>LUCM01008249.1:121783-149846 GCA_008360955.1 Fasciolopsis buskii | reverse complement strand
GCGCGTCCAGATCAGACGCCTGCAGCGAGGCTCGACATGGAAGAAAGACGAGTTTTACGCCCTATGCCTCGTGCACCCCTTGTGTTGGAAGAGCAACACGCTTCTGTACATTCTTCCTTTGGGAGTCGGGCTGCAAACGATCGCGCGGATTCGCGCCCAGCTGATGTAATGTGAAACGATCACTAGAACGATTTGAGGAGGACCTGTATGGTGTGGACCTGAAGCCAAGGATTCCGCCTTCCACGTTACTTGCTGAGCGCTGACCGATTTTATATGGCAAAATTTCTCAAATTGCGAGATCCGGAATGCGGATTCATCCGGTTGCAAGAAGTTTGGTCGCGGAACATCGATTGTTCTCCTACCAGAACCGAGTTTCCTTGTTTATTCACGACAAGGTGAGGGCACTCGGGAGGTATTCTTGCACGCTGTTCTATGTTCTATATTCTCTCTCGCTCGGTCAAGTGCCTGGTTAAAGTATACTAGGCTCAATGCTTTGCTAGACGGGCCTTCGTAGTGTCTTCTTTGTTGTATCTACCGGTCGAGTAATCTGGTGTTGTCAGTATTGTCAACCGTTACAGGAGCCGAAGTAAGTGATGGACACACAAGTGGTCACAACACGATAAGGGCAAGCAAGGCGATAATACGATAATCCGGCGTCAATACAGTCGGTTCTATGCACAATGCTGGCAATACGAGAAAGATAATCTTAATTTATCACTAAAGTCTGGGCCTCGTTGTGTTCAGTGCTGACTTTGGGTATGCCGAGATAACAAATAAACTACGCTTAACACTACTATCCTTTCGAATCCCTGCAATCTCAGGACGCACTGTCGACTGTTACCTGGGATCCAGTCTAGAAGGGCTGCTTTATTCTTCTCCCGCAAGAATATTCCTAACCTACCTTGACCCACAGCTTGAGCTGCTACGTCTCCGGAATTGCGGGGAAACTATCTGAACTAGACGTTTGGCGCCGTCAGTTGAATTAGGCTACTCGAAACCCGAATTTCTGTTTCACTTATGCAGCAGACATCAATCTGTAGTGGGTTCATTGTCAGAACTAAACACCTCTGTTCGCCATCCTGTTTTATAGATAATAATGATAACAGTAATTTTAATGTTTGTTTCTTTATTTGAGAGAAGCATGCACAATGCAAGATCAAATTTTTACAGGTATGATGTACAAGAACTGCAAATAATAGAATTCGAAAGGCATAAATTGGTGAGTGCAACCTTGAGTTATTGGAAAAGCGCACTGGGAAGTAAAATGAGATGCTACAAAGCAATGGGAAAAGTTAGGAGCGAAAATTAGAAAACTAACTTTTCAAGACTATACAGTGTTTCCTGGGACAGTTTGCGGGCAGAGGACTACGAGTCATTTCGTGTTTAAGTGCACCAAATGTGCGCATTGCTGACACAAATCATGGCCGGAGCTCAAGGGCGGGTGTCGAGATATGACCGGAGTCCCCGAATGTCAAGAGCGTTACGTAATGGATGGAAACGTTGAGCTGAGATGAGAAACAATGGCAATACAGTAGTTGGATGGAAGTAGTGAAACCCAAGCGGAACGTCATTCAACTTGTATACGACAGGCATTTGACGACAACAAGCGGCAGACGAAATGCTGAAGGTGGAGGAAGACTGTCAGGGTTGTCGCAAACTAAGGAACCGAGATCCAGAGGCTGACGCGGCTTGAGAACATGTAAGCTGACTGACTGAAAACTCCCTACCACATTACTTGATAACATACCGTTGCGAGTATCGGGCGTGTTATCAAACGAGATACTATCGGTAGGCAAAAGGGGCAAACAGATTGGGTTGGAGTCAGAAGAGTCAGGTTGAATAAAAGAGAGGGAACCCGGAGCAGTAGCATATTTATCACTGCCCACCCCGATTGATCCAGTAGGCAGCGCGGTCCTGCTTATGATGCGCGATGACCGATGCAGTATGTAATTCTTTGTACGTGTGGCACTCATTGGGTTTGATGGACGGGTGCTGCTAGGGAGTCCAGCCACTAAATAGAAGAACGGTTACGGTTATCAGCCAAAGCCTTTGGTTCTGATAAGATCTCCACCAGGCAGCTGACTATAGCTGAGTGGAATAATTTTTCTTCCTGAGCTGCCAACTCAGGTGAACCCCGGACCGAGCGGACCAGGAGACTGATTACACCACGTCAAGTTGCAGTCTCGTTGTGACACTAGGGACTACTCGCCGATCCACGTGATCTGTAGTTGTTTGATCACCCCTCGGGCATTAAACTTGTGGGTCTGGAATCCCACACATATGTACACTGAATCATCGGTTTATATCCTGATACTCCCAATCATTATTTAACAAATTCCGCTTGCTAACTAAACCTTTGGAAGCGATAAGCCCAGTGACTGACAGTAATGCGCACCACACTGTCACTAGCGGACCACTGGTGACGGCTCGAACTCGCCGACTGGCAGCGGACGAACCAGCAGTCGCTAAAAGTGTGTAAGACGCTTTACTTGCGAATAGTATCGTTTTCCTCCTCATAGTCCTTGCGTCTCGCTGCTGCGCATGGTTTTAAAGGAAGATGGCGTTAGCTGCAGACCACACAGCGACTATCGTAAGCTCAATGTGGCAACAGTTTCCATTGTTACTCGGTACCCATTATTCTTGTCAGTGCTTTTTCGTCTGCAGATGGCCGAAGATAATTTAACCTGCAGATCTCAACGAAAACCTTCTGACGGATTCCTACGTTGAATTTCAATCATGTAAGCTTTTAACAATAACTCCACGAATTCTCTATTTATTAGAAGCTTGTCGAATAAGAAAAGGCAGTTAGTGAGAATTAATTAAGTGCATCGCATTTTCAATTTCTATAACCTACGGTGGACTCCCATTCCGACTGTATGATCCGCCATACTCTGCTGGAAAGCGCTAACGATAGCATACTGACACATTTTGCTGATTCCAGTCGCACAGCCATGGTTTGCGCCAATTATGTGACGGTATATTCATCCTGGGGGCTTACAGAATCTGACAATTTGGGGGAGGACGCTCAGCATTAGTCCACGCCAACTTTCACCAGTTAGTTACTCAGAAGTTTTGTGATAGCCGGCTTCGTAAACTGAAGATGGCAACGCGTTTCCATTGTTACTCAATACCCATATACACATCACAGCGTCAGTTCACGACAGGACTGTTTTCTATAATCGCTTTGGTACGACCATTCCACCAGATCCCAGTTGAGACTAAAGATGTCGAGAAAGCTGCTTCAACGACAGCCAACGGTCTGTTCAAAGGTCTATCGATAGCGTCACACAAGACCTGGATTTTGTTCACGTTCATGTCGATGATTCATTAGCCGCATATTTCACTCTGCCGTTTCAACTTCTGTCTGACAATCGAATACTGGTCAATGTCGATAAGTGTGAGCTCGGGAAAACGGAGCTGACGTTCCTCGGTCACGAGAGAATAAAGTACGCAACATCCTCGATTATGCCGTGCCAACCTCAGTCAAGAAGCTTAAAGCATTTTGAGGCCAGTAAACTTCTATCACCTTTTCATTTCCCATGCGGCCGAATGCATGCACCCGCTAACCGACCTACTTCGTGGCAATTCATGTAAGCCCTTGCTTACGGGTGCCGCAAGAATATCCTTTTCGGATATCAAATTGGCATTAGCTAATAGCACGCTCCCGCCTCACCCGAACCCGTCTGCCACTCCTAGTGGTAGGTATCTCGCATTACGCTATCGAAGAGCTGCTACAATATTTGCTTTCCAGCACCTAGCAGCCTTTAGGGGTTTTCTCTCGATGCCTTGGTCCCACGGAAACTAGATACAGTGTTTTTAATCGGGAACTGCTGGCAGCTTACGGCGCTACCAAACATTTCCTTCATGCCGTCGAAGGTCGTAAATTAGACCTTTCATATACTAACAATAAAATTTAACTGCCAACACTTAAACCCCGCTACGAACACAAAACACTAACATGGACGTTAAAAATCAGTTACACTTGGGGAATAAACTTTTAGTGTAGGCAGTCTTGGTTCCTGCGATGTCCCTAATTTCTGTCATGCTTCAAACGGCGTTGCAAATGCATTTAACAGTGGAGGAAACCAGAACCCATACTACAATAATGCAACAACTTGCACTTAAATATCTAAATATTAAAGCCTAATTTCTCATGAACTTACGGAGATCAACATTCCGCGATAGAATTCAGGATGTCATACGTCAGTTAATGACAGCATCCATATTGGGTCAGCTAAATATTGAAGGTGCTCATTAGTCAACGTCTTTGTCTGGCACGGAACTTTGTGCGTTGATAATAGATAAGTTCAAGTTTTGCTTCCAACCTGTAGATGTTGCTTGCCGTATAGGCCACCCAGGAGCCACCGTATAAACTACGAGAAAATATGGGGTGATACGTCTAGCGTTGCAGATTCTCCGCTCAAGACTAACTCAGAAACTCAAGAAGCATTGGTGTTCAGTTTTCACTGACAACGGAGAGTCACCTGTTAGCTTCTTTTAAAGTAATCTTCATTAGGGCAAGATATGTAGCTGAAATGAAAACAACGACGACATATATATTTGTCCATTTGATGCATACATGTTGCGCCGCTTTTCTTCTGAAGTCAGGTATAACGTTTGCTGCTATCAGTCTATGTTTTCGCCACGAACATCCTCCGTCAATACGGTAAGGTAGCAAAGCCATTTCCAGTTGTTTTTCAGATTGTAAGAAATTTGCGGCAAAATTTTGGTGACGATTCAGGGTCGTTTTGTGGTATGATCTCGGGGCTTTCGGGGGGCGTTTGTGCTGATTGGGGGTGTGCGGTGTCCGTCTGACGAGATGAGACATTGTCCATTAATGAGCAGCATACTCTGTCGCCGTATGATGATTACATAATGCAGTTTATCTTGCATTTGTTGGTGCATCGTTTGTCGGATAGTTGCCTAGTTCGTGTTCGCTTTAGTAAATAAATGCATACGGAATAGTAACGTCATCATCAGCACAGTTATCCATGTGTTAAGCAGGTAAAGGATCAGTTATACGCAGCCGAATGCAATAAGTTAGCGCATACTTTCTTTTCATTTCGAGAAGAATGATAACGGACTGCTCATGAGTCAACGGGCTAAACCAATCCACGCGCCCGCACAGGATTTGATGTACATTGTCAATTCAATACTTTACTACACTTCCAGACATCAGCGCTGGTCTTGTTTTGTTTTGCTGCAGGCCGTTGCGTTAGGAAAGGGCATTTGGGTATAAAGATCGATGCAGGGGGAATATAGGCGTCCTTACCTTGCATTCACACTTTGGTTGCGCGTCATAAGGTTTGTTTGTGTGGACGTTTATGTTAGGGTCTTTGTAAGCTTTTATTTAGAAATGTTGCAAAATGCATACCGAGGTGTTTATCGAAGTTGTTGCAAAGCAGCCCACAAAATGGTCGCTGGTTGTTGCGAAGTGCCTGCTTTTGGGTCGGTTTTGGGACTGTTTCGGGGCATCTGTGCGGACTACGGAGTGAGGAAAACAAGAGCTTTTAACTTTGTGCAGTAACAACGCGCGACTATTTCTAGAAGGCGAATTACATATTTTCTGTTGTTAGTTTGTCGTCGTTACATACATCGCACTCGCTACACCGGTTTTTGCTTATTTCCTTTTTCGTGGCCTAGATTAATTTGGTATTCTGCTAGTTCCACAACGTCTTCCAGGAATTTTGGCTCCTTCGATCGCTTTGTGATTGTGTCTGGTTGTCTCTGACGTTTTGCTTCCAAACGCTTCACTTTGGACCTTTTGGTCATTTGCCGTTTCTCGAAATCAGGACAGTACAGATGTGGTTCTACTAGGACGGTGATTCTCGCAACCATGTCACTGGCAACGAATCTGGATTGTGCGTGCCAACGATTCCTCCATCAGTGTCCCACAGAACGTCTGCATATGCTCACATGACAAGTGTGCAATTTGAGTTCACGTAATATGGTTTCCCACTCACCGCTCTTCCCACAGCGTTTTAGCCAAAGGCGACGATTTTTTAGCGAAACTCGATTGTTCTTGCCACCATTTTCTCCAAGGTATTCTTTGACTCGATATATTTTCTGTGACATTTGTTTGGTTGCGACTGATTTATCTCTCACGAGCTTCGTGCGTTTCCGCTAGTGCTACACTCTTCGGAAGTTCTCATTTTCGAATAACTTCGATGACTCAACTTTGCTCTGCCGTGGCTTGCTTGGGCGTATGTTGTCTACGTCGGTACCAGGATATATGTAATACAACTCTTCCTTCTGCTACTTGCTTAGGTCGTTTCCGTTCTGTCGGCTGCTGGGGGTCTTGTCATCCGTAGCCTCCGCACCTGGAAGATACCTTCGTGGTCGCACTCCGGACGTTTCATAAACCCATTCTGCATAAGGCGGCAAATCTCGTCCAGCATACGTTATCGCCATTTTATGGTCCTTTAGAATCGGATATCTTATCGCGGATCTCGCATTACGTCTGCTTGTCCTTATCCGTTGTGACCAATTGTGCGTCAGCCCTACTCGGCTCTGCACGATTGCAATGCTGATAACCGGTACAACGAAAAAACAGTCAAAAGCAGTAGGGGGTTGAGTATTCTTTGACAGTGGCGTGCGTGAGCTACAGGCAAATGGGGACCGCGCTGGGTGGTCGACGTTCGGTTAGACAGGGGATCCGGAGGAACAAATCCATGTTCCGCTACGGTTCTGAGGAATCGTTTCAAAACTATGCATGGCCATAACATTATATTTTGCCCATAAAATCGGACAGGAATTTTCTTCGTAGAAATACAAATGTTCGTTCTCAATAATCTCGAATTACGAATATCACGGTGAGTACCAATGGGAATGTTAGCACAGAATGAAAAAGTTAGACTGATGCCATCAACCAGTTTAGTTTCCGTGCCAAGGAATTTCAATTGTTGCATAGCCTTTCTCAAAACAGTCAGCAGCCAGTAGCTTGACGTAATAGATTTCATTCATGGGTTCACTGTTTTCTCCCAGTACTTACGTAATCATTTTTGATTTAATGTCGCTGAAGTCAACACCAAGCCTGAGGAAAGCGTAAGAAGAGCGAAAGTGGCAGACCTACGCCCACTTTAGATAATAAAAGAGCGAATTTCCCATATTTTTACATCATGCCTATGGAGAGGATATAAACCTGCATCTAAGCCAGTTTCTTCTCTATAAGTAGTTTGTTCACGAATGGCATCCCAGAGTTCATTAGGGTGATGACTGGTTGTCCCCTGTGTTGACTTGTTAGTCTGCACTGTGAGTTTTCCATACTACACCTGAACGAACAATAGGAGGGCAAGTGGCCTTGGTTTTTTGTGGTTGTTCCACTTTCTGCAGATGTCGTGACCTTAGAGGTGACATTAATCAAGTGGCTGCCTGAATTGAACCGACAGCTGTGACCACGTGGTGAACATTTCAGAACCTGAACTTGAAAGGCGTCGATTGGCTGTTTTTACTTGGTGGACTGAATAACGCCTGGAGATACAGTACACTGCAAAAGCGTTATTAAGGGATAAAAACTGTTTAAAATCTCGTTCAAGTTTTTTTCTGATTGACACCTGAATTGTAAAGAAGGTTCATAAAATAATTAAAATGTCACGCCCCTTTTCGCCGACTTTAAAAGTTAGTGTGTTTCTTATCTCACTTTGAAAGTTTTTCATTTTTATGGTCATTGAGTTTTGCAATTAAATCTCAAACGGCGCATCACTACCGGAGGTCTGAGCAGCGGTAGCGACACCTTTGCTGGCGATAAAGCATTTATTCCACGCTCAAAGACTACAAAAATTATAACGCCGCGGCTCTTCATTAGTGGTCTTTTCTTTTAAGTCCAGACACATGTTGAAGTTATTCCTCGACCTTTGGCTTGGAATTTTTCGTGTGTTGTTAACTGCATAACATTCGCTTCCCACATTATTTCGGAATTTTTTCCTAATTTAGAACTGTGTAAATACAAACAAGTGGCACCTTTACACGATCTGTTCGAGGCGTAATGTACGCTGGCAAACACTCGGTTTTTCTAAAGTATAAGTAGAGGATTGAAGTTACCTCAGTTCAAGTGAAGGCTTCCAGTTGTCCACAAAAGGAAACATACTTCGCGACTTGGACCCCAGTGCCCGGTATACTGCGTTTATTACCAGTTACTGTCAGCTGGTTGGTTTGAAACTGTCCCAGCATTCTCCTCCTCAACCTCGCTGGTCTGCGCATACCTGAAGGAAGTGGCACGGAATATCACTGCAGGGAAAGATTTCCCTTTGTTATCACCCACCCCACTCTCTAGTATTACCAAACCCCAACAGCTAAGACATCTGTGTCCGGCCAGGCTCTGTTAATGTGACGAGGATAGGATCATTAGCAAGCAAGAAATCATCCAACCCATCACTTACCAGGAAGTCCTTCGGCATTGTATATGATCATCCAAAAGTTGTGCATTACCTTTGTGAACAGAAACAGGTCGTTTACTCTGTCTTTATTGCAAATCCTCTTGTAAGATGCACAACGTGGTACGCGTTCTTAGATGTAGGCTTCTGGAATCAACTCGAAAACATAGGGTACACCATTCCCCAGTGCAGTTACCACAGTTTATATTCAAGCGCGATCAAAATTGGTCTGCCTTCCAACCTGGGTGAGTAGCAAAGGACATTAGTTCCCGATACGGTGTCTTCGGAAGCCCCATTTACATGATTTCGAAAGTCCTACGGAATCTTTGCTAGTCTTATTACTGAACGCATCCCTAAGATTCTTGAGACGGCGCTGCCCAATCAAAGAAAACTTTTTGTGGAAGACGGGTCTCAGCTACTTGAAGCTCAGGTCTCAACTCACCTCATAAGATGGTCTAAGGCCTACTGCACATTCCACACTAAAATCTGTTCACAGGCGATACCCCTTTCTTTTTCCCTGGTCAGTTCCACTGTGCTGGGTCTTTCAGCAATGTCTGTATGCTTGCTGCAGTTCACAGGCTCATTTCCTTCACCTGCTGTTGGCGGAGCGAATGTTGCAAAAATAGTGGAAGGATCAGTGAGATACATTCCATAAGCTGAAAATCTATCCGGCAATCATGCGCTTCGTTTGATCTTAGGTGGCATGGTTCCGAAATTTACCAGAACTGTCGCGCTCACAAAGCCCGCAGACTAAGACAATAATGGCTATGCTCTTCTTGTCCAGCTCAGTTGGCCTCCTTAGACTGAATCAAAAGATCGTGCAGGTGACATACGACTTTTAAAAAGAAACAAATTTTCTTTGAGGATCTCGTAGCGGCTTGCAATCGAGTGTATGCAAGTGAGATGAGTTCTTCTGCAACGCCGTACATTGCAAAGCTTTGGTCCGGGAGCCTTCCACTATTCAGGCCCAATACACGCAGGCTTGGACACCGTGGGAAGTTGGTTCACTGCCAAAATCAAATGAGTGCACGCAAAAATCGACGGAGCATGCGGGAGATGCATGTGATAAATCGTAGACGGCGAATAACAACCATTAAAACGAGCAAGTTAGCATTACCACATATTTCATCTGGTTGCTGTGGTTTGTTCTACAAGTTAAATTTCCCTGGGATCAGAAATGTGGAGGGGGGGTTGAAGCGAAAAAAGATCTGTTCCTCCGGATCCCCTGTCTAACCGAACGTCGACCACCCAGCGCGGTCCCCATTTGCCTGTAGCTCACGCACGCCACTGTCAAAGAATACTCAACCCCCTACTGCTTTTGACTGTTTTTTCGTTGTACCGGTTATCAGCATTGCAATCGTGCAGAGCCGAGTAGGGCTGACGAACAACTGGTCACAACGGATAAGGACAAGCAGACGTAATGCGAGATCCGTGTTGAGACATTCGGACCTGCGGTTTTAGCCAGTGAAGCTTCAATTCGACTGTAATCCCGCTTTTGCGAAACGCTGTCTTTTATGGCTCGATTTAAGACAGCTTGTTAAAACGGCTTCAATTCCTCCTTGGATGTAAGGATTTGTGGGAGGCCGTCAATGTTTTAGAGTCAAATATCTCCCCGGAGGTGAATCGCCATTCGGATGCCAGTTGCCAGCTCATGGATCTACAGGTTGACAGAAATCAACTACACACCTGCATATTACTCAAGGTAATGTAGGCACAATGCAGATCTCCATAAACTAGTCGCTTCATTCACGCATAGCGTTCGCATTTGCCGGATACCGATAAAACGTTGCTATCTTTCATACCAGTCTGCGGACCAACCACTCAGGAAAGTTCTTGTACGATTCAGTAAATCACAGTGATCTGTTACGCCTAATAACAAATACCGACGCAATTTACTTTTCTGTTTCTTTATATGCCGCGCAAGTTACGGGTTTGTGGCTTAGTTTCTATACTGTTTCCGTGATTTCCAGTATGTATCCTAAATTGGGATTTGGAAAATCTAAGGTAACTGATCGGAGACAGTCCGACGGTTTTCTGCAATGTCGCAGTGGTCGCTTCATCGAAAGCGGGTTCTCCTAGCCAGGCTTCATGTTATTCTCATTTATCGCCCATTTGGTTCTCTAGGAGTTTTCAATGGAAATGAAAAATGGCCTTGTAATGAATTCCAAAGGAAAATTTTAGGGGAATAAATTTACAACTAACTGAATTCGAATTAAATCTGCCGAAGGCGTTATAAATCTGATGTATTCAAAAACGTAGCTAAGTCGGTGCTTCCTCTTGACAAAAAAATCTCATTCCTAAAACTTAATCACATGAACATGCCAAAATTATTCATAACTTTACAGGACTTTGTACTGCTTGTGTACTGCTGCGCCAGCCAAACGTAATGAAAACTGGATCATTGGGTGCTGACGCAACCTATCGACGTGGAAATTACTTGCAATCAACAGCCAGGACTGTTTTACGATCACCTAAAAACCTGACTGTCGCTCATACAAATCGTAATCATGCAAAAATTTCTAATCTGTGCATCGAAAAACTTGTTTGCGGTTTGTGGCAACTGTCATGTTCCAGCTGAACTTAACTTCTAGGAAAATATGTAAATATCTGAATTCAGCCTTTATTCCTAACTGTGGCGCAAGACAAATAGCCATTTTCATTAATTAATTGGAGCGATTCAGAAACCGCTAATACAATCCCACTAATATTATTTAATTTCTGGGTGTGGATCTTTCGCAAGCGCGCTGTTTACAAATAAGATGTACTCCCGATACAGTAGTAACCAAACGCGGTTACTTGCTCGAAACTTTTTCTTCAAAACTACCGTTAATAAAGCAAACAAATGTGGGAATAGAACAAAAAGTTTGTTCAGAAGCACATGCACGCGCGGACGCACTTGCTTAGCTCATGCACAAATTAAACAAGGTCTCGGTAGGTAAATTATAGGTTAAGGAATAGTCAAGCGTTGCATGAAAAAGTAGCAAATAGTTACATTTTGATAAAGTATCATTCAAAAAAGAAAAAAGTGCGGTCTTCTAGGGGAGGGGACGGGCAAAGTTGGCCATCCCTAATTTCCCCCTCATAATCCGATGATGACGTCTCCTTATACATTCGTGCACGTTTATTCACGCTGTTCCTTTGTCTGAAGACTCGAACTACTGACACATCACCGGCGCAATATCGATATCTTTTGTTATGGGATGCTCGACCAGATACTTCAAGACGAGTTCTCTGCTTTCGTCTGCAAAATAGATCGGAAGAATCAAACAAAGTAGAAATGGAATTTACGACAAATTTTCCAAGGTGTTCTCATAATTGCCGTTTCCATTACATTATACAATCAATGGGGCCAGGTGTTCAGATTGCACCGCTTCTGATAGTCCTGCCCCACCGTCCTACATAGCACATAGATTAACGATGGCCCCAACCAGCACTGGCCTTCGGGTCCCAGTTGGGCTGGCCAAACAGCAACGGGAAATAAAAAATCTAAATCATTTTAGCTGTTCACTTCACTGGCATTTTACTGCCTCTTTTACGCATCATTTTGGTGACAATAGTAGACAAATAGAAACTGGGGAGGGTGTCTAGCACCACTGCTCATCAGGCGCAGTCCTATGGGGAGGTCCAATCCGATATCAGGTTCCCTACCAAATTGCACCGCAGGAATTTGTTTTAGTTGCAAGTGAATTGGAGAAGACATCGGAATAACTAACCTTAAGAAAATCTGGAAAAAGTCGCCTATTTCTCATCCCTACTTCAAGTCAGTGTTCCATGAATGTAATTGACTTGTGTTCAGTTATTTTACAGTGCGATTCTGGAAATCTCTGTTCATGTCATAGGACGTTCTTTCGTCAGTTCAGTGTGAGTTTTTACACCTCGGAAATCCCGCCGAGGAGTTTGCCAGTTTTAATATTACCATACCACAGTTTGTCACCTATTTTTGTCATAACCAAGGATGTCCCCATCCAGAATTACTGGATTACAGGAATGTCGTCGTTTTCGACTTGCAGTGGGATTTCCAGTCGTCAGTGGAATAAGGGTGCGGAAACAGATTTCGCCAGACGCTAGCCAATTGTAGTGTCGTGCTGATCAACTACTTCGGCCTTGGTCAGATCGTTTTTTATTGCAAGTACCTCCAAAGTTTCCCACAAGCTAGAACGCACTTGGAAGTGCGCGCAAGTAAACAGCGGACGGGGCAACGACCGATTCACATGGTTTTGATAGGCCATGCGCGGGATTTCGCGTGCTTTCAATCTATCGAAACCCTTGGTGCATGTATTGTAACAAGTCATCAGGATTGCATAGCAAACCACTCAGTCACAGTACTAAAAACGTGTACCACTTTTGGCCATCGAGTAATGACCTCTGAATTAGCAAGGTTACCACATATTTTTATAGTTGTTTTGTTCTCTCTGTTAATAAGTTATTACCTCCGTAAATACCAGAGTTGTGACGAGACTACTGTAAGTCAGGTCGCCGGTAATTACGACCAACTAATTAGACCAGTAGGAATTCACAATAAGCAAATATTCAACGATAGTCTTTGGATTGTGAGGTCTTCTTATGATAAGTCTACACGTCGGTGGCCTGGAAATAAATTCTGCAAAGTCTCCTTGCTTCCTTTGGCTATCTAGTCTTAAGTTGCAGCCATTAAAATATGTGCCTGTTATTCGTGTCCGAGCCTTATTATCACGAGTGGTGTTTGGGGCCGCTATTTCGAGCATAATTGCTGCAGTTGTCAAATAATGTTATGAATGTGAATATCCGCGAGAGGTAGTGAACAAAAGAGAAGTTTAGTTTTCCTCAGTTTTTGCCCATTTGGGACGCCATAGTTCCTGCTACCTAGAATGGTTTGTTTTCAGAAAGCAAATCTGATAAAGATTCTGAGGAGTGAAGTTAAGTGGCCTGGTTCTAGACGTAGGTCGACTTCGGCCACAGCGTGTGAGTGACCAAACGAGGTTGACTATCCGGATCATGCGTGCACGATTTGCAAACCAGGTACTTCTTGCTGATCAAAGAACATAACCTGACAGTAGCTACACGGGTGCACAAACCTGCGCAGTGGGCGGCAGAAAGTGACCTTTACTAGTATGCTTCTTCAACACCGCGTCGTTTGCTTTTCTAGGAATAGGAAAACCGAGAGATCTTTATGCCACATATTGGTGGCACGTCTGACCACACAACCTAACTCCTAATTTGGAAAGGTTAAAAGGGGTTCTCAGAAAATCCGAAGGCCCGCTCCAATATATGTTGAATGTGAGAACAATGGAAGATAAATATGGCCATATATCGGCTCGAATTGTTTTAAAGTGGACATGGTCGCTAAAGGACAGAAATTCACGTGTGCCTACTATTTAGAGGATAAATCTGGTAGTATAGCAGTGGTGATTTATTTTCCAGAGGAAATCCTAGTATTCCAGAGCTTTGAATCCACTGAATAATTTATTTGGTTCCTCTGTTAGTTAAAGGCAACTGATAGAAATCAGGGCTCCAACTGTTGAATTAATCAGAAAACCAAAATTATCAGGACAGACTGGGAAACGTGCATTTTCATTTTGGCTACTTATAAACTAAGACAGTAAACAGTGCTCGTCCTATGCAAATGCCTCCATCTAAGCGAATATAGTTGTCAGATGGTGCTGCCTGATCTGAACCTTCTGTTTGGTCGCTACGAGCACACCCGATTTCTTGGGAATATTATAATTTTGTTTTGAAGGTGGCTTTCAATACTGTACCTTACCGGTGGCAGAACGCGTATAAATACTAGGAAAAGTGCGCGTATTTGAAGTGGGAAATAACAAGGACTCGATTGGGATTAAGTCACGGAGTTTTACTCCCTTTAAGTTGGATATTATTTAACGCAATGTTGTTGGTGCAGAGTAAAGAGTCTGCAACCGAGACACTTGCAGGCTGTCCGCAACAATTACCGTGTCCACTTCTGGTACATGTGTTGACCTTAAGATTTTATTCTCTCACGGACCTACCTAACACAAATTGGATTTGTCACTTCTGTTCCACTTGTTCATGGATTCAACTGGAGCCGCAAGCAAACTATATGGATGCTTGATGAGATGGCTATATTCACCCTTAGAAATTAACACTTTTGGTTGCATTTCTGAGATCTGAGTCTTTTGCAAGTAATAAGTTAGTATTTCACTCGAATGCTCCGTCAAAAAACGATGAAGTGAACGAAATGTGCATCAACATGTTAAAGATTTGTCATTCTGGCCAGTGAGAACGGGAAATACGATTGGTAACCAGATTTTAAATTTCAGGTCCAAATGATGTAAGGGGTGCATCGAAAAATCGATGCGCCATATATTGGTTTTAACTATGAATGATATAATCTTAATAACACAGCGTTCTTGGTAGATGTAATGCGCCAACGTTTCGACTACCGTGGGTAGTCTTTCTCGGCCGGACTTCCGCAGAGAGGGATCCCGCCGCGACCACATCAGTCATATTGGACGACCGCTCAGCGGCTCGTAATTAAGGTTCACCAACGTCCGTTCCGCATCTTTTGGATCTTCGAAGTTTACGTATCAGTAGCCCAACGAGGTCCTGGTCGCCAGGTCACGACATATGCGAACACTGAGTACAGTGCCGATCTCCCAAATTTTTGAGTACAACATAGCTTCCGACATATTTGGGTGGAGATCGCCAAAATACAAAGACGTCTGCGGGAGGCTCTGTGCCTGCTGCGTCGCCAGAACCATTTTTAAGTTTTGAATTTTTTGGAAATTTTTTTGCGAAGTTTTGGATTTTTTTTACGGTTTTGGCAGTGTGCGCTTCGGGAAGCGCACACTATTCTGAGTTACAATAATAAAACTTGCCTTGAGAAAGACTGCCCACGGTGGTCGAAGCGTTGGCGCATTACATCTACCAACAACGCTGTTATTAAAATTGTCATTCACAATTGAGAACGGGAAACCTTTAGGTAAATTTAGAATTTATTCTTTTTTCTATCCATGTTGGTCAAATGAGAAACAAAAGAGCTATTTTAAAAAATTTGAAGGCGTACACTGCGTTGTAAAAATCTTTATTGTGGCTTTTCGATCCAGACTAGAACTCCTTATCAAATGTAACGGAATAGGTGTGTGACTGAGACGGCTAGTTCATTCATGGTCTAATGTGTTGAGCTTCTATCCGCTTCTCGATCGTGTTGTACTGGTTTCGCTTGATTTTGCAAGGGTGACAATGTTTATCGATTTCTACTTGTGGGTTGAATGAGTCGGACGAATGGAGCTTTTTGAAGACCAAAATTTACCTTTTTACTAGATCGGGCAATCACTTTTGCTTCGTTGATTTTGACCTCGTGGTCTGTCTGTGAGCAGTGATTCCAAATCTGTGGGCTTGTATCAGCCGAGTGTAAGGTTAGTTTGGGTTTCTGTAGATGGGTGCGCAGTTGCTTGTCTGTCTCTCTCCTATGTACTCCTTATCACATCTTATGCATGGAATGGCATAGACTTCTCCTGGCTGGTCGTGATGACCTACGAGGTCTTTGTCATTGAACAAAACGGATCGCAATGTCCCGGTGGGTTTGTGAGCGATTCAAACACCCAGTGGTTTCAGCAGATGCTTTATGGCCTTTGATGTGCCCCCGTATGTATGGTAGCGAGGTGGCGTTTTTTGTTTTTCTTTTCCTTCCTTGTCTTGCTAACCCAACAGCAAGATATGATGAAGCTCCCTGGGTATCCTTTTGCAATGAGCAACTTTAATAGTTTGCGTCTTTCTGTTTTCCATAGTTCTGTTGTGGTGCAATGTGTGCTCGATCGGTGTAGTAGGATATGCACGCAGCTTGCGTGAAATTTGTTCAATTTAGATTATTCGAGCACCACAAACGTGCCGTTCGCGTATATGATCCACGGACGACGCCGGATGGTTTCGAAGGCTTTGGCTCTGAATTATTTCATGAGTACATCAACTAGCAGCTCTGAGAGCGGTGATCCCTTCGATATCCCCCTTATCTGTTTGTATGTCTTCCCGTAGAACTGTGGATAAATCTCTAAGCATAAGTTCGTCTAATTCATTGTGATCTTCGTTGATATTATCGTCTTCTCGGAGAGACCAGCGTAGTTCTGTATGAGGTGCCAGATCCCCTCTAGTGTCACCTCTGCTGGGATGTTCGCGAACAACAATGCAATTACAAAAGAAATTATCATTCCTTCTGTGTTCATTTTGAGGTCTTTTATCTGTCTGAGAAGGGTGGAGGAGCTTTTGGTGCTGAATTAGTCGTCTTCCCTTAGGGACGAACGTAGGAGATGGAGGAGATAGCTCGCTAACTGGTAGTTTGAAGGTGACGACTCGACTAGTGACCGCAGTGGGACCTGTAGCTTTTATGTACCTTAGAGAATCCGCAGAAGTCCGCAGAAGTGGACCCTCATGGACCGGTCACGAGTCTCATCGTTGTCTTTAAGATTTTGGTTGTTATGTGTTACGTAGGGTTTTCTGTGACCGGTTGATACGTTGTTTCATTTATAAGTAACTGTTACAATTTGTCTCTGTATCACGATCGCATTACTTCTGTCTGCGAGAAGGGCGTTTATATTTATTTTTTGTAATGTCTCCTTAGCTTCCAGCTTGTCTGGAATGGTGTGTATGTATCTGTGTTCTGTGAGTTGTTGACTATCTTCGGTCCGCAGCTGTTGGCATGCATCTTCGTTTAAAGGACACCTGATTGCGGCTTCGTATGCAGCGACGAAGCTGGCTGGCCTGGCTTTAGTGTAGTTAAATTTCAGCCTTCTGAGCAGAACAGATATCTCGGTTGGTAGCAGGTAGTGTTTTTATAAGTTGTGGATCAGTTCAGCGTATTCACCTTCCATCACGTTTAGGGCACCGAATTTATTCGTTTATCTTTCTGTCATTTTAGATCGGCTTGTGTTCTGTATCTTTGTTATTGGCAAACTTTACTGATCTCATCTGGTTGTCTTCAAAATTTTATGAGGCTTCTGTTTCCAGTCAATTTAGTTGAGCTTATTATGTATATTTTCCGCGGTGCGTATGACTGATAAGTTCACCCATATATATATATATATATATACCTGGACTTGAAGGAAGATGACTAGTTCCTTTTCATTAGGCAGACCATAAAACACGTAGACATGAAGTACACAGCAGCATATTATTATTAAAGGAAGAAAAAAATGCAACCTTAAATTTGTATTGCTTGCTGCTCAGACTCAAAAGTTGTTTTTCAAAATACTCCAAAATTCACGCTTTTTTTCAACAGCTTTTAATACCGATGCATTTCGTGATTCAGGTTGACATTCCCCAGGGTTTTGTGATCTCTGAGCTTGACGTTTAGATCCTAAACTGGTCATCATTAACCCAGGCACTGAGGATGCAATCTCGGCTGGTGATGAGCCGTTTTCTGTCTAGGCTTCATGTTCAGCGATCACAAAACAGAACAATCAAGCCACTTTATTTCTAGATACTTTCTGTACTTATTTGTCTATCTCTGATTAGAATTTTATCATACCATCACATAATTTCGGAAATTTCCACGAATTCTTTGGATTTAAGTCCAATGTATCTGGAATCACGTAAATGGAAAAAAGATTAAACTTTCGCATGATCTGTCCAACATTAGGTGCATCCAAGCACAGACAACTAGTGGACCTCACAATGCGCGTGGATAAGCCCAAATATGGAATGGGTCAGTCGATTGATGCATCCCAACAGTTTTTCATTGGATTCCGGAAAATGTTGTTCTAATTCCGAAACACTGTGATAATTCGCAAGTTAGAACAACTGGCACAACACCCAGGTGACTGCACCAACCCCACGTTTCTTATTTCGAAAGACTAATGACGGAGAAGATATTTTGAATATTCTTCCAGCGCTTAGGATGAATAGCATTTATTGACACGAGGTTTAATATTTTCGAGCGAGGCGTAGCTATTAAATAGCTACTCGAAATCACTGCAGTACAGATTTAAACAAAATGTTTTGTAGAATTGCTCCCATTGTAAAAATACCTACATCTTGTCGGGCTCTGAATCTCCAAGCCCGGACTCGATCAACGCGTTTGTACCGAGTGTGCTGTGCCATTTGAACTACGAGGCCACGCCGAAGAGTGTTGGGATAATCCAATTACTGATCAATGGTTACCTGCCATATTATGAAAACATATGGCATTCCCCCTTAATGAAATAATTGTATAAAGGTTCACAGAGTAGAAGTTCCCCATGAATAAACTAGCACTCACTGATGAGAATTTATGGAGATGACTGGTGCATGTTTCCAACTCATCCCAACTTAGATAGTCTTTTTTCTTCCCTTACTAAAACCAGCAACTTTTGTTCGCTATAGATAGGATAAAACTCGAAGATAACTGACTGTACCCGGAGTTACAGATTTAAATACGGTATTAGCTTCTCATAAACGAGGATTAAACTTCTAAATGTAGTGAGAGTTGATTCCGCATATCCATTTCCCCGGACAAAGACAAAAACACATCTACCCCGACATTTCAGTGATCGAGAATGCAGCACAAATATGTCAAGTAAAGACGATAGGCCAAAATGGTCACCAGAATAAACGGTCGGTAAGTGTTTCCTATAAAACCAACATAAGTCATTTTGAATAATAGCTGAATGTTTTCGTCCGCTCAACTTTGCTGATCTCTCTAGGGCTAGTGAGGGCCGGAAACAGAATTGGTTGTCGACTCACGAATCTAAGCGAGAGTAGGCAATCCTTTCCTCTTCTGTATTTCAAAATAAAAATAAAGCAAGCAATAAGCAAAAAACGGTATTTTGCCTAATTTAGAATAAAGGCTTGAATTCTGGGCTACCTAAGCCTCCATTTTATCCGCAATGCCGGAGAGTGAGGAAATATTTGGCAGCTGAGATTACAGCGTTTGTTCCATGGGCTCTTCATCAACAAAACTGTGACTCCTGCAGTCAGAATTCGACCATATTGTATATAAATCATACCACATCTGACTAGGTGGCAAAAACACGATCTCACTTGGTGTTCTCAACTTGATACCAAATTACTCTGGTTTTGTCGGAGTTTATGCCAGCCATGTGCTCCTAGCTCCAGCTGTTTGTTGACTATGAGAAGGCACTTGAGTTTATTGACCTCCCTGGCATTTTCCGCTGAAGTCTCAAACACCGGTAGCAAGAACTATCCAGAAGCCGTCACTCGAAGAAGCGACAACGACTATGCCAAAAGCGTTGCTCAACATACAAAGGCCACGTTAACAGCAAACAACGCAGTAGATGCAGAACTGAGGCAGGCAACACGAATTCCTCAACTGACAGCGATAGTTTGAGTCGTCACTCAGGGCAGTCGGACCAACACAGCCAGCGGAGGTCAAAAAGAACAAAAGCAAGTGTTCGGCACAGGGTCGAATAGGCCCGGAATGCTCAGCTAGCTAGAACATGGATCTGATGTGAGCATGGTTTGGAAAGAAATAATATGCGCGGTCGAGCAAGGATTGGAAACTGTGACCTGTTTCACTGAGTAATAAACTTGTGAGCCACCCGTTTATCTTCGTTTTATACTATGATCCCTTTCGTTATGTTGTTTTTGGTCTTAACGGAAAGAAAGTTTCTTAGTTTTCTGTGGGGCATTTCCTTTCGGATTTATGCTGACTCCTCATAGTTCCGTTCTCGATATGGATGTGACCGTCAAACTTCAGGGAGATTTGGAAGAAATGCACGAGACCTATTTTCAAGGGAAGCCATACAGTTTTGAAGAATTACCTTGTTCTGTTCAAATCGGGGTTCTGTCGGACACACTTTATGCTTCGAAGTTTCGAGGGACCATTTTGGAAGCCTATTTCCCGCCAATTTGAAATCTTGAGCTGATTTATTGACCGGTATATTATTTGGTAAGAGAAACTTTTATATATTTGAGAAAATATCATTTCAGTAGGCCATCCGTGCGCTTGAAAGTGACATATAGTCCATTGCGATGCAAAAGGAATGTTACTCAAAGTAGTTAGAGTAGCACTATTTCAGGCAACGTTATGGTCTCTTGTGTATACCTTTTAATCAGCAAGAAATTAAAGTATCATGAGACAAAATATACACCTGTCAACAAATGCAGACACTCGTGGACTCACATGGACCGAGCTTCACATCCCATTCGATCATCTTCAATTTATTAATACGTACTGGTTTGCTTCGATCGTATTTGTCTGGATGTTTGATCGCTGGTTCCAACAGTTGCACCTGTTACGAAAAGTCCGATTATTCAGCTGAGTGGGAAAACCCATAAAACCTACTAGCAAGGCTTGGCTTGTATTTGTATCGACTGTAATAGTGATCTTTTAACTTTTTCCGTTTACTGGATAAAAAATGTACAACACTTCAGAAGCCTTTAGAAGGGTTTCAAATGAGCAAAAGCCCTACAGCAAGACTAATCGAACCGGCGACGTTCACATCCAAACGGCATTATGCTAGACGTATGTAAATTAACACTTCAGTTTAGGAACATTCATTAGCATTCTAAATGATCCTGAAAAATAGAAGTACTAACACTTAGTGTAAAATCTCGCACAGCAATCAATCCCTGCGAAACTGCTTTACTATCCCTGGGAATCACCAGCTTGTACATTCACTGTCGCCGACCTGGGATTTGCCCTCTGCATGAACGGTAGCCGGTCAAACAACCTAATAGTCCGGTTATCCGGATCAATCGTCTACGGTTTGGCAAGCATTACAGCAATATTTTTCAGCCTTGTTAAACTGTCTCATAAGGTTTGTGAACAGCAATCGCCTTCTCTGATAACAGTACTTCTGTGTACAGATTGGGTGAGATGGAGTTTTCATAGACAGCGTACAGTTCTTCTCACATTCTTCAAACATGATTTTAGTGAAAGGATTATACGCCGTAGATGCTAGGGTCCACCCTCTTGGGAGTAAATTCTGAAACCATGACCCTTAAACTTGGAAGGACAGAATAGCATAATTTCTCAATAGATCGTGTATCATAACGAGCCAAGGGATAGCGATTTGCCATCTACCACCAAGGCAAACGGTGTATCTGGGATTTGGGCCTCAAAAGTTTTCGAGTTAGCAGATATTTGACCCACATAATCAGTTTTGGTAAGTTGGCCTGTTTGACCAGTAGCGGCACATGATGGATATATGTTATTGATGACCTCTTAATAGGGATGAAAATTAGCCGTTATGTGCATTCAAGGTCTTTTTATCTAAAGCAACTCGGTGGTAATTTGAACGGGAAAACCGCGATTCCACTGTCTAGAGTGAAGGGGTTCAAGGTGACAAATCTTTATTTTGTCTGTAATTCGATACAACATGTTATCCTTTATTATACTGATCAGAGAATACAAGTGATCCCGGTAATGACAGGATCCGAGAGATCTGTCAACATTCTTAGAAACATCGAACCAAACAGCGGAACCAGTAATGTTAAAATTATGGAAGTCTGGTTATCTGTAAGCTGCACATTTTTCCACTACACTGTTATACTTCGGAAATCCGACACAGAATTCTCAAATCAACAAAAACCGAAACTCCTTGCATGCGAGGATCTTCAAAGATCCAAGCACGCAGAGCTCCACTTAGATCAATATTATGCATTTAAAACCAGTCCTACCATAAATGTGCACTTTGTTTGGTGGAGATTCTGGATTCATTACGTGAGATTTTGACTCCTTACTGTGTAAAAGATTCATCCGAACTAGCAAAGACGGTAGAAGATCTTCAACTCACCTCCCAAAAAATGTATTCTTTTGATTTTTACTCACTACAAACCTGCCTTTATTGAAACGGCACGCTTTCTGTGCAAGTTTAAGCACTGTCCAGCTATGCATCCACCGATACCTATTGAATGTCTCAGAGATATTATTTTACGCACACTTGATATTTGTTTCGATTTTAAGATACAAATTACAGACAAATAGATGGTCTAGCAATGAAAAGTGCATTGGGCTCAACTTTGGCTCAGCTGGACTTATCCACGCTTGGAAAGTGAGTGCATAACAACATTTCTCACATGTTACCGTACAGCCTTCACGCTGGGTGTGTTCTGATTATTAACAATCCCGAACATTATACCACTATTTTGAGTGATTTTGCGAACAGTCCTCTGTTTCATTTTAGGAAGAGGTGAACAGTACTTTAACTTTTCTACACATCTAAAACAGGAGGTGTTCAGGTGGAACTTTGCGACGGTCCATGCACGTGAAAGCGGCGTGCAGCTGTCAATACGTAGGCTTCTTATGTATCCCTCTAACAGTTTGATACCAGGCCAGAAACATCCGCTTTCCTAATAACCTGAGCGGAGAAGAAACGTTTCTTAAGGAGACACTGAAACACCGTTTCCCGAATGACACACTGCCACCCGCAGTCGAAATAGGCCCAGAAGCGATCTGGTAAAGGAGCGCCGACTGTACTGGTTTACTTTATATTGGCTTACAAATGAAATGCAGCACAGACTCCGATCAGCTTTAAACCGAACTTTCTGTACCTCCTATCTTCAACTCTCAGCCTGCGCTCGCGAGAACGTTTTGAAAAAGCGTGCAAATCGCCGCTTGGAGAATTCTGTTTTACATCTAGTCAGTGAATTCACACGCAGTGGCGGTGACACAAATATCGACAGACTGAATCAATGGGCTTCACAAAACAGTGTGTACGCATTCCGAAGCAGCAGATAAGGATGACTGAAAGATTTTTCAATCACCAAAAACTCCAGAGCCATCGATTGCAAAGCACACTGTGGAGAACAAACACAAAGTTGACCCACTGTTGCCTTTCAAGCCGTTATTAGCCAGTCGCAACTGGAAACAACTAGCATTCAGTGAGGGGTTCCTTATTGGGTCAACTAATCCACTTTTAGGTGAGCAAAAGACATCGATGCAATCAACTCAATCTTAAATTTCCAAAGAGTTTGTGTAAATGTCAGTTGGTTTTACGTTTGCAGTTGACCAAAGTAATAAGAAATGTCTACATTTCACATGATGTCTTCTTTCGGTTTTGATGAATTAAAATCACTTAGTTATGAAGTAAATCAACTGCTTAACTCGTAAATGAATCTGCCCTGACTGGCAAACGATTAGCAACGTTATATGACGGTCGGAGTGACAAAAATATCCTCTGAATCTATGAACAGAGTGTTTCTCTCGTCATTCTGGATAGACAACGCAGCGTTTTGTCATCACAATGAAGAAAACAACGAATCGAGTCTTCGATGCACTTCCACCCTGGTTCGGTCAGTATGCACTAAATTTTTTCAAGATTTTTAGGATATTATGTTTGGTTACCGTGCGAAATGTGAGAACAAATATGGGAACACTGTTTGACCTCATCTCTGGAACATTCGATAAAGCGGTACATTTTCTGAACTCTATCTGCACCAGCTGAACGAAAAAGCCATCACAAGTTTATCAACACAGTACCCGCATAACAGAGTAATCCTACTAATACTTGAGAAATATTGGGCCCCACTGACCAATTCGTTAAAGTCTTAATGGGATACAAAACGAAAGGACCTTAGTTTCATTTATAAGAATTCAAATGACTATTCCATTTTATCTGCAAGGAGTTTCTCGCATGATTCAGCACCGAAACTCACCTTAACTTTGTCTTCGGTACACACAGGAAGTTGGTCGATGACTAGAATGCACAGACTCCGTGGGTACGTGTTTGTTATGCAAATAATCTGGGTAAATGTGATTGAGATTGTCTTGCCTCCAATATGCGATCCAGCCTTTTTGTATTTGTGCCTGGGTTTGTAGGTGATGTGTACTCCGGAATCGACTCCTAAGTTGCACACCAGTTCCTCTTGCACAATCGTAGCCGGGATTTGTGTCTGTTTTTTAGAGATTAGGTGGACACTACTTAATTAAGACAGGACAATGTCTTTTTGCCAGTAGAAAAAGATAAACAACATTATGGTAGTCTTCGGCAAATGGACAAAATTTGATCATAACAAACGCTTTAGAGCATAAAATATTCCCCAATGGACTTAGTGAATAAGACAGTCGACGAGGAGAGCAGTTCAGTTACTTCCAGATTTGTGTCAAAAGCTAAGCTGCTGATCATTGCCGAACTCAGCGAGGAGTTCGTTTTGCTATCAGTTTAAATTTAATTATCCTCAGCTGGTATCCCATACATGCGCGCGCCCAGTACCCAAAATCCCGTTTTGCTTCTTAATTTATTTAATTCAGCTAATCATATTTTCTCTTGTCCACAGATGTGATATCTGTTCAGCTGAACAGACACATGTTTATGCGCACTAGTCTGTGAAGACGCGAATGCAAGGAGCGGATTGGCAATCAAAATAGTTTGCTTCACCTTTCGTCCTTTTCAGCAGTGGAAATACCCGAGAATGGTCTGTTTCAAGTGGCCACTTGTTCGTTTGTTTCAGTCGGATCTGGGGTTTGAAGTGCGTATGTTTCCGTGGAAATCACCAATGTTGTCACAAATTCTGATTTCTTGTTGCTGTACCTTTCCTTTTGATCGGCTACTTCGTTCAGGCCGCTTAGACATAGTTGTAAGTAGTGTTGTGGCCAGTCTCATTTAGGTTTATTGATTGTTAATTTGATTCATTGGTCTGCTTCATTGTTTTCATCCGTGTTGATCACCTACTGCGAGTCTGCTCATCCATGATTTTGATCACATGATAGTCCGTGTTGTTGGTTTGCATGATTTTGTCTTGACTGAATTCCAATCAACTAGCTTAATAACTGTCCTAACAGAAGTATATCCAAACTATTCTTGGTTCTTTTGCCAATACAACTACCAAGAAGGGGCAAATCTTGAATTATAATGACGCCACACACCGGAAAATTGGACATGCTCCTCGATATCGGCAGGCAGTCGGATTGAGAAACTCATGTAATATCACGAGTTTGTTTGAATAGACACAGTTAGTGCCAAATTGGCTTCCCAAGGTTGAATCTCCAGAACGGTACAGTTCAAGTTGCGCGGTGCCATATTGGATTTGATTGTGGTTGTTTTGATGCTTGCTGATGGGCTTGCTGAGCTTTGGCTCACGTTTGTCTCATTTTGCTTTGTCCTTTTCCGATTGGCCCATGTATGAACCCCATCGAATACCACTGTCCGGAACGCCTAGCTGCTTTTGGCATAAATCGACCGTTTGCCTTTCGGCTCAAATCGTATGGACCAAGTACGGAGATTTGGAGAAATTCGCCGTCTCGTTCACATCCTAATTAAATGTCTACCCATGCCGATTGTCGTAAACAAAACTTTTTTGACGGACCGTCCGGCTTGCTGTTGTATTCGTAAACTTACATAATTGGGTAGGAGAGGCGATTTACGAACAGAAAGGAATGGCCCTTTCGTATGAACCTTGACGAGTAGTTCACGATCGGACGAGACCTGTTTACACCACGAATTGATCAGTATGGCTAGTTACCTTCTCTTCATAAGAGGTTTACAACGTATACGAAGTTGGAGCTAAAGAAGAGGAGGAATGACGAAGATGCCGACTTTGTCCTAGTGTTGACGTCATCGCATAAACAAGCGGACTTTTAAAGTTCCGTTGGATTTGCATGCTGTTATGCATTCAATTGATATAGTTAGCCACAATATGTATAGCAGGTAACCTGGTTTTATTCCGGGCCAATAAATTGATTAAAGTTAGAAAGTAGTCCTAACCAACAACGGCACACTGAGCGCGTCATGGACTAAGTCCACGGTGATTTTTTAACTATCGCTCCATAGGCGGGATGCAAGCTTGAGGTTATCGCACAGCTTCGGAGTAATACCCAATGCAAATTCTTCCAGAGGATCAATAGTGCCATGGGAATTACTAGCGAAAGGTTGGCTGGGAATTAGGTCGGGCTGGCGAATCCCACCGGCACCCGGTAAGTGTTACTCAGGGAGGTGCTTCCATCGTCGGAAAACCTGGAAGTAAGGTCAAAACTAACAGCCTGCTCTAGCTGGAGGAAAAGGACGATAGTGATACGCTTTTCGTGACACTTCGGGAAGTAAGTGGGGGCATGTTGGGGAGAAGGCCATGTCTCTCTTAATCTTTTATGAGGACTCTATTTTTGTTATTATCTTTTCCTAAAACCGTATCGCTTTCTTGCTTTTCCGCTACTTTCGGTTTCACCTTTAATTAAATTATCGCCATACCCTCCATTGCTGCACGCTGATTGGTCAGTTTTATAACTTTCGCATTAATTCGCAAGGTCCGACGCCCGACCTGGCCTAGGACTATATAAGTGGTGGTGACCCGAGCTTAAAGACATGTTTCTTCCGGCTTACCGTGCTGTGTGTCAATACACGTCTTCTGTGTTCAGCAAGAGGGAGATCTAACTTGAGTCGTGCGCGTCGTATTCTGCGGTTCCCGTGCCGTGTTAGCCGTTGTGCGACTACGGGTCAGTGTCACCCCTTGTGTATTCAGTCAGTGTTGTGCTCAATTTGTAATTGTGCTGTCATAGGCTCGATGCCCGTTGTGATTGCGCTCATAGTCTCAGAGGACTGAGACTTGTGTTGTTTGTCCGTTTTGTGCTCCGCCACCACCACAAATACATAGCAGAGCATCACTTGCAATGAAGGACAGAGAAGAGAAAATGAACCCGATAAAATGGAGGCTATTTGTCATTAACTTCTACCTGAACCAACCTCGAGTTGAACTTTAGCTGACACTGGGCTAACCGGTCACAGGTCTCATTCTTTTGTCGACAGAGATGTGTGCTCGTCTCTTGCGCACGAGGGAGTGGTGCAGCAAACCACAACTGTCAAGCAACGTTGAACGTATGGTCGCGACAAACCTGTCAATGTAGGTTGTCAAACAGACTTGGCAATCACACTAAATGTATAACTTTTCACTGTCGACTATATCAAACTTAGTTCTGCCTTTAATTTTTTGCGTATGTGCATTCACGCAGTCCAGGACCGATATTTAAAGTCTGTGAGTGAAATATTTCACTTATCCATAGCTAACTTCTTCAAATTCAAGATTGTCAGACTGAGGTTAGACTGAACTAACAGATAGACTGGGTTTAAGGAGAATTTATAAATAACTGAGCCATTTGGTGATTCCAGTGGAGCGGTAGACTAATAGCATAAACATCGCTCTTCAATTACTGAGCAGCTTAAAACGATCATCAAGTAATACATTTTCTGACCGCTGGATCGGTCGTCATTGCCTTCTGAATCAGGAGTGAATGCAATAGACTGTTTTAGTAAACGCCTAAACAAATCACTAGTGGCCAAAACGCACTATGCAAAACGCCAAGGATTCCGCACCGGCTGCCGGTTTAATATGAAAAAAGAAATAAGACTAGCCCATTTGGTAAAGTTCAGTATTTTTTAAGTTATCATTTTACTAGTTGTAAAAATGTAAAACAGCCTAAGAGAAAAAATAGGGAAGTCTTAGAAAATCCCGAATGAGTTGCTACTTGAAATCCACTTGGACAGAAATACGTTAAGTTGACAGTATTTAACAAGAAACAGGCCGATTCAACGTTGGCTAAACTAAAAAATATCGTTTCCAAAAATCGAGGAGGGGACAACGACCACTTGAAATTAGAAAGCAGCGTTGTAATGACAGAACGGAAATGACGTCTCCAAACAATTATCATAATGATAAAATTAGAAACAGAAGTAAAAAAGGAAAAAATAGATATATAGAAACATAGATATATAGATAGGTAGAGAGATAGTGAGAAGGATAGATAGATAGATAGATAGATAGATAGATAGATAGATAGATAGATAGATAGATAGATAGATAGATAGATAGAT
>LUCM01008249.1:34075-121680 GCA_008360955.1 Fasciolopsis buskii | reverse complement strand
AGTAGATAGATAGATAGATAGATAGATAGATAGATAGATAGATAGATAGATAGACAGATAGATAGATGGATGGATAGATAGACAGATATGTGTGGATAGATAGATAGATTGATTGATTAATAAATACATCGGTAAGTGTTTAGATAAATAAATAGACAGTTATTTAGATAAATAGATCGTTCTATAGATAGAGTGCTATATGCATAGATAGATAGATAATTAGTTATTTAGATAGCTAGATATTTAAATAGATAAATAAATAGACACTTGGATAGTTAGATATTTATATAGATCGTTAAATAGATAGGTAAATAGATAGTTAGATAGATAGGTAGTTAGATTTTTAGATAGATAATTAAGCACTTTAATGGGCAGACAATAATACATACTGAATTAGTGAGTAATTTACTGACTGAATGAGTGAAATTCTGACAGATACGTTTGCCTTTGTACAAATTTCACAAATTCAGGAATGTCATTTTGACTGGGAAATGCGCCTAGTTTTCTTTCGAAAGGCCCTTATATATTCCTTTCTAATGTTTACCATTGCAGCTATTGTTTTACGAGTCTACTTGGCGAACGATATACTCTAAGGATTACCTGTCCATTGAAACAGTTGTCAATATAAACATTGGCTGGACCTTCGAGAAGAGCGAATTCGGACGTGTTGTGCATACGCGCTCGCAGGAAAGCTTTAGGCAAAAGTTTCGGTATGGTGATATATTCCAGAATGGGACGAAATTCCAGCTCTCCCAGCTTGACTCGGTGCGGTTCACCGGTCCCGCGAATCAGACTGGGTGGATGTTCGACCTCAAAAGTGAGCGACTGGAATTGACTGTCATTTGACGAAATAGTACAGGCTGGTGCACTCGTCCCGGATGCGCCGGAGTTGAGCCACGTGAAAGGATCTAGAGTTCGAACCGCGAGACGACGCCCACCAGAAAACAGAGGACATGGAAGTGCGAATATTTCATCTGTTGGTGTCGTAAAGTTTGTCTGTTCCGCTTGTATGTTGTGCTTTAAAAGGGTTTGATTTCTGGACCGTTCAATCCCGCTTATAATTTCTTGTTCGACGTTGACACTGACCGAACCAAGCTGCAATGTAGGTGAAAGTTGGTGATAGGGAGTGAGCTAGCCATACTTTGTGACAATTAATGACGGTCTTCGATTATCGAGTAAGCTGGCCTATGTGCAGTACCACTCAGGCAAAAGGTTCACGTGACCTGACACGATGCGTTGCTAACAATGACGAATATGTTCCCAGTCGAAACAGATCATCTAGAACTGACGTGAGCCACTACACATCTCCAGTCCCAAATCCCCACTAACCCGTTGCATGATGCCACAGACTAATGATATTCCAACTAACCGTACACACAGTTAAACAACCGCAGCTGAGTTGACACCTGGCCACAACATGCACCTCCGGGGCAAAGAGTTAGCTACAAATGTGTAACGCGATTCATGTAACGCGGAAACCAATGAAATTCAAGCAAACCTAATAATACTGAGCAAAGTTAGCTTCAACCTACTGAAAAGGATGTAATGTATAGAGAGACACATGCTGGTAAGGCATCACTACTGGTATCCACTTCATAGTTGAGACAATAGAAGAGATGTTTAGGCTCAAAATAAGCTCATATTATTGGCATGTGAACGTTCACTGGAGTGCATAGTCCATCGACAGTAAGAAACGGACACTTCCATAATGAACGGTCTAAGGAACAGCCCAAACCAGAACATATATGGTCCTTAAAACCAGTGCTATTAATGAGTAGATACGTTAGGTCTTTACTGATGTCCTACTGGCCACTAAACTATCATCTACTATAGCCTTGTCTGCTGTTAATTAATTTAATACTCAGCCCATAAAACTAGCCACTCAGCTATTCTCTGTTCAGTTTGAGTAATTTAGGATTAAACTGACCACAGAAAGGACAAATGAGGAATTGCCAATCCCTTGTTCATCAGCATAAACCGTGCAAGCTTCCAGTAACAATACCACTAAGCATATTAGGAATCAGTAGCAGTGGGTATCTTTGGTGCCCTAAGTGAAACACCAGCCATCCCCTGGTCGACAAATTCCACCTTCACGAGACTGAACAGGGCGCAATAGTTTCAATATTTTACCGTTGGTTTGCTTACTTGCACTTTGTTCTCTGGCTCAGCTGAAGTACTCTAACATTATGGCTGCATCAACAGGTAGACGCGCACAATGTCTACTTAGCCCAAATCTGAACCCGGTCTGTCAAGTTCGGTGTACAAACGGATGGATTATTATACTGATAAAGCTCACTCTTCTGGGTCCAGTTAGTTGCATTGATCCAACTGGGGTTGGAATAGACCATTGTTTGCCTTCTTTTGTCAAATAGAGACTGGACTCCAGATTACTTGGGTGCGTATTTGAGTTAAGGGTACCGCGGTAACTGTTGGTTAATAGGGGCCCATCTGCAAAACATCGTTCCACTTCATCACTCGCAAGAAGTCGATCGGGATAGGCTTCCTCTGCATGAAACGAACGGGCTTTGAGGTTTCGACTGTAACGGTCCGCCTGACCTCGGCGTCGGTAGCTGTCCCGTGAACTGGTTAAAAATTAATTACAGTTTAGGTGGTAACACTTAACTGAAGTTGTGTTGTGGGCATTTCACATCCAAAAATTTAGGCAGCATCACACTGCGATTTACGGACTAGATTCTTATGCCAGCACAAATCAGCAGACGACTATCGATTCCCCAAACACAAATACATGAAGAATAATGATACAAATACACAGAGAGACACATCGACTGGGGCCCATTTGAATTTGATCGACAGACCAAGAGATTCGCTTAAAATATGAGTTCGGTTTGACTTCATCCTGGTGTGGTAACATCGGTCTTTTGGGCAAACTTGATTATATTCAGACATCATTTTCTCTAAGATCTGCTTTGACGCTGGATTTTGACTTTTTGATATTTGCTCTTTGCCTTTGTTTTATTAGAAGAGTGCTCCGAGTATTTTCGTTCTCGTTGCTCTTTCGAATCACTCATATTGCTCGGCATTATCTTTTGTGGTTTGCTTCACTCCGTACCAATGTTATTTCGACACCACTATGCATACAATACATGCCTCGCATCTGGTCTTTTATTCTGGTCCTCCTTGTTTTATCGACTGAAGAGGCTTCGTCAATAGCAGCTCCAGAATCCAATAGGAGACACTTCTGGAAGTCGCATATTAGCGTCCATATTCTTAATGAGACCGTCTGCAGGTTATCCTACAGTTACCCAGCCTTTTCAATGATGTTCCGTCTGTTTCATCTTCTTCATCCTCGTCGCATCCAGTTTGAACCGATTGTTTCATGGGCGCATTCACACCATCATAAACATTAACGGTGAATTGGGCCTAACATCAGATCAACCAGATTTTACATAACTGATATATTGCTCCAGTTGTATGGGTTCGACACTCATGTTCACATCGCATATTCTCTCGTAAGGGATCAAAGTTGTTATCGACTGGATAGGGCTGATGGAGTGAGGCCGTAGTCGGAATACAATGAGAGGGTCTCCCAAAGAAAAACAATAAGGCTCATGAAATGCTTACGTCAAGGCTGAAATCATGAGTTGGGGTTTGTTGTCGGCTTTAGTGTCCATCTTGATGGCCTGTTGTGAAAGTGCACCGACTGGGAAGTAATCTCGTATACCTGTACGGTGTCCCAACTGTTGGTATGTTTGACTGTCCATAGAGCCTAATACAACTAATCCATATTAGGTTGCATGCAGGATAATGGGAACGGTCAAAGTCAAGGTAGAATCGTCCTTTCTTGCTTTGACATGAAGGTGAGTTTTCAGCTCGAAGACAAAAAACATGGCAAGTGCAGCAGGAAAAGTATTGTGGTAAGCCAAGCGGTTTGTTCACATAGTGATACAGGAGAATAAAAGTGCATTACCACCACTATTGGAGGTGAGCTCTAAGATCATTCATTACCAGTTAGTGATTTATGCATAAGAGAAGGAGGTGAGGAATGAGACTGTTCCTGTAGGTCGGAGGATGAGAAGGGAAGAGGGTAAATGTGGAAGAAGTTTAACAATAAGGGAAGACTTCAGACAGCACGATGTGAAGAACTATGGCTCGATGTTGTGTTCCAATTTCGCTCACCGCGTGGGCTTGCTCTGCTAAAACGCTACCGTCCTCAAATAGTGGCGACGGTCGACCTATTAGTATGTGTAGCATCGCATGCACTTTGTGCCGATTATGTTTTCTTTCTGCTAGTTCCGCTACCGTTTTCAAATACTTCCGGCATCGGTGCATGTTTGCAAGCAAGAAATGTTCACGAACTCATCGGTTTGAAAAACCCCTATCCAAGGAATTCATGGAATGAAAATTATGTAATATCATGAGGAAGAAAGTGTAGAATTATGAATGCATTCAACGCTCAGACGTGATCATTTCTGTTTAATCCATTGTAAGAGCAACCGCACGTTGGAAGTGACTTCCCTACAGGATGGAGAAGCATATCAGCTTTTGGCAGTACCACTGCGGGGTCCACGCACGTGTTACAAATCACTACTGTTCTGTACATCCAAACAAACTGCATTACAGAATGGTTGTGGTATTCTTGAAGGACTCGTTCACAGACGCGTTTTCTGTTATCCAACTGAAGTTCTCTAGATTCATGGGATGCTCTAATCACGCAACAGTAAGTTGGTCTGTCAGTTTGTTCCAAATTTTTATTTTCTGGATATCCAACCCGCGACGACCAGTGCAATATTGTGCCTTTGGAATTTCCGAACTCTCAAGCAGGAGGGTATTGTCAAACTATCAGATGAATAAGGGATGACGGGATGCCATTCTCGGCTTGTCTGCACCAGAGTCAAACCGAGCTCTCGCCTTGATTACCGGTGATCGAAATACAGCCAATCAATAACCAAGAGTTCATGCTGTCTGGCGCTTCCCGATAACGCAGGCAGAAAGAGACCGGACTACTTCACCGATCACCAGTGGAAAACTAACAGCCAGATGTTTTATGCCCCCACAGAATCTCACGAATTTGCAGAACTCCAAATAAAAAAAGGCAACCCTGGTGTATTCGTGAGTCAGTCTGGAATATCACGGAACCATGCAACGAAACTGTCACAAGTTATTCTCCATGTTTAGCAACTATTATTACTATAAAATTAAAGCCCGTGTAACAAATAGTCCGGTAGTTGACTCACCTTTCAACTTCCTTCAGTGCAATACGCTCCAGTTGTAGTTCGGGCATGCCACCCCCTTCCATCGGTTTGGCTGTGGACAGTGTCAACTTTCCCAGATCCCAATTTTCCCCGGTGGACTGACTGATCAGTCCGTAATAAATTACCTTTAAAGGAAGTGAAAAGGAAGGCTGAAGTTAGTAAGTTTTGACGAAATATCGTATGCAGGGCAGTCCGCGGTGAATGAAGTGGGCATTGAATAAAAAGAATTAACGATGATGTGCGTATTTTGGTCTCGCTCGTTCAAACGCTATCATTCCAACGTGCATAAAACATCAAAAATTGCTCCACTGAAGTTTTCGGTTCTTCATTTAACTGCACTCTCATCCACCTATGCAAGACCATGGCGATTCCGGTGAGAAGCCTCAATTTGACATGACTCACCCTCTTCGGTGTAATACCATCTCCGACGTGTTTTGGACAAGTCACCTATCAGTCGGTAGACGGATTTTGTCGTTATTTCGCCCAAGTCCCTTGTCAGGGCGTTTTTCGATTGGGTTCAGTTTCGGGTCTGAAATGAAAACTGTCAATGAACGAATGGTCCAACTCAGACCGATGACGACCAACTAGTAAGCCCCAAGATGAACCGTTTGATTAGTTCAAATGACCGAGGAAGCAATATCCGAAAAAACTTAGTACGGTAATTCAGTTTACGCAGAGGCAAAACACCTTCCGATAGGATAGACCCGGTTTGAACCCTGGGTATGATAGACGATATGAATCTCTGATTTGTTCTTATCTGAGCGAAACTTGACTCTGGTACTTCTAGATGGCCCAAGATATGTATGCGAAAGGCGGATTCCGGGGCAGTCAGTCAAGTAAAGAAAAGAAAAAAATCCATATTTTTCGGCTACAGACCATACGGTTGTTTTTACTTCAGTAAGTAGCACATGGTGTTTTCCACATTTTTGAAGATAAAAACCGCAGTTTACGAGCTTAGCGGCCCGTTCATCGGTCATTCACTCACGTCATCAGGATCACTGTCCTCAAACAATTAAAACCACTAGTAGATTTGGGTAATTCTGCTGACGCAATGGTCTTGAGGTGGATGTAAGTTCGGGCGGATTGACACATGAATTTTCCGATGAATCCGACTCCATCTGATTACATAACAGTACTATGAACATTTGAAAGATGGTCGTAATCCAAGCACAGCATTCACTTTCTTCCATTGCGTCCCCTCTACACAAATGCAAAGGAGTTCTGTATGTATTGCCGAAGCCACAGATATCAGGAACTTCTGCGCTCAAAAACGTTCGGTCGAGACACCGCAAGCACCGTGGCCCACAAGTGTCCAAGGCCGAACTTGACCGTCACCAAGTCACTGACAGGTTAAGTTAAACAATCACATAACAGTGACGATTTGATCGACGTAAATTCGCACCGCTGATTGGTGTTGTCCATGTCTTACTGCAAAATTTATTTTATATCTTTCCCATGCAATTTGCAAACGGTTTGAGAAAGAGTTACTGAAAACAAGTGTTTCGCAAACTGATTTTATTTAGACTGTCAAACTTAATGTTTCTTACGCACGCACAAAAACACCGGCCTTCAAAACACGCAAATGTCGTTTTCTGATTTCTTGGAACCTCGAATTGTTTTGCTTTCAACCGCTTGCCTTGAAGTTATACACATAGACTGACGGAAATAGGGGAGATGGCTCGAATGTTTTGCAAACCTTAGTGCGTATCACATGGAACCAATGGACTTTGAGTTACACTTTCAAATTAACGGTCCAGCGTTCGAGCCAACGAGTAGAAGTACCCATCAGCTGCTAGTGTGCATTCTTCTTCGACAATAATCCTTCACATTGACAAAAGTCTATTGCTTTTTCGGTGCCAAACACAACTGCAATATTTTAGCATGCTTATTAATCGTGAACAAATGAAATGATACTGTAAACGTATATTCTCGTTTGTCAACCCTATTGTCAGCTTGCATCCGTTTTGTAGCTTCTGCTAATGCCATCGCAAATACGATTTGACCTTACACACACATACACACAAATACTGGCATGCGTGTGACCAGATTCCACCTGTTGAATACCATATCCATTTCTCATGAATCGCAGACGGCAGGGAGATGGGCCTGTAAAACTCTACGTATTGGTGTTGAAAACTTCAGCAGTACATGTCATTTTCTCAGCCAAATTTAACTTAGTTTTTTCTGTCCAGCTGCTAAGCGGTGAAGACGTACGGGGTAATTAATTAATTAATTAGTTAAAGCCTAACAATTCGGAGATTCAAACTTTCTGGGTAAAATGGGGCACAACTCATTGTGGTCACGAAGTCAATGGAAGAATCAAATAGCCGAATAATTCGAGAGCTGTGAGCAGGATATATATATATATATATATATATATATATATATATATATATATATATATATAAAACAACCTAGCCACCTGTTCCACCATTCTGGCATTAAAAATTCTCATGGGGAATTCACCACAAACCACCGACTGGTTGTCACTGCAGCAGATCGGCAGATTTATCTCAATAATTGCGGGATTTTCAAGCTGCATGAGAGAATGAGAGAATTCCTTTAGTTGATGAATCGAACAAAAACCTGATTAGTTGGTCTCCATCCCCTCCACTTCAGAGGTAAGTGGGATTTGGTCCAAATTTTGCCTCGATGAAACAACAGAGCGATGACCGATCTTTTGTAGAAAGTAGAGTGAGAAAATGGAATCTGTTATAAACGTGATGGCCCTGGTAAGTTCGCGAGACTGTTTATGGCCTCAGAAAGTCACACTTGAGACAATAATGACCAGAGTCCTCTGTCTGGAGCACGCGTACATCGTTGTACATGCGTGTTTGTGTTTGTCGGCCCGTGAAACTAGGGAAGCAAACCCTTTTCATTTGGTACCACCTAAGGACGTGAACAAATCGCTTGATCGATATCGCTTCTATTATTTTCCGTATCGGAGTGGAATGTCCCGAGATCTCCGGTCGAGTGGGATGGATGAGGGCATGTAAAAGTTTGACAATGCAGTTTTACGAAATAGTTCACCACGTGATATCATCGCTCAACTCACCACTAAGAAACCATGGTGAAGTTTAGCAAGCCGTTCCGAAACTGCCCGATAGCCTAAATAGTTAAGGTATTCGACTCACAATCGTTCGTCCCGGATTCGCACCTCCGTTCGGGCGCACCAATTCCTAACAGGGACGTAAACACTGCAGGAAGAATGGTTCCGAAAAACTGTGACATATGTCAGATCGACCATAGATTACTCGTTAACCGGCTTAATGACCTTTCGACTGAAAGACTGACTTGATTGCTCGCTTATTGCGTGGGTGAGTTTTGGTGTGAACCGGCGATGCACACCACCACAACTGGCTGTATTCTACTGCTTACAACTACCTACCTATCGTGTTGCCCGGACTAATTAAAAACAATTATTTAACTTGTAATTTGTACCAAATGCTTGATCACAATCAAATCACGCTCATTATTCAACTCAAAAGAACAAGTGTGGCTCTCCATTGCAAATGAAAAACAAGAAAATGCCCAAGCTGTAGAATCGCTGTCGCCTACAGTTACAAGCAAACAGTGGGATATGTAGTCATCTGCAAACGAGAAGAGCAGACATTTCCGAACGTGCATTCCCCTGCTACGGTCTCCGGTTTTATATATATATATATATATATATATATATATATATAATGTCACGTGAATATACTTCCACGTGATTTCTAGTCGCTACTGACTTCTTGCTGTCATCAGCTCCGTAGCTGAAGATCGGAACCTTTCTAAAATGCCTTGATAATTCATATGAATGTACTATTGTTATCCATCATAGTCTGCATTGCTATTTCGGTTTCCATCACCAGTACACTTTGCGTCATTTAACAGTACCACTCATTATCGAGCACCTGAACCTACATATCGGCACCTACGAGGCCAAAGACGGGACTGAGTGTTTCGGATTATGGATATCCTATTTGAAAAGACGAAAAGAGAATCCGAAGTTATTTTTCATGACTGTTGGCGAACGGCCGTTTACTCATGAAAACGGGGACTTTCCACAAGACTCCGGCATCGGTCTAATTAAACAAACTGAAGACTCTACTGTTTAAGAACGTTGTTCCAGTCAATTTCTAAGAGATTGCACGCACTGAACTCCACTCCTTGTCACGGGGTTTGAACATGAAAACTTTGTGAACTCACGCTGCAATCGTAAGAGCCGAATTAAAACTAAAGGCCTCAGTTACTAATTCAGGTGAGCGATTGACTGAATGCTAATGTAAGCTATCTGGACATCCAGAAGAAACAATATGACGACGTTTTCCAAGTCACTGCAGAGCATTCTATTGTTTATATCCAAAAGGTTTCGTCTCGTTCATCCGGAAATTCACACGGACCGAATCCAAAGCTAATTTTGCGTTTTAAAGCGACGGATGTAGCTACATGGATAGCGGAAACGTGTGATGAAAGTGAGGGTTACTTTAATGGTTGTGGCATTAAAAGACTTTAGCCAAAGACGTCGCGTTTTCGATGACTATCGGTTGGAGCCCAGTCAACGGATGCTAAATTGTGCACCGGCCACAATGGAACCAAAGAACTTAATAAAACCCACAACCGGCGTCGGGTATTTCTCGAATACCTATTTGCAACTTTCACCGCGGCTGGAGTCCAAATCATGAAAAACCAATTCCATTCTGTGAGGTTTGTTTTAATTCGGCTTTTGGTAGCTTAATCTCCAGATATTCTCAGATGCATTCCAGCCTGCTGCAGTCAGTGATTCACTACTTGAGTGGAGCTTCAACTTTCCAGGATGATGTCATCGTTTATGGGGACAGAAAAAATAAACATGATTACCGATTGAAATTGTTGCTCAATCTATCAAAATTGTCAATTGAGATTTCGATATTTCAGTATCTTGGTTTCAAGACCACTGCGGACGGATATCAAACAATTGTGTAAGCTTTGAAACACCGTGTCGCATGAATCACACGTGGACTTATCACATTCCATTCTACATCCAATGGTCAGAAGCACCCGCCGTTTGGATTTTTGGCTCCCTCTCAAAAAACATACTGGACAAAAAGTATGTGGGTATCTGTTTTCACTGCCGGCATAAGCAAGTGCATGCATCTCTAACCCGAAAATCTAGGACAAGGCCTGATATTGAGAGGTTGTTTACAGCCTTTGCTTTAACAAAACTACGTCGAGCAAACGTTACAAAACACAGTATGAGGAAGTGAAAGTTTAATTCCAGCACCGGACATTAGAACTGATTCAGCTTACTCTTGATGGACTAGCGTTGGGAGCTGGAAAACCAGGACAAACCTGCCTCCAAACCGATGTACGGCTATCAATCAGTTCTCACTGTCGTCAGTTGTCATGTCAGGCGTGTCACATGCAAGCTGAGCCAGTGGTGATGTCTCTTTATGCTACTATGTGGTTCCTCAATTTAGTGCGAGTTTTCTGAACACGGTCTCGAAACTTATTGGGCAGTTATACTACATAGTTCGATTGATGAGCCTAAGAATAGATGTTTTATGACTACAATCGATATTTCGAACTAGCAGGGCTTGAAAGCGGAAAGACTTCTTCAGCGAACTTTTGGGATCGATTAAGATAGCAACACTGAAAAGCTACCATTATTTTTATTGTCATTACTGTCATCGATGATAGCAGAACGCGCAGCACGAACACGAAAATCCGACTTCGTCTCCAGGATTTACTAATTAGAAATGCTCACCGAAAACGTGCACAGTATTCAATACATACAACCCATTTTCCGCAAGAGGAAGTCCATGCCAACGAGCGACTATGTTATCCGTTAGTTGACAGTGATTGCCTCACAAAATTATTCATCATGTGGCATCGACGCTGAAAACCATGAAAACCTGGTACACTTGTTTCATCTGACTAGCTGGAAATTTTTAGCAGAGGATATTCACTGAGCCTGAACTGCTGCGCAAACCCCTATAGGAATGACTGGAAGTCGAACGCCCTAACCATTACTCTGGTCTAATAAGGCCTCAAAAATTTGTATGAATTTCGACAAAAAGTATATTTGTATGGCCGCACGGCGCCGGTGAACAACAATCCAACCCTGCGGATAGATGACTTGTCTGCAAGTAGCCTAACTACGACCGGGGCTTTGAACATGACCTATAGATGTTAGATAACCAGTCATTTTAGGTAGTGGAATGTTGTGTGATTCATTAAATTATTCATCATCTGGTATTAACACTCTGACAAATAGCATCAAATCCTCTTTGCCCAGATCATCAGAACTGAAAGACTACTCATGTCGAGGTTTACGGATTTCACGTTAGTCATCTCAGTCCAACCAGTTTGATGATAAAACGCGTGTTTGCTCATTGATACTCATTCATTGGCCTTCGTCGCAACCAGATTTAGCCAGGCTTGTCCCATACCAACCGGATTTTTATCGTCGACGGATCACCGGACTTACTTGAAGTGTAGCGGTAGCCGAAGACAACCGAATGTCATAGAGTGGTGTCCAAGAGACACCACCAACTGAATAGGACAGTTCCAGTTGGGGAGCTTCGTTTCCTTTGGATTCAAGCAGGACGTGCAGCTCCCTGGAACAAAAAATTAAAAGGATCGTACAACCAAGAACGGCACTTCGACTTTTGCCTCGATTGAAAGGAAAGGTGAACAGACAGGAAATGTCGCAAGTCATTTTCAAAACTCTTTTGGTGGAGAGTGGTTGTCAAATAATACTATGCTGTTTTCAATTAAGTTCTAATCGCTGATCTTGGCGTTTAGACCGTGTGCTAGAGTTCTGGTGAATAAGGCTCAGATGTACGACATTTGGTAGCTATTTGTGTGATTGTTGGGGAAGCGCATTATTTGTTCCGTATTTGTCTGTTTGCGGTATGCTATTGTCACCAGTGTGTCACCGGTGTTTCCTGTTATCAGCTTACCCAGAAATGCTAGTCTTCCATATTCCAATTCTTCCAATTCCATTATTGTTTTGTGTGCCTCTTCAATGAAGATGAAGGTATCGCCGGCATTTCTGATCCAAGATTTTGGCCGAATTCTTGGTGGTGCGGTTTTCTCCTGGGCATTGTGATCTAAACGCCAGGCTCAGCGAACAAAACCTGACCACCGACCACAACCAGGACAAACACAGATTTTCAAAACCACTAAAACATTACAGTATAACAAGGTAACATTACTACTCGGTTTGTCTGCCCATTACACGTTTCGTTTTATGAGAAAAGAAAGAGATTAATGCACTATTAATTCGTAAAAGCAAACAATACCATTATCCCCTAAACAATTAAAGCGAAACGAGCAATGTTCATTGTATGAGTAGCGGATTTTGACTCATCGTGTTCATTATCCGGGTTACAGGTCAACACAAGATTGGCGATATCAAATTGGTTGCGCTAGCCGATAAGAAGACTAAGAAAGCCGCATGTGAAAGTCAGTTAAGGTTGACGGGCTGAGTTCTTCGGTAGACTAACTGAACAATGAGAATCGATCGTATAAAACCACTACAGTCGATTTTTTCGTCTAACAAGCTGAGAATTTTTGTGTCTGGTCGACTTCACTGTCCTTGCAAGGTGATAGTGAATTGGAGATAGATTATATTGTCGATTTACGAAACGGCACCACAACTAATGTCTTCTCTTCTTTTTGTCCGCGTCACAAAGTATTCAGTAATCAACTGCCTTTGGCAACACCAAACGTAAGGGCATCGCAGCTGAGTTGTTATTTTCGAGATTCAGTCCCGAGGGTCAATAGGATTCCTGCAACTCGGAAAAGCGCCTGTTCTAGGCAAAATATCCGTGCTCAAATCGATCTTCAGCGAACAGGCCAACAGAGAATAAAATCACTAATCGTAGATTTTAGCAAACCGGCATAAACTTTTAATTTTTATTTTCGAATGAAAGTGACTGTTGCGGCACCTCTGGATATTCTTGCTAGAGATAACAGTGCGTGCTTTGAAGTATATCGGAAGATCCATCCCGCCAGAGATAGCGATCGTTTTTCATGCCCTTGATACTTAATGTTAATCCAATTCCAATTATTTGCCAGGGTAATTAGATGAGTACATCGCAAATTCTATTAGCTTAAACAACAGTTCCTTTAAGAAAGGGAAAAATGCCTATTAGGACTGACCACTACACATATAAGTAACACCCTGGTAGATCTTTCTGTCTGTTTCACATATTAGTGCGACGAAGTTTGATACCGGACAGCGATTCAATTAGCAAAACCCTTTCACGGCCCATTTCTAACATCATGGCGGTGGTCATCTGATCAACAATGGAGATGTCTCAAAAATGCAGTATCTAAAGCAGCTTTAAGAGATTTAGTCAAGAATATCGATTAATACATAAGTCATTGTCATACCTGAGATACGTAATTGCTGCAGTTTGAACGTCCGAGTTAGAATCTCCCCCCAATCGATTACTTTCTGCTTTGGAATTTGTTATTCTTCTACGCCTCCTAACAATAGAATGGTGGATTCATTGTCCCAAAGATTCGACTGATTAGGTCAAACGGATGATGAATATAGTTGGGAATGCCAAGTAGATGGGGATACTTTCTTGGAACAATCTCGACGCAGAAATTCCATGACCGCTAACAATAAACATATATTCTTTCATGGTTTTCGATCAGTGCCTTAGTAATTTTGCTTAAATAGCAAAACTGATATCCATTTGATCAATGAATCGCTTTTTATATTCACACCAAGACATATGAACAAACAGGCTCACTGAAAGGTCTGGATTCTCGATGTGTTCCTGCGTGTAAGAGGATCGCTGTAAGTTGCAACTTAGGAGGGAAACAACTTACACATTGGAAATACTGATTCGGTGAGGAAGAGGAAACTTGTCGACGATCTTCGATTACAAGGGAGAATCTTTAATAAAGACCATATTTGCCAAAGTACTCATCTGATTTCCTAACCGTTCTATTGTCTCGTCACACGCAGTTTACACAGAGAAAGGCAAAATCAATCTGTGGAATCAGAAATTTCCTGTCCCGACCTGGTCTAGGTTATTGTTTCGGTCATTTTTCGTGTACCTCTTTGTATTCCGGAGGGAGTAATCAATATGTAACGGGAACAGATAAAAGGGAGCAAACAGAAACAAGAACATACTTGGATACGAATTCATCTTGACATCGATTCAACTGGCGCAGTTGTTCTCCAAGCATGTCCAATTCCCCTCGAGTTTGATCCAATTCCTCCCCTACCTCCGCTGCGTCTTTATCCAACTGTTGGGTCTGCGCGTTGTATAGACTGAAAAAATTGCGCACAGCTTCAATGTGAGTCAGCTGTAGCATTTCACTTCCCGTGAAGTGAAGTGGGTGTGACTGAAAGTAGGAAAAGGTTTGATTAAGAACGGTTGGAGACGTTTTCATTGGACGCGAAATTTTGTTGTGGCCTAATGATGGGCCGTTGACCAGGAATGAGCGGAGGATGGAAATGGTGTTTGAACATGGGAATCGCGAGTTTGAATCGTGGTACTATCGGTTAGCCTTACATTCGGAAGCTTAAAGCTAAAGACGGTTTACTTCTTAAAACATATGTCCTTTGTTTTATTATTGTTCTAGGTAAATCTAGTGGAATACATTCATGGGATGAACTATATGTAGTGCTCACTTAAGCGTTCCGGCATTAACTTACACTCCAACCTCCTATAATCCCATTCCGATAGGTTAAGCATCGCGGATAGCAGTCTTGAATGCAAGCAAGATGATATTTTACTGCATGAACGTAAAAACACAAACAGACAAATCCCCAGTCAGTTGCGACATCTAATTCCATTTAAGAGGAGGGAAAGTATTCCTTTGGTATCTGCTGTACTCCGGGGTGGCTCTTAGCCTCAAAAAATGACGCAGCAGTATGAGTGTTTGAAAGAACTAACATTCGCTTCCCACCAAAGGCAGCTATTTATGGGTATTAACAGCAGATAACGCGATCATTTGGTCCTGAGGCAACTGCTAGCTTGGTTTGATATTTTCTAGCCTTAGGAGAAAGGACTTTCTATGATGCTTCATTCATCAGCGCAGTGGAAGGAGAATATGCCATCGGCAAATAGCGCCCCCTACATGGAGCGAAGGCGGGAACCGATGACCGGAACTCCGAAATTTGAAATGGCATAGAACCACGTAAGTTCGTAATAGATCAGATGTGGTAACGGGCCGGGCAACAGCGCTTTTCTGTCCACCACCAAAGTGATCGGTGGATCCGGGATTCAGACCTCGGACCTTTTTGATGGCAGACTCATTATCTAATTGACAACCTTCTATGCCTACTGTTAATAGATTCTTAGGAACCTCTGGTATGTGTCTGTTAGTCGCAGGAAGGTGTTACACCCAGCGTTTAGATAATGCGTTTTTCTTCTGGAGTTAGTAACGCCGGTAGATTTACGCATGGCTGCATCTGCGCTGGCCAGTATTATCGTTAAGAGAAACCAACCTTAATTACGTCTTTTTGGGGGTTTGCGCTACGGTAGATCATCCCTAACGGACCATGTTGGATACCTCACACCAACATTGTAGATCCAGTATCAATCATCAAATTGCTACAAATTTTAAAAATCGCTTCTAGTTTACACGACATACTGAAGTCCCCGATCACGTCGCAGCCAATGAAAACAACAGGGGCTGTCCAAATTGTGAAAGACCGCCACTTAGCCTGAAATGTTTTGTTTTTATGAGTAACTACAGCCACAGTTATATATTCGCGCTATATACCACTGTATACTATATAGCACTTACCTTTAATATCTGTATATATGGTGATTATGATCATAGTGAAAAGACACCATAAACAGTAATACACTCAGTGCTTCGTATGGTTGTTCCTTGCTTTTCGAGTGCTACACAAAATAACACCCTGACACTTTTCTAATAGGCTTTATCAGTCGATCAGTGAATGTTCCCGGTATTTCATTCCAAGCAATTGTTAGGATTCATTTTAAGCCGTAAAGGATTGTTGAGTTCCTGATCGGTATGCTCTTTTATTTCAAACGATTCCTCATTCATTCGACTGGGATCAAATAAGGAGTGTTGGGTGAAGATCGAGCAGATTGGATCCCTTTGAAGCTACTGAATTCTCATTGGATTTGGGAAGCTCCCTGTGCTGTGGGAAATAGGCGTCAATAATCTTTTCACTACTGTTGATTGCCCTTCATCGTTGAAAGTTTGGTCACATATTACAAGCTGATGCTAACCTCGCCCAGAAAGACCGTCCATCTGTTATCCTGTAAAGATGACCACGCGAACTTCCCAAACGAATCTATTTTGTTCATCCCGCAAACATTTGATTCCCCATTCCAGTATCGCCAAGAAAATTGTCACTTGATTTCCTGTAAAATCCGACTGAATTATATGAACGATAATGGGTAAGATCTGTTGAACTGTCCTAGTTCGGCGACTTTATGAATATTATCTACCTACAAAAATACTGAGTAGGGAGATACGAACGAGGGCGACTGGAAAGCTAATCTGTCAGGTTGAATTCAACCTGCAGATTTCGTGATAATGTTTTACGAAAATTGCATATCAGTGCCAACAACAGAAGCAGAGAGTGACCCCCAGTTTGACGGGGACATTTGCGTACATGCTTCTCGCTTTGGGAATAGTGTATACTCATAGACGAACTCAACGGAAAAGGATGCTGATCACAATTAGCTCAAACTCTGTCCCATGCGTTAGGAGAACGACGTGATATTAAATGCAGCAGGATCTGGGGCATTCAAGTGCTTGAATCATGGATGGGATATTCTGGTGCTATACTCGCGGATGGTTGCACCAGAAGCCTTAAAAGATATCTTTATTCAATTTCTCTTCCTTGTAATTCAGTTTGATGGTTTTCATGGATATAGAGAGATATGAAGCTCAGAGGTTGGCTCATTTTCAACAGTCAGTTAGGGCACAGTAACGAAGCTGAGAGGTATAACCACTAAGTAATTAACATTCGTGAATCCCCCATTTTCGGTAATCTGGAAACCGGTTCCTGTAAGGCCAGTACGCAGTGCCAACGAATGCTGATATATGGCCAAATGCCAACATTAGTTGGTGACATGGAAACCTGAGTTAAGTTGGGAGAATCAATGGGTGGAGAGTCAAAACTTTGATTGGCTGGGCATCTGAGAGTTGTTCTGTGATCCACGTCGGTGCAAAATGAACAAAATTACAGCTGACAGTCTAAGTAATTTTCAAATACAACTCATGAGGGTTGTCGCTCAAATTGGTGCGTTCAGTTGTGAGCTAAATTTTAGATAATAAATCATCTTCAAAACCCAACGCTCTTTGCTAAGTAAATGGAGGAACGCGACAAGATCAATCCATCTCCAATCTGCTTCATCAGATTGAAAAAGGAGCTATGTTACGAAACAAATTAAATTCATGAGTAAAAGTCTCACTTTGCATCAGAATGAGTTTAAAATACTCTTACGCTCTCAACAGTCGTTCGGGCGGATTGAGTAAATAAGCAAGCATCAAATAAAAAAACACTATTTGCTCGTCGTACTCCACTCCCTGCAGTTATTGATCCGATCACGTTATGCAAAAAGGTGTGTGTTGCGGCTCCCGCTGTTGTTATTTTCGTTGTTGATGTTGCTATTGTCAAACCGATTCACATTCAAGCACTTAGTGACTGGTTTACCTCCGACGTGAGAAGCAGTTAATGCCTCCGCCTTCCAATTCAACCCATCCCATCCGAAAATCCCCAACGACTGACATTCCCGGACCACTGCAATTTTTTACCTCCGGGAACTGCGCAGTGGCGACTAGTTAGACCTCCATGGGGCTGATTACTACCAATGTTTTCAAGTGTCAGCTGTACCCGGAGTAGTTGTGTAGGCGATTTGTCTGAAGTGCCCTTTAGATTGGGTCAGCCGAAAATGTTGCTCAGAGAGATGGGGTGTGAGAGAATGGGATTTCCTTCATTATGAATAATATTTGGCAGTTGAGAGCCACTCAAACTGAAGTGAAACAAACAAATATTTCCAGTAGAATGTTGATCCGTTCGCTCCTGTTTGCTTGATCAATGGTCAAAAAGTTGTAAACAAATTAGCGGTTCTCAAGTCACCCTGCCTTGACATTCTTTTTTGCCGTGAACTAAGCAACGATTTTTGAGAAAATGAAAATTACAAAGCGAATTTCGCCCTGTACTTTTGGTGGTGATTCAATAATTGTACGACGTCATCATATTAAGGTAGGGGTGGATTAAACTTGATAATTTTATTTGTTGAGATAGAATCAGGCAACAATGAAACCCGTTTTTATCGGTAATTTTCGTGTTTGAACTCGAAGTCGAACTTCGTGAGAAATAATCCCTATGTTGTTAGTCTATGGAACGTTGAGCACGAGGGAAATGGGCCACCATGCCGCATCAAAACTCAAAGCATCCCTGGGGAATCTTGGAAGTCATCATTCGGAAAAATTAGTCACGGATGAGTGTAGTATCATGTGATATTAAAGTTCAGTAGGCCGTGGACATGTGGATCTGGTCGCCTGGCTGTTATGGGTTATTTGTTCTGGGCTCGCAACTCAAATCTAGTGCAATGCATGCAGACCGCTGAAAAAGGAGGGAGTGTTTTAATGCATTCGTTGATGAACTGACCGATGGTAGTCACACGGACGACTTCGTGACGCTCTAACCTATCAGTTACAGGTTCGAGCCTTCTCATCATCGGTCAAATTCCCCACTTGGGAGATTTTAGATGTCCGTGGCCCCTTGCTAAAAAATTTGTACCATGTTCTACCAATAATAAAGGGAAAATGGTTCAAATAAAATATGCTGAACATTTCCGGCACTATTTTTGTCGGTTTGTTGAGTACCCGTTACCTCGACCTGGATGTCAAATTATCAGTCTAAACATTGATTATTGCCAGAACTTAGGTTCATATTTGATGGGAAGGAATCTTTCACTGCCGGAATCTCACTTGAAAAATCAGGAATCATTTTGGATGATGAGTCCCTGTAAAAATGTCAGTTTTGAGAAATGAACACGCGTGATAGCCAGTTTGACATTTATGATATAAGTAGTAAAATTATGAAGTGATTTTTTTAATACTATTGGGCTATATGGTTCTTGTATCGCAGACACTTACTCTATCTCGCATTTAGCCAGTTACTGTCGGAAGTGTCAAGAAATAGGTATATTTAATTGGTGTCAAAACTAACTACCACGTGTCAGCAACAAGAAATAGCAATATTTTCCCAACCGGTTTAACCTACATTCATTTCGCCAGAAGTTAGTATGCTGCTGTTCTTCTCCATTTTCTTTTTCCTCGATAGAGATCTTGCGACCCACGGTAGACGTTTTGCTCGACCCGTGCTTCTCGAATGTCTCGCTGATAGCAATTCACCATCAGATTCGCCACAATCGGGTTTTCGAAGAGAACGAGTTAGGAAACTGTTGGCAAAACTTTCTAATAATTCCTGCTGCGTGGACAGTCTTTGAAATCGGGTCTGAAGCATGTGATATTTACGGTTTGCTTTGGCCACTTGCTGCACAAGAACGTTTTGTCGTTCTGTCAGTTCTCGTTCATTCTCACCAGGTTGGGCCGTGTGGTAGCTAACGTCCTGAATGTATGCACATCTCCGTGTACGGTTCAAGCGGAACCGAAATGGTCTGTCTTTTTTATCCACCGGTCCGTCTGATTTGTCCTCCCATTCGTTCGCCTCTTTTGGATAGTGAATTTCAACCCTGGGAAGAAGATTCAGCAAGTGAAACAATGAATCGACAAAGCTCTTACCGCATCGTTTGTATAGAGTGAAATCAATCTAGAATCAGAGTAAAACATGAGTTGTGGACATTAACAAATTCACCGGTTTCGTTACAACTTTCTAGCATATAAAGGATGGATCACAAAGAGATGTGAAAATTGCGGACATTTAAAACTAAAACCACAAAGGCTACTGATCGCACAAAGGCTTGTTGGTCGCAAATTCATCAGGCTAGACACGATGTAACCAAGAGTGGGTGAAGTAGGGTATCTGCAGTTTTATGCATCTGCAACGCTTTTTACACGCGACTCATAGAAACAAAACCTAAACAACTTGGCGGCCTTAAAACTTTCAATTAAGGCGTATTTGTCCGATGATTCTAATACGAGCTATTTTGTGTGCCATTCTTGGCGAACATACACAGTTTCGATTAAGGCGTCTTCAGCCCCCTGAATTTGGAATGTACAAACCCCTTTGCGACCAATCATCAATGTAGCCTTGTCAATCGCGAACATTTAAATGCTTGTTAGCAAGGGCATTTCAGTTCTTTCAAAACCAATATCCTTGCGCCAATTTGTCCTGGTTTTGGTTGTTATGCCACAAAACAAAAGGAGCGAGAAAGAGCAAAAATCAACTTCATGGCAAAAAAAAATAGAAGAGCCACATAAGAGAGAAAAGATTTCAAATACAAGAACGCCATAACTAAGACACTGAGTCATATTACTATCCAACGTCACCAAATATCGGATTGGGGATACACAATGAACCTCAGCCCACTGGTTTAACTGCACGGACACCAGCCAGTTAGATTTTTTTGTCATTTATCTTTCACTTGTTTTATCAAGACAGCCACAATATTATTCATTTTCCTAAAAGGGTTCACTGCCAACGGAAAGTTCCCAAGTGGTGAAGTTGACCGGACGAAGGAGGATTCGAGCCAGCGACGTTATCATATGATCAACTGACCAACTTGACTTTTCTTCTAACTGCTACCTGCTCGGAGAGCAACTTATAACGAGGCATACAGAACATCCGTCGAAAAGTGGAGCCTTCTGCAAGTTTACTTACTTTCGTCTAAGCCTTCTACTTGACGGAGAAGTCTGCTGTGCGTGTGTGCTACTCAGAAGAAAACATTAATTTCGCCATCTTTCAATATCTCGTGATCAACGTTGAATAGCCTCGGGATGTTTCTAGTCCATATTATCTAGGTTGGAATTTCTTTGCTACAACTGAAAACATGGACGAAATTCAAACTAGACTAACACGTCACGTTACTGGTTTCATATAATCCACACGTTCCCTGCCCGTTTGTTGCATGTGTTGGGCTGGGGAAGGGCCATATCAAGAAAACAAACGATAATTAAAAGCTACTAAAAGATGGGAAACCTGTGGCAAACAGAAAGTCCGCAGTCGCTATTGGCTTCATGCAGGACTCAACCCTAAGTTCATAAAACCATGCGGTCAATTTCACGGTTCGTGGAGGTTACTTATCCGCCTAACCTACTTATGTGTTTTGTTTTCTTCTGGGTTCTTTTTGCGCTTTGCTGATACTGGTAAACAAAAGTATGACCTTCGAAAATGGGATGATTTTGGCCGCAGAGAAGTCGCTTCGAATGACTTGGACATCAGGTGATTTTATGTAGAATATGCGCTGCGTTAGAGAAAGTAAAATGGTGAGCTTGCTTGCAAGAACAATTCGGTAGAATAAAGTAAAACGCATTATGTTAGTGAGATTGACTGGATGGTGTAAAGATTCAAGAAGAAAAGGTACCGTTACCTCTATCGGATTCGTACATGCGAAGTTCCATTCTTCATGGTTATTCTCCCACTCATGTACCCTCACTCCAGTTTCGACCTATCTGCCTCTTTTCCACGGTCGGACCCTTTCATAAATCAGTTTGTTTTACAGCACCGAACCGACCTTTGCCATCACTAGCAGGCTCTAGACTTGGAAGATTTTTAGGCTGTTAGTCTGGTCGACGTGTCTGGCCTCTCATCTTGCACAATCTCTTCTTGACTCTCTTATTTTTCCCAATGCCCGTATTGCATTTTGTTCCTTATTACCTCCGAGTTTGGCTGTATCTGTTTTGTCCTGGATTCCAGTTAGCTTGACTTTAGAGACATTCATCACTGTTAAGAGGCTATTGGCAGGCTTTGTTGCGAATAGAATCCACACATGGAAGAGACCGATACATTTGTCCCACGTGTTCTCCGCCAGCCGAGCTACGATGCCGTGCCGGAGGAGCTTCGGGAATCTCAATTAACGACCATCCGTCACCCGCCCGCGACAGCCATGGCGAATCATCTAACATCCATCAGCTTAAGTGTACGGTGGCATGAAAGAATACTTGCATTTACGAAGTCCGCCAGACAGCATTCCACACCATTCGGATTGCAAAGTATTTAGGGGCATCAAAGTGTATGTAACATGCTGTAAAAATACGAGGCCACATTTGAATAAAAAGTAACTCGACTGAGTATTGCAACATCAGCGCAAATTAGACCAAAGTCCTGCTTGGGCAGAAGGGATTGTACGTGTGAGTTCCTGTTTCAACAAATCCGCGCAGGATCACATGAAGTCATTACCTTATCGGTTGATGAAAGAGTAAAAATCATGACTGCAGGGTAGTAATCACTAACCGTGACTTGGTATTTACTTGTCTTAAAAACGTGGGATCAGTTACCAATGGCGAGGTCCGTGCGTGAATGCTCTGGTCTGTCTTGGTAGAGGTAAGGCCATGTGATATGACCAGTGGGAGTGAATTCAGCTTAGTTCAATTTGTACAACCATTTAGCTAGCAAGAAAGTACTCTGGCTTTGGGTTGCTGTCAAGTAGCACCGATCAACATTGGAGGAAAAATCAGATGTCCAAAAGAGAGAAGGACAGTGGAGAAGCGGTATTATCTGCAATTCAAGAACATCACTGACTGCGATACCGAACCATATAGCTTACAGTTAATAAAGATTGATCCGAGTTGGGGGATCATGTGACCCCCAGCCCGATAATCTAAATCGACCTACTAGAAGAAACCCAGTAGTTAAGTTTTTCATACCATTTTAGAATATCTTTGGTTGATCCCCTTCTATCTGTGTTTCACCCATTACCTGCCTCAGAAGAGAATGCATATCTAGACATGCATTATTTATGTCACAACCATCTCAACCTATTCAAATGTATTGCCCGTTCAATTGACTGAGTCCTATAACCCAACACCTTAAGTCTAACTTCGGCATTACTAGTATCATTCTTTGTCACAATCTACCAAAACTCAGAGGACAAAGGGATTCAGACAACAAAAGTTTTGTGTCGTCTTTCGTATTCAACGGCCAATGACCTTTTGCTGTCGCATATACCCGACTTTTGAACGATAACCGGATGTCACGCCGACGCTACAAATGCCTCAGATTGGCAAATGCCAATTCAGAATTCTTCTTGCGTGATAGCACTTTACTCCAAATAATACTACCACGTCAAATACGGCCCCCAAACAATAAAATTCGCCTTCTTTGTTCAACTTCTCACTGCAAGAATGTAATTCGGGTTCGGGTAAATCCCGTCAATTGACGGGGTTGTACACGTTAAGTGTGTAACACGCTTCCCAATTATATGTGCACTTTCGTTTAGACGGTAGCCTAATTAAGATTATGACGTTTCGAACCTGATCAACAGAGAAGTCCTCTATCGTGGCCGTGGATTACAGTGCATCCTTGCAAATCACTGAAGGATGGATTCACTGGCAACACGTGATAAAATTCAGTAAACGATTGGCAGGCTCCTCGGTGATATAATGGTTAAGGCGTTACAGTTACAGTCGTTCGTCCCGAGTTCTTCTCGCAGCTCAGCCGAACTTATGTATTCAGTGCCGTCGATTATGAAAAAGGTTGAAACGGCTGCTGTTTCCGTTGTTTCCTATCGGTGCTGATATCGGATGACAAATAAATTTTGTCAACAATTTAATGCCAGCAACAGAGTACTTTACTTTACTTTACCATAATCACATATGTACAATAATTAAGTTTGTGGCTGCGACTGGATAGTTGAAATTATGGGTTTCTTAACTTTCAACGCTAGTGGAGTATCTATAGAAAAATTCGCTTGATGACTTTATCGAGTAATGAATACGTGGAGTTCTTATGAGTTTTAATCGACCGCAACCCGAATCCAATTTATATTCTTTACCACTATTGATTTTGATCATGCTCAAATTCTTCTGGCACTTGTGGACGAAAATTTCTTTTAGCGCGAACAGAGATATAAATTCCCAAAGGTAGCCCTTTAATCCACCAGTTATCATGCTCACTTTGAAGCCGAAGTGGGGTGACGGCGGAGTGGCACTCATTTCCCCGTCCTCTTTTTTGTCCACCACCATCGCCTCTCGTTGTCCACACGATGGTTTAGCCGCCTACAGTCCCATCAAAATACCTCAGTCAACGGTGAATAATTACTTTATTAACGGTACGTTACGTGAACAGGAAACCGAAAGGGCGGAGAGGGATGAAGCTACCGAAACCTCCAAACTGTAAGGCCAGTTGACGGTGTTAGTCAGCCATTGCTGTCCTTATTAGGTGAGTTAATCATCAGGTTCTGGGATAAACATGAGTACCGAAATGTCTCGTCAATAAATGTCGTATATCGTCACATCTCAACAGTGTGGATGAGTCCTCAAGACAGCATTACTCCTCCTTCATTAGTTCGTTTCGTGTCTTTGTTAGTGTGCTTGGGTGATTGACTATCCGGATACAGTGTAGGGGTGGGTCTAGACGTTGTACCTGCTTTCAGACCAATGCGCTGTCGAGCATTCCCACAGGGCCGGCCGAGTGTTTCATGTCCAAGGGGCAAATATTGTCACACTCTACATCTGACACGCACACGAGGGAAGTACACAAACTGGTGAGTTCTCACTCTTGTTGTTGTTGTTGTTGTTGTTGTTGTTGTTCTCACTGGCCGAATAGTCTCGTTCGTATTCTGTTTGGAAGAGTGAACAAAATTCAATTAAATGGTGACAAAGGGGACGGACACACGCGCGTGCCTATGCGCGCCTAAAGAGAACCACCAGTTTTCTGGTTCCAGGGAAAGTAGTTAGTTTCATTCAATTACAAAGATCTAACTGACAAATAGACTGACCGCATAAAGAAGAGCACTACCACATCGTTAGCTTGTGATTCGTAAATGGCCTGTTGGCAAAATGTTCGTCCCCTGCTTCTTCTGCTCATCCTCCTCAATGTCACCATCATCATCATCATCATCATCATCATCATCATCATCACCCGAATCACTATGGCCATAGTGGTTATTACTTACTAACATCAATTTCTACATCAACTTGGGGAGCAAGTGCAACACCATTTTCACGTATATCACGTGAGAATGTGAGTCAGCCTTTGTCAAATGTCTCCGAATTGAAATAAATTAGATGATTTAACGCTACTGTGACACTCGGACACCCAACGTGAAAACTGTGTCAGGCAGTATGCCACGACACAAGGCAGATTGCAATAATGAAGACGTAGCGATCACCAAGACATGACAAGATGCCCAACGAAACCATAACAACATTAGAACAGGAATGAAACAAATTGCCTCCACGAGTTCCGAGAGGCATGAAGGAGCAGAGTCTAAGGTAAGAAGGTAGGATAAGGGTGAAAAAAGAAGAAAAATTGTGTGTATTCCTTCCCTGGTCCTTTGCCATGAACGAAAAACAAAGCTTCATTCTATTCCGCGCGTCCCGCGGGTGGCCAATAAGGGGATGACTGTCATTTAGGTGGCAAACCACAAACCAGGTGGGATCATGCTCACCAAATAAGCGGCTTCGGGCAAGCAGCTGCAACAGTAGCATTGAGGGCGTTCTCCCTAGACAACACCACAAGATTGCTTTAGAAGGACTGTGACGTGGCAGATGTGAACACCATCTATTAAGGCCACAACTCCGTGTCTTCTTTCGAGGAGTATACGGGAGCAGAGGGGTGCGAAGGGAATTTCTCGGTCACCAGCTTTGATTAAATTTCCAGCTAGCATTTGGCTTCTAATCCGAATTAATCAAGAAGCATGTGGGCTGGACTACTGCTCATCGGATTCCAAAATTTTGCAAGAGCTTAGTGTCTGCTGCATTGATTGACTAGATACTTGCGGTGAGAATGCTACCCAGTACATCAGTTTGGGAAGCCGAGGAATCGTGGATTTGATAAACAACGGACGACAGGGAGGAACAGTGTGGAAGATTTGATGCGGGGCCTGAACCCTACAAATTCCCCCCTTCCTTATCATTTCGTCTTCAACGCAAAAGATTATTAACCACATCTGTGAAACATTGCTTGTTTTCGTTCATGTGAGGATACTTTTTATGGTGTTCTTCTGAAGTCGTTTATTCTGTTGATCAGACATTGTACCTTAACTACACTACTTTTATAGACAAATAAACTTGTTCACTATAAAAGAAGTATGGTATATATACATATATACATATATATATATATAATTCAGCCTGGTAATTCATTAATTATATTTGCTTGATTTATGGATAGTTTTGCATTAAAAAGCAAATGAGTCTACTGGATAAGTTCTTATCTGACGGATGATAGACAATTCTGTTGTTCTGTACAAATATTTGAGGATCTGCAATTGGCAGATTTCTTAAAATTTTCTTTTGTTAGTTTGCCTTGGAGATTTACATTCTTTTCACTATGGTCGGGACACTGGTAATTATCTGCTTCGGGTTAACTGTCTCCTGTCTGCGGTCAGTGCGCTTTTCCGGGACACTGGAAATGAGCCCGAGGTAGAAAATCACAGAGAGCGGTGGTCATCCGATTTCGTACAGTCAAGTTGTTCCGTCATTTAAACGTCATCGGTTACTTGAAATCATTAAGCTGTTGTGAAACACAGTCGGGGATATTCAGAACATGTTTTCTTGTCGAATTTCCCATGAACGCAACAAGATAGTATGGTTAAAATTATAGTTTGTTTTCGTTGAGGACCGACTTTGTTGATTAATGATTCTTAAAATAGTTGTTGGTCATATCCCCTATTCTTTATCAGCAAGAAATTATACAGATACTGTTTCTGAATTTGAAATCAGATCGGTGGGTTTGATTGACTCGCGCCCATAGTGTTTTCTCATTTTTACATTTCAAAACATGGCTGATTCGCCAGATATCTAGAAGAGAGAACTGGGGCGGATACCAACACGTGAATGTTACTTTTTGTACATTCCCTTGAACTGTCTGAAGTTGTTTACTATAGATCTTTGGGATTTTCTGTACGCTACACACGTGTTTCTGATTCAGGTAGTGTTCTGTTGACTACTCGCACTTTGTTTAAGGTATATTGGTGATCAGTTCCTGGCACGTTGCAATTTTAGTTCGGCTTAGGAGTTCTACACGATTTGCGTCTCCAGTGGGATTAGGGAAATAAACATGCCAAGTAATCAGTAAAGACAAGCGGATGCATATATACATACATTCATGCACACATAAAAGGCCTTAATTTTTCTTCGTAAATAAGTCCGTTTAGAAATTGGAAGATTCAGATATCTCGCAAACATTTTGACCTAGACCGGTAGTCACTGAACTTGGTCAGATCAGAGGTCTTCTGAGAGGTCCTAATGCTCCCACTCCACTCGGTAAGACCAACCTTGAGTCGAACTGTGAATCGAATGGGCAATAGACGAGTTGTAGCACAGTAAAAGATTCCTAACTCAAATCGACAGATGATAGCCACATGAAGGGATTTGTGTTGCAGTATAGGTGAGCGAGAAAGGGCAAATTTTGCCGCGATTTACCATGTGGAATTAGCGTCCAACTTGTGAATAGGAAATCAATGCAGCACTGTGTAACGGTTTCATCCATGTTTGAATAAATCAGCAGCGCACATTTATCCCAGCCGAACTGCGATGCAAGCCTGCGACGAAAAATTTTGAGTCAAAGGTGATAGTCATTAACCCAACCGGGCAGGCTCATAACGGTTCGTCTAGCATCAGCATAATATGACATAGCCGTCACTAGATTTTGTAGGCCACCGACCTTTATGCGTCACACCGCAGACTTCCAAATGAGAGCTTGTCCGGTTTGCTTTAAGGGTATGTTCGACTGGTAATCTTTCATCCCAAGTTCGCGCCAAAGTTCGGGGACCGTCGATGTGCAATTCTCATTATTGCGAACAAAGGTCAAATAGTCCGCGTGTCTTCATAACTTTTAATAACAGTTAAATGTTAGTCCTGTCTCTCATTGGACAGTACACAAGAGAAATTTATCTCCTTTCAAATTTCTGTATACAAACGAGGGAAACCCAGTTCGCGGTTATGGCTATCTCGCATCCGAGATCAGTACCGGTAAAGTTGTTCTCTGGCATCGGCTTGAAATTGGATTATGGACTAGAAGTCAGTTTTATACAGCAACAATAAGGCCGGTCCTACAACAAGGCTCAGAAACAGGAGCTGAGAGCGAAAAATCCGCGAAAACTCTCGTTGTTCTAATACCCTTTTTTTCTAGTGCTGACTGAATGTGAGGGAGAAGTTTGTCGATAATCCAGAGATTGTGTGTAAGGTACTTGGTTGCATCTAAAGGAAAACGACGTCCGAAGTTTAGGTTATCTTGCTTTTTCAAAATGAATTTTATGGCGAACCACACGGGTATCGAACCAGTATTCTGAGTTGTCACTGACTCGTGCAGTAAACCTCTGAAACCAGCCCACCAGCTCATTTTTATCGCAATTATCGGCGATGGTCAGTTGGATTAAGCGTCTACCTCACAAAAATAGCCAGGCGTTCGAATCCCAGATCTGCCGCTCACTTTGGCGTTAGACAACAATCCGCTGTCGCCCAGCTCGTTACCGCAGATGACGCATTGATTCCAAGCCCTTCCTTATTTAAAGGACATGGCTTCCAGCCTCCGCCCAAACCAATGCATGTCCCTTACTCCAAAATCATACGAAAATGGTTCAATTCAATAATAATAATAATAGTAATAATAATAATAGTGGCCTGTGTAATAGCAGTAAGTAATGGAGAAAAAGTCAGAACACTGAGGTCGTTTTAGGATTCTTTTGGAGAATGTAACTATTGCATGTGACCCAATGTCGATCGAATGGGTTCGCATGGAAACTTTGTGTTCGGGAGCGCCATCTCCTCTCACGTTAACATATCGCAGATTCCAGTCTACAGTCACCCTCCTGACTAACGGAGGAAATCTCCGATGCATGGAACCATTCGTTGCATCACAACATGATATTACTACAAGCTAAGGGAATAACTGAGGAATCAATCATACGGTAAATAGGAACAAGCTAGTTTCCAGTTATTCTTAATGATGCCAATACATAAAGTCAAAGACGGTTAACATTAAACGAGGGAGAATGATAAATTGCACTTCTGCTGGATGAAATCCTGTCCTTATATATATAAATATATATATATATATATATACCAGTGTGTAGTTAGTAATGGCCTGAAAACTGTCCGGTGAGAGGACGCGGTTCACGTGCTTGACCCAAAACTGTCAGTGAATCGATAAGATTTCAGGCTGGCACGTAGTTCAAAGGAGCTTCACTGTTCGCACGAGCTGCTTTCTGCACACAGTGGGGGATTGCTTAATGGAGTGTTTACAGCCTGAGACTGACATTCACCGACTTCAGGCATCTGTGGTGTCTGTGTGACATCCGGTTAGAGATCAAAGGTGGAGTAAATGTAACACGAATAAGATCGGTTCTGCTATGCAGCTCATAAACATGGCTGTTGAGAGCATATGTTCAAAGACTTTCGGTGCTTGAACATCGTTGCTTTCCTGTTAGTAGTGAAACATGTTAAACGAAGTTTCTCAGTAACTCACAGGTTAGGAGTAAGTTACTGCGTGCCAGAGTTCAATCCTTAAAATTACCGCTGATTGCCAATAGATTGAAGTATTTGGAACATGTTTTGTACATGCCCGTAGGACGCCTGCCTCATTGTTCAGTGAGGTAACTACCAGCTGGAGGATGAGTCTAGGTGACCACCCATCAAGAGGTTTGGTCTATGTAGGCGCAGTTAGTGACAGATTGAGGTCTCCAAGAGTGTTCAAGTGGGGTTTAGAGACAATAGGAGGTGCAACGCAATGTCGTGGGATCTGGCTTTCTTCGATTCGAAATCTCTCCTTTTCTATAGTTATTCAACTTATTAATTTGCACTTATTCTTCTGACTGTTGCTTAATCTCTTTTTCTGTTTCCAGTTAATGCTTCTAGAAACTGAAGCTGAACAGAACGCGTAGCGCTCGTAATAATTTTGTTCGTTTATATTTTTAACCAAGTGGAATGACACCAAAGAACTCGTTCTGACAGGCATCTGGTATTACGGACAGTGTACGTTATCCAACAGAAACAATTAAGTACATACAGAACCGGCATGTCGAATCTAGTGGGTGGTTAGCTTAATGCAAAAGTGGTTTTCATGTGAACGACAGGTGAAGTTTGGCTGCGCAGAACGTTTTATCGACAATACCGGATAATCTCCAAAACCTCCGTTGAGATAATTCATTCAAATTCCTAGGATGTGTTCTGAGCATATTTTTTGCGTCGCATTGACCAAGTAACAGAGTTGGTTGCGTTCTCCACCTTGTGCGAAACTCAAGCTTCTCTGGCTTACTCGTCACCCTGAAAACGTGCCGAATCTGTCAGTTTTCAATTTCGTCAGACAGAATTCTAACCTCTAGTACTGTAAATAGTCATTTACCCTCATTTATTGTGAACTGTTTGACTCTATATACTACCTTGACAGCCATTAACGAAATTCTGACGTGTTCGTCACATCATACTGACTCGCCTTGTGACCTCAGACTATTCAGAAAGCTAACGGGATCAGCCAATTCGATCCTTGAGGAGAAGATTGGTAATCACAACCGGATGAACAGGATAATACTGGAAGGTGCGCATTGAGGTCGGCGCGTCCTGGATATTTAAATTTTTAACCGAGGTCCATCCGGGACAGCGAAGCACCGGATTCGCCTGACCTCGTCGAAGCGTGTAGACTCAAATAAACAGTTGTACACTTTTCAGTCTGTTATTGACGTCACGTGAATACGCTGTGGTTCTTTAGTCCGCTACAAAACGGTCAGTGTTGCGGACACTACGTTTTTTTTTTCAAGGTTTGTTAAATTTTCTGCTTTTTGAAAGGAATTCAATTATTTGCCTCAAAACAGTAGAGAAACGCGCAAGATCAGCTGGAACCTCACAAAGTAATCCCATGGAAAGCAATTTCTCTGGTCGACTAGCTGAGTGACACAAAAGGATGTGAAATCTCTCTCAAAGATGGTCATGTGGAGAGAGCTGACGGTTATCTTCATCCCATCCAGATATAGCACGTTGACACAGATCAGCTGCATAAATGTCAGAACATCGGCCCTTCAAGTCATTTTTGCACGCTAACCAGTCTATTTCGTCATATATTCAATCATATGGGGATTGCCAATCGGCTGCATGTGCAGGTGGTTGGGAGAACGCATACGTGAACACCACCCTACATAGTTGAGCAGTGTGACAGCCCGGCTACGGAAGGTGACAGTGTTTCCATACCCCTAGCGCGGGCTGACCACATCTGAATCCCTAAGTAGAACCTCGATCGGTAATCTCGGCTGCAAAGTGAAGATCTTCTAAGGTCAATCACATCTGCGGTCCACCTAACATTCTCCCCCTCCTGAGAGCTGAAAACAGTTAGGGGCTTTTTCAGAACAAACATGTTCCACCATTTACTACAAAAGAACGGATAGAAGCTGACCTAGAACGCTCCATTTTGTTGGGAGTTGAGTGCAGACCAAGGTCACTAGTCCTCTTGCCACTCATCTAACTGACGTACTGCCTGTAGAAGGTCCTGTTATAACAACATAGTTGTAACTAACTGAAAAACAGTTCTCCGTCGACATACGTAGAATTTAAATGTTTATTGGGGATTTCTAGATTAATAAAACTATCCGTGGTTACAACACTTTCATTAGTGGGGGCAGGAAGGTGATCCTACTCTCTACTGCAGTGAGGATAGTTGCCGCAAAGAATGAAAGGGATGTGTAACAATAAGTTAGAGCAACTACCCAACGACGGAGATTATGCAAAAATACCTGGTTACGGACCATGGAAACATTAGCGAACAGCAAAAATGACATGGAGAGAATTCAAGCACACCAAAGGAGGACTTAGCTCGAGAGAGGTACAATTGAAGTTGAACCAACACAGCGCGAGAGCGACCTCAAGAAAGGGAACCAATGACTATTGACAGATTTACAACTCGGGGCTGGAGTGCTACGCTAGTTGAAATCTTCATCTTGCCTGAGGGTGATTTCGAACGCGGATTGATCTACTGTATTAAGAAGCACGTTCGTGATTTTCTTGCCTTCTCACGGAAATATTCATACTGGAAATTGGATGGATTTCAATTCGTCGTAGTGAAACACCAAGTGCTATTTTCGGGTTGAACACTCAAACTTATGGTAGCGGTTCCATTTTATTGCATCATTACTTGTATGGTTAGCTAAGCCTGAATTTTTAAACTGTCACTCCGGTAGGTTTACGCAACGGAATAAGCAGTTTACGCGGACTTCAGGATTTTTTACTGTAGACTAATGAATACATGAATGCTTGCCGTAGACACTGATCGTCTGAGTGTCTCATCTGCTATCTGGTTTCTGGTGTACTGTGGGCGTAGTAGGACACCAATGAAAACTGTCAGGTTATCAGTTGTGTGACAGCTCCATTTAACAGAGTAAGTGAGACGGTAGTCGTTAAGTCATTTTTCTTAATGCACTGGCGCGCAAGTCACGTGAAACACTCCGATACTGCCTCGCGTAATCCTGATTAAACAATCACCTGCAACAACAGACGATCATGAGGTTCAGCCATCCCTGGAATGCCATTGGAACGAATGTGTTCCATCAATCGTGGATCATTTTGCGTTGTATGTTAAGTCGTGGTTTATAAACTAACTCCAAATATGAGTGTCTCTCAGCTCTTGTGAGCTTCATTTGCATGGTTTGAGGAGGAATCATTCCAGTGGATATCGGCAGTCGGTATCTTTTCTTTGATGTTAATGACTGAATTCGGTATTATGATTTCAGACCTCATCAACTTGTGGTGTCACCATGTACGTAACAACAGTCGCAGTCGAGAGTGTGTGATTTGGGTCAACTCTGGCCCAAAGGATCTGGATTCGTACGAAGCCTTTCTGATCAACTCAGTGCTTATTTTGGGTTTGGATTTTCGATTCACTTCAGTCTTTCTCTTAACTGGTGTGCAAAAGCTGTCCTCAAATTGGCAGCAACAATGCGTGTTCAACTTGACAGAAGCATTTCGAGGTTTCCTTCACGAACTTTCACACAATCAACTGTAATGGCCTTTAACAGTTTCACTTATTCTACATACTACACTTTTGCAAGATGTTCCAGTGGAATGGATGTTCAAGAAAAACCGTCCAGGGCAAAAAATAATCAAACGGAAGAATCACTCGGCCATACATCAAGGACATCTTATAAAACCACAAGAGCGCTCCAGTCTCGGGGGATCATGGTTTCCCGTAGGCCGTTACAAACTATGAGAATATTAGTACCGTAACCAAGAGAACAACTGAAAACCGAGGGCAGGAAAAAACGTTGTATAGAAAGTCAGATGCGTAAACTGGTACAAGTGCTACATTGGTCACGCTGCTAGGAAAGCATTCACGTGGACGAACGATCACAAACTGGCTACAACAATACATAATCCACATTCTTCCATATCCGTCCAGGAGGGAAAACTAGACCAAACTGGATGAGGCTGAAAGTCTAAATCAAGCAACCAAGGAGCAAGCAAATGCATTTCTGCAGTCTTGATACACTTCAAATCATTCGACCAATAGACATCTATCTGGAACACGTGTTCAGCCGGATGAAGATAAAGAGCTATGAGGATTCTCAATCGTGAATCTAACGGAAGCCACATCGTCAAAGGCTCATGTACTCCAAATGGAGACAACTCTCGCTCCTCTGGGGTCAAAGACCAAATCAACAAAACCAGGCAGTGAAACAAACGTCTAGTTGCAAAGACGAGGTCGCTGAAGAGGCCTGAGAGTAGGGCTGCTGACACCTATAAATACAGAGTAACATTACGAGTCCACACATGCATTGACGAGGTGATTAAACATTTGCAATCGAAACTTTAAGATAAGGGATCGGAATTTCAAGAAACCTCAAGACCAGTGCGCATTTTAAAAATCATCCAGACTTAACTGAAAACATGCTTCTACTTTAATCTGGCATTTTATGTTCTCTCTGCTGCGGAACACTTATTAAAAAGTAAGCCGCAACAATGCGTGCTCAACGAGAAGGAAACACTCGAGGAGTGTTCCATGAAATTTCATATAATCAACTGGGGTCAGCTGCATCAGTTCCCGTTATCAGAACATTGGATACTTGGTTCTTTCTACACGAAATCTCGTGTCTTTAAATGTTTTAGTACTCGCCCCGTTTGCTCTCATTCGGTATTTTGATGAGGTGACGAATGCGTCCTTTTTAACTGAAACGCGGGCTCTTGTGTGGGCAAAAATCCAATACACTAGAGTACAATGTGAACGAATATAATGCATCCATCCAGACATAAATGGATAGAAATATATCGCCTTGTGCTAGTGACATTTTCGTTCAATAAGTTGGCCGTGGCTAGCCCACAAGTGTGGTCCTCGAATAGATTCTCTATAGCAAAATACTAAGTCTCCAATTGTAACGATGATTGCACAGACGAGTAAGGGACACACACAACCGACTAACTCAGCAACTGTAAAGCGGGTATTGTGTCTCCGGGCTTTATTTGTTCGCCTACATACTATATATATATATATATATATATATATGAGTGAAAATATCTGCAGCTCAGGCTGCATATTTTTAGATTTTTGGATTTTTGATTTAGATGAATGATTGAATCACTCATTCACGTTTGACAACAAGTCTTAGTTTGAATCGAAACGTCACGATAAACGTATTAACTCGGTGTACGCCTTCCCAACTCTATATATACATATATATACATACATATATATCGATCCGATCGAAGGACTAATCAACACAAGCTAGTCGAAACGGACACTGATTCAGCCCACAACATGTCAACAATAGACGAAGGTAAAGAAAGCAACGGGGCAACATCTCTAGCCTACCACCTCACCAAGAGCAGCCAATCAACAACGACTGAAATACTAGATGACAAATTTAGGAGGACGACGGCGACCAGACGTTCGCCACAACATCAAAGCACTGACGAAGTCACCTCGATAGGTGATGAAACGTTTGCAATCAAATTGCCCAGCTCAGCGAACAAACCAATGCCATCATGTTGAACCTGAGCTACGAGAAAGAACATCATTCTCTCTCTGTCTCTCTCTCTCTATATATATAAAGTCCTCAGTATTGTCATCATGCGACTGTCATTAAATATGATTTACTCATCGTTTTCCGACGTAGGAGCTTCACACTACTAAGAGCAGGTTTTTGCTAAGAGCATTAGCTGACAGCTTCAGTGGATCCAATGACGATTCTGGATTCCACTTTGTTTTCGTGGACGGTTTTATGATTGACATGACGCCAACATCTTTTCTTACTGAGATTGCTTGATCTCAAAACACTTAAAATTTATAATTTTAATGATCAAAAATTTTATCGGAATTTAGGATGGTACCGAAATTCGTAGTGTTCGTCAAGTTGGCCTTTTGGCTTTCACGCGTATACTTAATTCTCTGACAGCCTTATCATTAATTCGAAGTGCGCTGGAGCCGTATGATTTCTAAGTCGGTGCACACAGGGACGTACTGACTTCGTCGTGACTAACTGACAATTCCACAGTTCGGTCAGAGAGACTTCCACACCAGGCTCTAGTTTTTAGTCTATTTGTCTCACAGTCTATTCGTAGCAAACTTCTGATGCATTTGATTTTTTTCAAAACTTTGTCATGAAGCATCAAATGCCAACGTCTTGGTGAATTTGATAAAAATACCATACAGTTGTTTCACCCTTGTTAGGAAGCCTCAAAAGTGCTTATCCACCTCACCCTAACTGGAACGGTATCGCGAGAAGAACGACTGACAGTCCAGCATCGTGGCCGTTAGGCTAAAATAAGTGGCTTCCAGGGGTTTAATCAATGTTCGCCTTTGGTAATTCCAGTTCTTGGCTAAGTCTTCAAAGCGACCATGGGTGCACAATAGACTTGTTGCGAATTTTCTGAATAACCAGGATTTCCACATTTCATGGGACTTAGACTCAGATTGTTTCCAGTAAATTGCATAGATTTGTTGACACTTAACTGCCCTGGCAGATTGGTGTATGTCTAGTGAAGGACAAGCTCAGCTGGAAACTGAAGATCGTCAATGCACTAGAGTTGAGATCTCATGGATATCATAGATTGCATGAATGACAGTTCGGTAGCTACCTCACTCAGGCTCGTCTACCGGTGTCATCTCCTGTAGTCTCGACTTGGTACTTCACCTGGCCGTCCGTGTTTCCGTTCAAGTATCACTTAGGTCGTCTCTATGATAGAACATCTGGAGGATCAAAGGTACTGCATTTTGACTTACTAACTGAACTAGTCGTAAGGAATTTTTGTTCGTGAAGTCGCACGTCACTTCAGCGGGAATGACAATCACATTTGGGTTCGGCAGCATCAACCGGGGATGGTCACGCAAATGTCATGACAGATTCTCAAGTGTGGTTTTGGAGTGAACGATACTAGATATGAATGATGACATTCTCGACCGAGACCCTGAACCACTTACTACAAAATAACCGACAAGAAGAGTACATGAAATTGATCTACATCTGTCTTTGATTCTTTTATTATCCGCTCGGAATCTGTCGACCCACAATGATTACAAAATTTAGTTTGTGTGCGTGTAAGCTAGTGCAATATCTGCGGTAGGCTCAGAGTCAAGTGCCACAGTTCAAGAACTCTGCGGCACTTTCTGACTCACCCACCATGGGGATTCAATGAAACAACACTGCTTTAGCCTTTATCTGTACGACAGATTTTTCAGAACAAGCAATCCATTCCGTTACCGTCACCATTTCATAAAAAGGTTCAGGAGTGTTTTACAGATGTTTTGATAGGGAAGAGAAAAATGCTTCCTTACCAGATCTGTACTGTTCTAATCGACGAGACGAAATGTTTCAAACTAACAAAACTGCGCACATCTTTCTACCGCCTAATTTGATGATAATTATAATGATGATGTGCTGATGACGATGATGATCGTTGTTAATATCGGGTTAGCCGTTGAACAATTTTTAACTCACCATCGTATTATCGAAGCTTCACCCCGGATTCATTAAAAATGAGTCGGAGACTTAGAATTCCATAACTCAATTATGCCGTACAATGAGCATAAGAAGGGGGATTCTCTCAGTCTTACCACAGTCGGTGGCTGCTAACATTGTCATTGCTTCATCTCCTTCGATCCAGTCGTAGTAATTTGTTCCTTAGACAAGCAGTCGACTTGCTGATTGTGTTTGCGATTGCAAGAGTGAAAGATAGACCGGTCCATGGTTTGCTTATCATTTCGGTCGTCCCTGACCACTCTTGCATTGATTACGTTGAACGATAAGCAGATTTTGACACCTATGCCTTATAAACGTAAGCAGTATCTGGGTCAGTGAACAAAGTTTCATCGGAAGCACACTGCTGGTTTCGCAGTTATTGTTCCGCGTGAGCTATACGTACCTGTTATGTCCAATTCCGATTTGGTATTTTGTCCCACTTTCTTGAGGTTAGTGCAAGTCAACTGACAAAATATTATCAATATACCAAGGTGGTATTCCTTCTGTGAACTCTTTGATGAAAAGCTTCCGTGCGCACCCCCGACGATATATATATACATATATATAGTGTACATTAGCGTCCGTTATCTGAGTGCGATTCAGGGGCATATCATGGTAATGGAGTGATTGGTATAATAAGTGTGTTGGTTTTACGGGGTGTTAAAGAGAAGAAAAATCACCATTTCGAAAGTTTCCTGTTCATTGTGATGAAACATTACTGCAGATTACGCGATGGAACTGTCAGGTCTTCACTGAATGCACCAGAGATGTGCGATGCTGCTTAATCGGATGCATTTCCCTCTAACGATCTGTTTAACAGCATTTTCTTCGTAACAACTGACAAGTAGCTTTCATTCACCAGTTCATCGCCGCCCGGTTTTTGTTTTGTCATGTTTGGTAGATACGGAGAATGCCAATTTTTCCAAATTTGGATCTCACGCTGACTGATTCCGGTTTTACCTGACGGAGAAGTATGTGGCACCAGTCTTCCCGATGGTCGTCAGTGGATATTGGCTTACGATTCAGTTAGGTTTCATGCCAGTATTTTGCTCCATTATTATCATCATGCAAACTGATCAAAACAGGATCATTTTCACACCTTAGGTATTAGGGGGCTAATATGTTATTGGTCCAGGCTTCGGGATGGGGGCTATCAGTCCTTCGTAAAACAGCAGTAACCTCGCTAGTGATCAAATAGGTAAAATTGCGGATCTCAGTCCTTCGGACTACCGGTCAACTTCAAGTTTTTTCCAGCCTTCAACGGGCTGCGATCCCTTTCTCGTTGGAATTGTCACTTGTCAAACTAATAGTATTCCACTTGATTTATATTCACCATTAGACGATATTTACACCGAAAGTTAAATTTGGAGCCAAAATAAGCGTGAATGATTTGTGTATTTTATTCTGGTATCATGATTTCTCGCTCGTTTTTATCACCGTTTTATTTACTTATATGCATAATGTAATATATGATTGTCACTAACCCGCTTTTTGTTTTATTGTTTGGCGATTGCACCAACCCCATTCTGTATCTTAAGTGGCAACCAGGCAATGAATTTTTCAATATATATACAGAAATCGTTATTAACAGTTTTGATGATTTGTTTAGTGTGACTTTTGATCATTTGTTGGACTGAGAATAAAGTGTCTTTTCGGATCGTTGTTGTGTAGTCTTCTTGTCTTCATGCACATGAAAATACATTTACTGTTTAAATCACTAGACTAAACATGAACTAATGTGGCCAGACATACCGAATTGAGCCCTGAATGATGAACGGTAACTAATTGGCCAGGGCTGTGAGTTAATGTATATAATTAATTCAACTTCCAGTTATGCTCTTCATATGTAGGAAATAAGTCATAGTTACCCGGACCTTTGATGCCTTGATATATGAACAAAGTCAGGATCATGTTTAGTAGTTTTCCTCGCCCTAATCGGAAAGTAGTGATGGAAGAACAATAGATGCGATTTTCGAAACTTACTCACTTACGGTTAATTTACGGTGTTTTCATTATTCGATCATAGTACGATAAATTTACGAGATAATGCATTGATGAATTGACACATTCGTTCGCTTTTAGTTCCAATGACATGGTTGTCGCATTAGTTTAGTGGGTGAGACATGCTCCGCGGTTGTTGGGGTTCACTTCATGAGGGGAGGAAGAGGGACCGGCAACCATGACCTTGAACATGGAGCTAATTTAAAAATAAAGTACTTTTGCCAATAGTATTTTCAGGCGTGATGAAACACCTTCGTTAGGCCAAACCACTCATCTCGTAATAGTAAAACAAAAGGGGCAGAGGAAACTAAGAACTAGGATTATTACGGAAAGACTTGTGGGTCACTGGGGTTTTTAAACAGCCAGTCACTTTCCCGCTCACTAGCGTTTCTTTATCCAGGAGCCTTCTCCCATAAATAATGTATATTTTTGTATAATGAGGGGAATCAATTGCTATAACTTATAGCATCATCATAGAAGGAAGTGGATGAAATGGTCCCAGAAACTGTGGGAGGAACACTGGTAAAAAATAGAAACCTTTGTTCCAGCTTGATTAGATGAAGCCCATTCTATAGCGTAACCCATATGTAAATGGCGACCAGCTGGGTTAGATACGCATCAAAATTTTCAACAGTGGAGAGAAATATGATCAAAGTAATGCTACTATCCACCATGTTGTCAAAAACTCCAGAACGTTTCTGGTTTTGGATAATAGGAGTGGTTGATATTTGTTGATTTAATTGGCTTGCATGAGGTATACCCTGTAGCACACTTTTGTGAAACAATTGTGAAACTGAATTCTTCGGCAAATTACGAACGATGATGAAAACCCTTAAGTCAGTGGCAGATAAAAATTTGGATTTATTAACCACAAGCAAACCAAATTACCTGAAAGACGAGCTATCAACTGAAACAGGAAGCCTTTTGAATATCAGTAGTGAAGTACTGTTCTTGCGAACGTGGGGTTTCGCTGAACGGCAAACAATTGCACTGCTCATGTAGGCGGTCACACTTCGAAGGGTACAGTCAGACGAATAAAATATATTCATGGGTCCATCGAAATCCGTGGAATGATTTTCAGAAGGCTCCGGAGAGGCCAGAGTGACACACACAGGATCGCATAAACCATCAGTCATTGCGTCGGAGTTTTCCAACATTTCGACAGTCGTCCCCGAGAAACCTGCAAGACAGGCCCACCTGAAGGGAACACCGAATCAGTTGTGACCAAAATGCAAAGAAAACAAGAAAAAATCGTTTGAACCCACGGTAGTAACCAGGATCAATTTGATTCATGCTTAATGAAGAAACAGACAAGCCAAAGATTTGTTTAAACGGGTGGCGCGTGATGCAATAGCCTGCGGAACAGTCGGTTCGCTCGCCGGTCGGGCGTTGTGGTGCGTAAGCTGCTTGGGTCGTCCTGCCATTACAAATCCTCCAGTGGAAAGACCGGAGTGTTTTCCAATTTATTCTTTCGGACTATCGAAATTTTTGTTTGTGCCGTAAATTGCCCCAAGTTATTTCTTGCATGTTGCTTTTTCTCAAGCGGAATGAATTGACCGCCTAGTCATTGGGAAAGCGAGTCACGATAAATCTAAGTAATACCAATACTTTTTCTATGCATAATTGTGAAACTGACCAGCAGTTCCTCGAAAACTTAACTCCCGGAAACTTGATGAATTCAGGTTGGATTGTTTTGCGGCTATGACAATAGGTGCCGGATTTTTTCACTAACTGTGCTCAGTAACAGCTGTTCCTTCTGAATAAATTCATTCTGCTGAGTGTATTCAACGGGTAGATACAACTGTCTGCAACATATTCAAGACGATCACAGCCTCATTTCTATTGTGCTTTCAGAGATGAGTGCGTATTTTTGCTGTCCGGTGTCATGCTAGCTACGGTTCTCTATCTAACACGAAGGTACCGAATTTTTTTGGTGTCCATAACTATATAACGGTCGGGACTCTTGGTACTTTGCTGATACCCTGAGTGGTTTACGAAGATGGGCTACTGACGGACACTGCCTAGTTCTGAACTTTTCAACTGCTCGCATGTTGACTGGGCTAACCAAAAACACCTACCTGGAACTTATCCTTTTCCCAGGTGGCTGATTTCTACGGCCTGCCGTTGATCCAGCATGTCTCGACCAACACTTACTGTACCCGATGACGAACCGTAAACAGATGCACAAGTTTAAGGTTTTCGCTGAGAGGAGCTTGCTATCTGATCCAACTCGCCTATCAGTCTTTCGCAGCACATTGGCTGAAAAGCTAGGACTGCTCATAACTCGAAGCCGAGTGCTTATCAAGAATGCCTTGCATTCTGCTGGTCTGGTGAGTTGTGGCCTGGCCCGTCGGGTGTTTTTCTACTGAGCCTTTGCGCCTTCCTGAAGCACGCTAGTCGATCCTGGCTGGCAGTGAGTATAATGAAGCACGACTCGTAAGGAGACGTGAATGCAGTGCAAGCTTGCGTAGGGATCGCGAGGTCTGGTGTGAGGAGTATGTGTCGGCCCTCAAAGACTGGTGCTGTCTTACGTCAGCTCGGGTTAGAGCTCATGGCCAGCTTTCGCCACCCTTTGTCCTCTCCAGTGGAGTACATCGGTGATACACTGTATCCCTATTTCCGTTCCTTTTTGTCATACAAGATGTTCTTTAGGCGTTATCTGGTCTTTCAGATTGTGGAGTTTTGGATTGTGGACCCATGCAACCGCATCTCTAGAGTTGATGAAGGATGCCCAGCCAGTGTTTCCTTCGGAAAGATGATGTCCTGAACGTAACTTATATGTGATGAATGGATGAAGTCCAAAGGTAGATGAGGTTTGGGTAACACCTGCTCATGCCTTATCCAAACGGGCCTTAGAACGCGCTAACGTGATGACTGAGGCTGTCTCATCGGATAGCCTATTCTAGGTGTTTATTCTGCTCTGATGCTTTTCAGAGTTCTTACAAGAGCTCCCAGAAAAAAGCCGTGGTCTCTTCAGTTGCAAATTGTCCTTTTAGGATCTGGTTGTCCGCGCCGTGCGCGTCACGTCTTTGTTAGCCTTCTGAATAATCCTAGAGCTAAAAATCGCATCACCACGAAGTCTTCTGTCCCCAGATGAATGGAGTTAACAGCTAAACTTCAGCTTGACGTGGTGTTATGGCTTCCGTGCCCCCAAGACAAAAACAGTCACGCAGAATGGTTCATATCAAGCTGAAGATCTAATCATACCCGGAAAGTCAATGGGTAGAGGCCTAATGAAGTAAACCCATCTTCCTCGGGTTCTGAGTTGATTCGAGCTGACAACTCAGTCGGAAAATGGAATGTGGGATTCAAGTAAATCGACTCCCACTGCCCCTGGGAACAGGTTCTCGTTAGGACCAAACTCTAATTGAGAGTCCGAGTCGTCTTCTTGCTTATCGCTCAGACTCTGGTAGCAGCGATTCACAAACCTTCATAAATAGTACAAACAGTAATTTCCTTTCTGCATTGATCGTCACGCAGAGTAATATGGATCACACTGTCATTTCTCAGAGCTGTGGTACTGGGTTAACGCTCCACCGGTTTGTGGGTGAGATGGAACAATAAGCTGCTAAATGGGACTCTTGAGAGTTTTAAAACGTTTACTACTTTGTCCGAGGCGCGTATACAGAATCCCATTTGCATTACCACCTGGATATTACGTTCACTCGATTCTCCGCATGTCACGTAATCCAGTTTTAAGCTCTCGTGAGCAGGCTCTCGTTGGCATCGCTCTGAGTGTGCGAACCGAGCTAGCTTTTTTAAACTCGATCTTAGTCAACGGTCATTTGTGTCAAGTTCAGATGGAAGATTGTGTTTCTCATAAGGAACCGACTGAAGCATCGTTCTGTTCATTTTATGTGAATAAACTCACTGCAGCTCTCATCCTGTCACAGCGAGACTGGGCTTTGACGTGGTGTGATGGCCTGCATGCCTACATGGCCCAACGAGCTATACAGGATAGCATATCTCAAGCCGAAGATCCAATCATGTCTGGAAGATCAATGGTTAGAGGCCTGACGAAGTAGTCTCCTGGTCCCTCCTGTCGGGAGTTGATCTGAGTTGGCAGCTCAGTCGGAAAAACGAGTGGAAGACTGATTAATCCAAGTAGATGGGCTTCCACTCAGCTATATTCCGCTGCCTTGTGGTTAGGTTCTTGTCAGAACCAAGGCTTTGGCTGAGAACCCTAATCGTTCTTCTGCTTAGCGGCTGGACTCCCTAGCAGTACCCGTCCATTATTCCCCATGAGTTACACGCCTACAAATAATTCCATACTGCGTCGGTCGTCGCGCATCATAAGCAGGACCGCGCTGCCCATTGCATCGAGCGGGGTGGGTAGTGATAAGTATACTACTGCCCAGAGTTCCCTCTCTTTTATTCAACCAATCTCTTCTGTCTCCAAAGCAATCTGTTTGCCCCTTCTGCCTACCGGTAGTATCTCGGTTGATAACACGCCCGATACTCCCAACGGTTTATTGCCAAATAGTGTAGTAGGTGGTTTTCAGTCTGTTAGCTCACATTTTCTCAAGCCTCGTCAGCCTCTGCATCTGGGTTCCCTCAATGTGCGCACTTTATTGCAGGCTGGACAACAGGCGTGTTTGGCTCCGACAGTGGACTCACCTTCGATTGATGTCTGCTGTGTGAGTGAAACACGAATTCAGGATTCGAGTAGAGTAATTCAACTAACTGAGCCAAACGTCTCTTCAAGGTATTTCATGCATACTTCAGGAGACGAAGCGACTCAAGCTGTGGATCAACGCGGTGTAGGAATAGTCTTGAGTGAGAAGGCTGAAGCGGCTTTCATAGACTGGATCCCAGTCAACAGTCGCTTGCGCCGTGAGATTGCAGGAATCATTTGGCGTCCGAAAGGATAGTAGTGTTAAGCGCAGTTGATTTGTCATCTCGGCATACGCTCCAACAGACTGCAGCACTGACATGGAGGAAGACGAGTTTTACGATAACCTCGTCACTCCTGTTCGGAAGAGCAAACGCTCTGACATTGTAGTGGTGGCAGGTGATTTTAATGCACGAGTTGGAAAACTTGGTGCATCGGAATCCTGTTTAAGTGGGCGATGCGCCTTGCCTGCACAGCGAACAGACAACAGAGAAAGACTTCTCCAATTCTGTGCAGATCATTTATTCCTATCTAGTACGAATTTCCGATACAGTTCGCGTCGCACTGCGACATGGCGCTCTAGCTCGACAGGTACTTTGAGTCAGATTGACCATATCGCAGTTAGTTATCGTTGGCGCGGTTCTGTCCAGAACTGTAGATCGTACTGGACCACGTACGTTGAATTGGACCATGCGTTGGTTTTAGTGCGATTTTTACTGCAGCCCAACGGCCATCCACGCAGACCACATATCCGATTGGCTGTCGAACGTTTGTCTGATTCGGCTGTTCGCAACAGCTACGAACAGAAACTGTCCGAGGAACTAAGAACTACGACCAGTAGCAATGTAGACGGTCAGTGGGATCAAATTAAGCAGGCGATGCATTTGGCAGCGAATTTCGCCTGCGGTCCCAGATCCAGTATTCATGAAACTTAGTAGTAGTAAGCTGGTTGGGTCATTTGTTACGTATGGTAAACACTCGTCTACCATAACGTGCCAATTTTGGGTTCCTCCCAAGGAATGGAAGAAGCCATGTGGAGGTCAGCAGATGACGTGGCAACGTGGGATGAGGAAATGTACAACGAACTTAGGTAAAGTGGGTGTCTTGCGTCTTCGTGGTTGGGATCCGAAAGATCCGTCACCTAGCTGGCTGGAGACACTGGAGGATATGACAGTGAATCGCGAACAGTGTTGTTTTCTATCGAATCAGTTTGGTTGAGAGAGTACGTTTTTGCAGTTAGACTGTTCCGTATGTATTGGCTACAGCAGTATCTTATCTGTTCCCGCCTGTATAGGTGCACTTCCTATTTCCCTTGAATCATTATTTTTGTAGATATTTAAGTCTGGATTAAAGGCAACTTTTATTGCAACGCTGAACGTGATGATCTTGGATTTTTTGTCCCGGAGTATCCCGATAATATTGCATTGCTAAGCGATGATTTAGTCTGTTCAATGTACATTGGCTTGCTTGTTGATACCGGTTTCTGGGTGCGGTATGTGCTTTGTGCTTTCAAAATGCCAATTTATTGTTCGATACTGGTAGGAACGTGTGCCTGCGCTTTTTTTTGGTAGTCGGTTAAAGATAGGCCATAGCTTCAAATGTATCGAGTGCCTCGTCACATCCGTCGAATTTCTTGAGCAGGGGTACACCACAAATCGCGAAAGCCAGATCAGCTTCCTCTAACCCCCGAGTAAAAATGACGAGGCGCGTCGTCTTGTGCTGAGTACAGTCAGTTGTCCTCTGACTGAGATAATTGCTTTATGTTGCTTTCGGTGACTTGGACACGTATTGCGTGTACCTGTCCATCGTCTCTTTTCGTGCTCTTGTTGCACGCGCTGGGCAAGACTGGAAGAAGCGACGTGGCGGTCAGGATGTGACCTGGCATAGAAGTATGCAAAAGTGAACTTCAGTTTTCACCTCGATCGGCGCTTCCCTCCTTCGTGGTTGGGGCCCAAGGGATGAGGATCGTTGTTGGTTGGTGGCTCAAATGCTGTGGCTTGTCTGTAGAACTCATCCCCCTTAAAATTAATCCGAAAACAATGAAGAAATCACAAAGTATGTAGAGTTAAAAAAACGGTTTGTTATCAAGTTTTCCCTTTGTGTATCCCTTTTCCGTAGTCAAGATTCGGTAGAACAGTTATTTCATGTTCCATTTAAGGCAGTTGTTTTACTATCTGATTGTTTGCTGGGTTCATTTGTTTGGTCTTGATCCAGTGAAAAAAGTATCTAAAATGATGTCATTGAATTAGTCCGATGCATGTTTTGTTACTGTCCTGTCAGCTAACCTTAACAAGATAGATACCAAACGACGCACCGCTGTGTTCATAATTTTTGCCTTTAGAACTGTCTTTGTTAATACGCTGCCTAATTTTTTCACAATGGAACCGTAGGTGTACTTGAGTTCTCTGTTTTTTTTTTTGATTTCAGCACTGTTTGAGGGGACTCAAAAATTGAAACCTTATACAGTTATATCAACCCATTTTTAGCGAAATGTCACTCAACACAAGTCATCGTGTTGGAGTTGATGGTGTTTTGTTGTTTTATGGCGAAAGGTAAGCCAGCAAATGAAATTTTGTTGATAATAGACTGCTCATCTTTTACGATGGATGCGAACTTAAATTAGGCCCACCGCTCAAAGGTACGCACACTGGACGGGTTTATTTAACGTCCCATCGGGTAAGCCAGGTAAACTTAAAATTTAGAAATCCACTTCAGGTGATATTTATAAACAAAAATTCCTCTTCCGGACTACTTTCAATGAGCATGCCCTTCGTGTACATGAAGCAGATAGATGTAAAGCAACCTGTGTTTGGCGCGAACAGCATTGTAGGGCACATCAGCGCTGAATCCAACGGTGGATGGCAGGTTAGTTCCTTGATGTAAAAGTAATCTCAGGAGCACTGATGAATACCTTTTCGAGTGCATATATACATATGTGCTGGCTGAATCATTCATTTTTCAGAGTGCCATTGGGTTTTTCGAGTGCCCATTCGCGTGGTTTTCGGTTCCATCAGTGGTATTACGTTATGCATTATTTTTGATGATTGATATGCCTGAGAAATATGTATTCATCCTCAAAAAGTCGCACCGTCTTATTTTATGTCAGGATAGCACTCATCTAGCGTTCGTCACTTTTTGTGTTCTATGGAGCGCGGGAAGTTTGCCTCATCCCTAATTCTTTCCCATTTCATGAGAGACTACTGTAAAAATGCTGCATGTTACTCGGCTAACAGCAGACCTAAGTTTTGCTTTGGAGCATCCCGCTAATCTCACCTGTCTGGACGACAACCCAGACAAGTCAGCATACCCTGTATCCCTTGGCGAATGTCGTACCCATATACTGTATATGACATTCATAGCAAACAATAAAGGCACAATCATTGGGCTGGCCAATTCAAGGAGCAATCATGCACCCTGAACCTCAAATAACAAAGAATCACGTAAAGTCTCATTTAGATCAAGTGTGGTAATGAACCGGACAACACCGAGTTGCCATTTACCACCGCCACTTGGCAGCAGGTTTTGCCCGCCGTCCTGCATCGAGTGTCTATCAAATTTACTGGATCTCGCAAGGACCGCTGAAGTTCATCATCACCATCATCATCATCGTTCAGCGTTAAACAGCAAGGCAAGCCTCACTGACCGCTGTCTTTCCCCCAGAGTTACACGTTTCTATAAAAAGAGTGAATATCCAAGGGGAACAGGGAGTGCACCTACACAGGCGGGAACAGATAAGATGCTGCTGCAGCCAACACACGAAACACAGTCTAACGGTACAAACGCACGTGTTTTCAATCATTCTGATTCGATAGAAAATGATAGCGCAATCGCCACTGTTCACGGTTCACTGGCATATCCTTCGGTGTCTCCAGCCAGCTAGTCGACGAGTCTTTCGGGCTCCAATCACGAAGGCGTGAGACACCTACATTACCTAACTTCGCTGTACATTTTCTCATCCCACGTTGCCACGTCATCTGTTGGCCTCCACATGGCTTCTTCCATTACTTAGGAGGAACACAAAATAGGGCATGGTATGGTAGACGAGTGTTCGCGATACGCAACACCTGACCCAGCCAGCGCAGTATACTAAGTTTCGTACGCTGAAACAGGCTATTCTCAGAAGTGGCACGCAATACCAGATTCCTAACCTCAATATTACTCACCCGGTCACTCCATCCAATCCTAGCCATACTACGTAAACATCGGTTGACGAAAACCTCCAACAGACGAACATCGCCCACACGCATACTCCACGTTTCGCAACCGTACAACAGAACTAAATGCACTGCAACACAGTACACACGACCTTTCAACTAAAGTGAAATATCAGGCCGACGCCACAAGTGCTTCAATCCAGTGTAAGCTGCCCTAGCCTTGGATATACGCATGCTCTTCTCCAATTCCGAGCTACCATCGTTGGACACGCAGCTACCAAGGAAGCTGAAACGGTCCTCAATCGGTATTTTCTCTCCATCCAGTATCAAGTTCGACGATGGTGTCGTCCAGTCCCGTAACAGCAGTTTACACTTTGAAGGTGCAAAGCACATGCCAAACCGAGCAACCGATCTCGACAGTCTATCTAGTGCCCGTTGTGCATGGTCCGCAGACTCGAACAGGCACACGACGTCGTCTGTGTAATCTGGGTCGCATAGCTTCCCCCAACTTCCAAGTTCGACTCCTACATCCCGGAGACCTCCTAAAGCATCTTCCATCACTTCGTCAATGACGAAATTGAACAAGAATGGAGATATGGGACACCCTTGTCGAACGCCACTAGTCGTTTCGAGTAAACTTGACAGTTCGCCGTATACCCTAACGCGACCATCGGTATGCGAGTACAATGCTCGCAACAGGTTCACAAACTTCGTTGGCATACCCTTCCGGTGGAGAGCACTGAATAGTGCTGGTCGATCCACGGAGTCGAAAGCACCTTTCAAGTCGAGGAAGACTACGATCGTAGGGCGCCGGTGCATGTGGCGCGTTTCGAGTATCTGTCGAAGAGTGAATATTTGGTCGATGCAACCTCGACCTGGCCGAAATCCGGCCTGTTGACGAGCGTATGCCGAGATAACAAATAAACTACGCTTAACACTACTATCCTTTCGGACGCCAAATGATCCCTGCAGTCTCATGGCACACAAGCGACTGTTGACTGGGATCCAATCTAAAAGGGCTGCTTCAGCCTTCTCACTCAAGACTATCCCTACACCACGTTGATCCACAGCTTGAGCCGCTTCGTCTCCTGAAGTGCGAAGAAAATATCTTGACGAGACGTTTGGCGTAGTTAGCTGAATTACTACTCGAATCCTAAATTCGTGTTTCACTCACACAGCAGACATCAATCGAAGGTGAGTCCACTGTCGGAGCCAAACACGCCTGTTGTCCAGCCTGCAATAAAGTGCGCACATTGAGGGAACCCAGATGCAGAGGCTGACGAGGCTTGAGAAAATGTGAGCTAACAGACTGAAAACCACCTACTACACTATTTGGCAATAAACCGTTGGGAGTATCGGGCGTGTTATCAACCGAGATACTACCGGTAGGCAGAAGGGGCAAACAGATTGNTTGGAGACAGAAGAGATTGGTTGAATAAAAGAGAGGGAACTCTGGGCAGTAGTATACTTATCACTACCCACCCCGCTCGATGCAATGGGCAGCGCGGTCCTGCTTATGATGCGCGACGACCGACGCAGTATGGAATTATTTGTAGGCGTGTAACTCATGGGGAATAATGGACGGGTACTGCTAGGGAGTCCAGCCGCTAAGCAGAAGAACGATTAGGGTTCTCAGCCAAAGCCTTGGTTCTGACAAGAACCTAACCACAAGGCAGCGGAATATAGCTGAGTGGAAGCCCATCTACTTGGATTAATCAGTCTTCCACTCGTTTTTCCGACTGAGCTGCCAACTCAGATCAACTCCCGACAGGAGGGACCAGGAGACTACTTCGTCAGGCCTCTAACCATTGATCTTCCAGACATGATTGGATCTTCGGCTTGAGATATGCTATCCTGTATAGCTCGTTGGATCATGGAGGCACGCAAGCTGTCACACCAGGTCAAGGTGTAGTCTCGTTGTGACAGCCGCTGAAGTTGATGAAGCAAGAATGTCAACTCTCCAACTGTATGAGGATTAATTAGATTCTTTGACATTTACGGCCCCAGGTGGTGACAAGCCTTGAGAAGGACCGTGAAAATTGACAGGTTAAGATAGCTGGAGAAATGGGAGTAGAAGCTGTTTCAACAAACGGTCAAGGACTGTTTAAATTTATTCACGTCATCGGTAGTCGACTAACTTCGGCTAATGAAATCGTATGCGAAAGAAATGGAGTGCCTGTTCCATATTGGCAGCAGAGACTCAACCATCTGACTTTAGTTTGTGGAGTAACAACCGTAAGTACCAAACCCGATTTCTTCCAGGTCGAGGTTACATCGACTAGATTTTTACCCTTAGCCACACATTTGAAGCATGCCACGCACTGCCGTCCGACAATCGTGGTTTTTTCTCAACTTAAGAGGGGCTTTTAACGCAGTCAATCGAACAGCGCTCTTCACCGTAGGGGTCTGAAAGCTTTGTACTCGCATACCTATGGTCGCATAAGGAGGACTGCAGCTCCATTTGACATGTACTTTGTGCTTTGAAAATGAATGTCAGTGGTACCGAGATCGATACTTGATGGCGAGATAACGATTGTGGGCCGTTCCAGTTGCCTTGACAAGTGGGTGACGAAGGGTGGCAGCACAATGTGGGCAATAGGCACGCGTTTATTCAAATTTGGAGTGCCATACGCTCCATTTGTGGTGCCGATATGATATTTTGCTGAAGTTGGAAAGTCATATGCACTGTGCCGCAGTGCGCTCAGTTTTGTTGTTTGTTTGCGTGGCATGGAGTTTGGATGGTAAAAATGTTTGTCGCTTAGAAGTTTTTGACCGTCTTTTTTGCATAGTGTTGTTAAAATTAGATTGAGGGACCGAGGGTAGGGATCTGCTTTTGGGTTCCGGTTCAGAGACTATCCTACCACATATGAGGCTTAGCAGGCTTCGTTGATTGAATTTCGTGTTGCTCAGGGCAAACAGGCGTCTGCCGTACCGTCCCCCGTTTTTTTTTCTTTTGGAATGGAAGAAGCCACGTGCAGATCAATGCATGATGGACCTATGGAATGAGAAAATTTACAGCGAACTTCGGTAAAGTTGACCTTTCAAGTCTTCATGGTTGGAATCCAAGTGTCCATTATCCAGTTTGTGGGGAACATTAAACGATATAGCAGTAAACTGTGAACAGCGACAATCGTGTTATCACTTTCTGTTGATTCAGAGTAATTAAAAATGCGTCTGTAGGACTAGACTTTATTCCATCTGTTGGGTTCCACGACATCCTTTTCTTTTTCCACCTCTCTAGATCCTGTATCCACTTCTTTTATTATCGTGCATCTCTGGGAGGAAGACAGCGGTTATTCGGGCCTGATGCTGCTGTTTAACTTTAGACAGTGATGATGTTGATAGTGGCGTTGATGCCGCGAGTGTGACCCGATATCGAATTAAGAACACTGATCTTTGTCATGTTCCGCTGATCCGATGAGGTTTATCAAGTAAGGCTTGTAAACTGCCCAAGGTGATCAGCGCTCTTTCTGAAACAACTGGGGTGCCTGGCCGATCACTTGCAAAAGAGCACTAAAAGGTAGACAATGGACGGGTATACGCAGTGCGTACCCAAGCCACCGAAGGCGATGTAGAGGACGACTGTCTACACCTAGCCCACGACGATGCACCTCGTCATTGCTCACCCGACTTTCTCACCAAACTCGATCAACACTTCGGAGACATTTGGGCATCTTCAACATGCAAAGGCCCAAGTATCATAACCTGAAAGAAGTACATTACAGACTGTGGCACTGTACACCTTTCATTTGAAGGAAAAAGCCAACAAACGTTCCCCATTTTCTGGACAGCCGACCTTCTCGGGCGGCTAAGTCTCCTAGTTAGATTGCGAAATTGCTCCGCCGAACTGTGCGTTAAAGGTCGTCCATCTACTTAACTTTTCTTTGGTTCGGCTTGCTCCTGGAAAAGGTTAAACCCGCTTCATGAGTGTCTTTGATCGCAACTGCTCATGTTAGGCGGTTAGCGGCAAGTTCCTTCTAGATTTCAACCCATTTCAATTTCCACTGATGAGTGTAGTATACCGTACGAAGGCCAAGTTAATTTGTCTTCAAAATGGCACCCAGCCGGGTTCTTATTTGTTTTCATCGGCGAAGCCAGCCTGCGCATTCGGGTGGTGCTAAGACAGTGCTGGTTAGAGCTTGGTCAGGTCTACGAAGGACATGTCCAAACCGCTAGTTAATAGAGTTCTGCGCGCAGGGAGACAATCGACTTGACTGTGGTTTGTAGTCGGTTCGTTGGGGACTCTATCGCGCCACCTGAGTTTTAAAACATTTAACATTAGTAGTCGAAAATTTCTGGTTGTCCGGTTTTCTTTCGTCTTATTAGCCTGGTTTCGCGGTGATATAGTAAGATCGGCCGGACTGCTGCATTAAAAACCTGAGTTTGATTTTGAAATCGTTCTCGTTTTCTCGTTAGAGTGTCGCGTGGTTTAAATCTCGTTCACCGACGCTTAGTTCACTCAGTAACCCTTAGATTTACTGCGAATACCTAGCACCCATTCTTTTTCATACAAGCACAGTGATCATATTTGTTGAACTTGTCAGTTCTTTATTTGCGAATCGGCTCGTAAACCACAATCATGACACCTTAAATCAAGCGCACCTGAACGACATTCAGGAAATTGAGAACAACACAACGTGGCGAACAAGCTCGTTTTCAGTTATTCGTATTCATGCCAATACATAACATTAAATATGGTCTGGAGATGGTTCAAGGGAAATTGTCGGTTTGCATTCACATCAGTTCACAACTCTAAGGATGCGAAAGATTCAGGAAATTATTGATGAAAGTGGTTTCTCGGAGATCACGAGGTTGTGAGCTCAACTGCACATTTCGATCGCAACTGCGTCTGTTGGCCCACAACGATACTTGTAGTAAGATGCGTGCACATGAGAAACCTGTACATGTTGGCTGCTGGAGTTGGGTGGGTGTAATTCAGAAAGATGGATTGCGTCAATTCCGTTGTAGAGTATGCGTATGGTATTGCACTGGACTTTTCTACTCAACATTTTTTCACGTTTTAATCTGCTACACGTCAAACCCATCCTAGGTGGTCTTGGTGCATGATTGCCGATGGCCCTCTGGGAACTCCGCCATCACGGGATGGAGGAGACCATGACCCAGGGCCCATACAGTCCTGTTGATTGGACTGCTTTCCCCGGTAGCCTTTGGATCCGAAAAAATTCCGTCTAGTCATTCATTGCTATCCTTCTTCGTTTTCTGGGCACTGTCTCACCCAGCGTTTTAGTCTTCGTTTATTTTCAACCTGGTTTAGCACACTTATCGAGGTTGTTTGTGTGTCTCACTTGTATGGAGCTACAGGTGATAGTTAGGTGTTATAGAGGCCAATAAGATAATAATATATCGAGAGATACGATAGTCTACCAACTTTGGTAGCGGACGGCTCTTTAAAACCGTTGTCCAACACTGTAATGATATTCCTCTGAAGTATCCTGTAAACTTCAGCCGGACTTGGTCAGTTCGTCTGTTTTCGATTTTGTAGAATCGAGCTCTACGTGGTTTAAAACAAATAAAGTGTTTTGATATCGTGGTCTTTAGTACAATTTCTTTGGAATTGTTTTTACGGAGTGACTGCTTAAGTTAAGTCACTGAAGCGCCAGCTCGATAGTCACATGTGCTAGGGCCGACGAGATATCAAGAAGTATAGGTCATTTATGCGATCCAATCCAACTGACGGTGAGTGAATCACGTGGCCAGTAGATTTCTGATTTGATAAGCATTTTCACTATTTTTTGCATCACCATCATTCTATGCAATTGGACATATTTTGCCTGTGCATCGGTATCGATGCTTTTTTACTTTCGTAAGTAAAAGTTTGATGAGAACCTCACGCGCATTGGCGCACGGCTCCAAGTCAGCTGGTTTTTGTTGCTCATTTAGTGGAGGTGTTTTATGATGCCCATTGGTTGGACCGTGTTTTTTAAGCGTTTTTTCCTACGTCTGTTCCACTTGTGAAGTTCACTTTCGCGTTTCAGTCAGGCGTACCAGTTGGCAGCAACCAGCGCACCGAAGCAACCTCAACTGATGACGTAACGTTGTTTCCCCTAGGTAAAATCCGTTTGTAACCACGCGCTGGTTGTCAACATTTCATCCACTCTCTGACAGCTGCACGTTTAGCCCGGTTTAAGATATCGTTTCTAACGTTAGTTACATATTTCTTTCATTACCTGGGAGCGCAACAAATCAGCACGGTTGGAATATAGATCTGACTGTCACATTCCACTGTGCCCCATTAAGGATGATGTGATTTGCGCCCATCATTCGTGTGATGCATTTTAGTCCCGTGAGGTCATTTCCAGTGCCTGTTTCGTTCGAACGGATCCAGGTAGGTTGCGAGTAGAAGGAATTCAGAGTAGGGGCTCGGTTTTTGGTCAGGAATGTAGAACAGGCCATTGTGACGTTGCCCAGTCTTCATGCTAGACACTTCTCAAGGTGCGTATGTCGAGCGACAGTAGATCAGACATGCTTTTATGAATTTTATCATTTGAAATGCTTCACTAACAACAACGAATAAACTGCCGCTTGCAAATCACGCTGGTCGGCCTTTAGGAAGACAAAATCACCTGATAATTTGGTTTCTTTCATATTTTATCTGTCTGAGAGCTCTATATGGTTTTCATTTCTCCCGTCCTGCGTAGGGTGAAGCAGAATTCAAGTTTACATTCAAAAAGGGTGGAGCTATTGAGTTTGCCCAGGCTCTCATTGATCTTGGTAGGCGTGCATGTTCTGCAAAACAAACGTTCCGTCCTCCTCCGCCGTACACTTCGACAATGGATATAAACGGGGCAGGTCAGTTCTATTCCTGCCCACCACCGGCATACGCCCCACCGTACAACGATCCGTACTATGGTTTTATCAAACCGCATGATGCATTTTCTCAACCACCACGTGAGTTGTTCATTCTCATTCATTGTTATCAACCACCAGTTTTACTAGCGAATAAGTCGACTCCACGGATCAAAAAGTCCGTGGATTTTCGGGAATGTATTGCAAAGCGGTGTCCTCTGCGTTGTTAGATCTTTCCATCCCGGGTTTCGTCCTCAGCTTTTGCACACCTTTTCCTCTGCAAATTACACTTTGGCGTGAAGATATTAGAACAAAGGCATGTTCCGCATGCTCACGGTGCCTGCATTTCTTTATCTCAAAACGGTGTTTGATTCAATCGGCCGTACAATTTTGTGGTGCTGTCTCTCACTGAAGGATATACAAAAGTACTTCTTTCCAATCGCTATATGTGAACAGCCAAAGCTCATTCCGTGACTGTGGCTATCTTTTATTCGAATTGACCACGAAAGCTGACCTCTTCCAACCTCTGTGGTAAACAAGCTCGTTTTCAGTGATTCGTACTCATGCCATTACATCACAATATATTTGGAAAAATTTTCCTTAGGAGGGATCGGATTCGTCAGATAAAAATGAGTGGGAAGGGATTTGAGGTGTTACATGCATAACCTGAATAGAGATGAGCGTGTTGTTGTAATTGTTTTGTGGTCTAGGAGGTAGAGAGCCTCTTAATGCGAAGAGGAACCTAATTCGATGTCTCATAGCCAGAGGAAAAAAGAATATGCACAAAAGATACTCTTGAAGCAGAACTTGGGACGACAAGAAGAGTATTCATTGAAAACGGATTCCCAAGTAGATTAATTGATGAGATATTGGAAACAGAAAAAGAAGTTCACAAGAGGGCAGCAGTGGAGAGGAAGCCAGTATACATATCTCTGCCATTCAAAAAAGACCCACCGCGACCGTGATGAGGTAATTGGAAGCATAGCATAGTAAGATGATTCACCATCTGAAGTTTTTAAACTAGGCATTGGTTCAGGAACTGTTCAGTTGTTCGAGACAACTTCGTACGACGGTTCTGTCCTGAATCACTTAGGTAATACGCACACTGATGGAGATCAATGGTACAGTCCTAGCCTGATCGGAAGACAGTTATGGCTAACTACAAGTTTTCAGAGACAAGATGTAGTTTCGCAACCCATTTAACAGGTGGCTTGCTTTGCTGTGATATAGGTCGGATTATGGAATGAGTTTGGTTAGTTACTTAGACCGATAACCCTATGATAGAGACCCCCGTTTAATATTAACCATGTTCTACAAAAGGATACGATTTTGGTGTCCACATGCTCGTTATTCTTAAGATGGTGCGTTACAATTCTCGAGATAGTCGACGTTGTATTATGCATCGTGTGGAAGATGGATCACTTGAGTCGTATGGTGGCTAACACAGCTGCGGTCTACTGAAGAGTGTTGTTTCTTTTTTAGCTTTACACAATGCAGAATTATTGCATCAATGTCTATTGTAAAAAAGACGGAGCTGACGGTAATACTACCGTAATCCTAATGGAATTCACCCGTAAATTGCAACAATTAGAATAGCCCAAATATATGTGCTACATCAACGAGTATGCAACCACATTCTATTTCGAATAGAATCCATGTTCTAACAGGCCTTTCGGAAAGGCACCCAGAAGCCAAACACTTCTGATATCATACTTTTCCTCATATGCACTGGGTGTTGCATATCCAATTGTCTATGGAGTCGCCTATTTTCACCGTGCAATCACTCTGCTATAACAAGGTCGCGGACGGCCGTCCAAATACCGTGCGACCTTCCTGTCATGGGACTGATGATGTTTAGTTACCTACGCTCAGAAAAGGGAATCCAGTCCCTCCTAACACGGAGTGACACACTCAGCAAACAAAAGATTGCAGTTGTTACGAAAAGGAACAGACAGATTACTTTTGACCAAACCCAACTGCTTTCGATACGAGATCGATGCACACAACGAGTTCAACTGGTCGGTTTCGGATTTCCCTCACATCTGACAGTGACAGCCGATTTGACAATGGAAACAACAACAACGTCAATTAGATTTTGTGTTTTGGACAAAGGGGGCATAAACGGATTCATTGATATGTTCACCACAGGCCATAAAATCGGACTTCAGAGGATACGAAATCTGCATTTCTGTCTATACCTAGTGCATGAATAATCAGACCAGGCGATTAATTTATTGTGACAGAAAATGCTAAACTAATCCCATCCGACGGACCTTTTTCATGCTCGCAAAATGTTACAAATTAATGATCCAATAAGATTCCATGGGGTTATCCAAGAGTTTTGCGAAAATATTTGTTCAAATAACTAGTTCGATGGATCGGTTGTTTTTCAGGTTCTTTCTAACTTAATGGGTAGAAGAAATAAACAAATAAACTACAGATCTCAGTGCACGTTGAGTATTTGACGTGGTCGAAAACACGGAGAAAAACGAAACTCGGTTAGGGGTAACTGTGACTAGTGTTGGTCAGTGAACCTCACAAAAACACTCATTCCTGCCGTTTAAAGTTAAGTTGTGGTGTGTGATCGAACTTCTTGAAGACAGTCTTCTTTTGCCCCAAAGAATGATATTCTTGCTTCTATCTCACTTCATTGTTTGGGTAACAAAATCCAAATTCGTTAATACAAACAATACGTTTCCACCGTTCGTAATTCTAAGTCGTATTTTTATCTGAATAGTCAAGTCCCTCCTAATGAAAACTTTTCCCAATATATAGTGATGTAATGGCATGAGTACGAACCCCTGGAAAAGAGCTAGTTCGCCAACTTGTGTTTTCTCGATGTGCTCAGTGGGAATTTTCAAGGAATCGAAACAAGCCAGGGACCCAGCTGTACTGAAAGAGCTTAATAGGTATATTAAGTCCTGTACGAAGCTGGCCCTGTCTGGAGTTCACATTAGATCCTCGATGACTGTATAACTGAATCTAATTTTCCAAAGCAAAAACCAAACCGGATGCACATTACTAGGACGTCACTTCAAAGGCAAGCTCTTAACGAATGTGATACCATGTGCAATCATACCGCAGAATTAGGACGAACATTTGTGACATCATCTTATGTGCTCAACCAATTGTGTGAGTAGGAAAAACAACCTTTCGAGGAATACGTTCGATCCATTGTGCACAAACAGGTGAACCAGAAGCGCCAAGTGTTGATGAAACGATTGGAAGGATCAAAACCATCGAGTGAGTTTCCACAGAACCCTGATCGATTTGTTCACAGTCTGTCAGACTTCAAGTTAGACGAGACACTGTCAGAAGTTGTATCCAAAGTTTGTTGTCCAAACAGCCAGAATGCACAAATAGGCTTAGAAATTGGATTTGTGAATCTTTCTTCTAAGTTTTCCAGTTTATCCCCGTCATCACACATGAAAATGCAAGCGTTTAAATCAACTTTGGTGAACATTTGCTATCAGTTTCATGGAGCTAGACTTACAACGAGCAGATTAATAAAGAGACAGTTAAGAGAAGTGCAGCAAAATGCAGACATCATGTTATCAAGACCAGATAAAGATGCAGGTGCAGCTCTGTTTAACAAGTTTGACCGTGCAGCGATAATGGAAGCCATTCCGAATGGCACGTCGAAATTTTGAAAATTGACGAAGGAGAATGATAAAGCGCATCAGATTGAAAATCGTTGTCTAGCATCCTGAGACCGTTGAGACAAAAGGATATCATAGATTCATCCACGTTTGAATAGATTTCGCCTACCAGAACCACTATTCCGAGAATGTACGGCCTATCTAGAATACATGAAAGTGGAGTTCTTTTGAGACATGTGCATGTGTAATTCGGGCATGTGCAATTCGCCGTATCACGCTGTGACAGAATGGCTGACTAGGTTGCTGGAACCTGTTGCGCAGAAGATAGCAAGATATGGCCTCAAAGACACATTTGAGCTTATCGACCCCGCGAAAGATCTAAATATGAAGGGACGAAGAATGCTTTCTTTATATATCACCGCCCTTTTTACCAATGTTCCGACCACGGAAACAATCGAATACCTCTGTGACTACATCGAGAACAGTGGCTTAACGACAAGTCTTCCGACAGTATGCTTCAAACAACTACTGTTCTTATGTACGTACAACGTCCAATTTAAATTTACTAATCGAATTCACCGTCAAAAGGACGGCGTAGCCACGAGGTCCCACTCGGCCTATTACTAGCTGATATTTTTATACCAAGGCTGGAACGTGGGCCACTCGAGTTGTCAATACAAGCGCTCTACTTATACAAGCGTTACGCAGATGACATCTTCTGTGTACTCAATCCCTCGACGAGAACTGACCAACTGTTGAATAAGTTCAACTTGGCTCACGCAAATGTGATATTCACAACAGAGATGGAACTGAACAATGAAATGGCACTCCTAGATGTACAACTACGTCGTCGAGAAGACGGCTTTATTCGGCAATCAATACACAAGAAAGCCATGTGGAATGGGCAATGCATCAACTTTCACAGCTTTGTACCTCTCAATGTGAAGAGGAACCTAATTCGATGTCTCAGCCAGAAGAAAAAAGAATATGCACAAAAGATACTCTTGAGGCAGAACTTGAGACGACAAGAAGAGTATTCATTGAAAACGGATTCCCAAGTAGATTAGTTGATGAGATATTGGAAACAGAAGTTCACAAGAGAGCAGCAGTGGAGAGGAAGCCAGTATACATATCTCTTTCATTCAAAAAAGGTGCTAGCAGAGATAACACGAAGAGGACTGATTAATGCTCTCAGTATGAGATTCTACGCAACCAAGCTCCGAATCCAGTTCGAATCCCACCCCAAGGTGTCAATACGGTTTAAAAGCAAAGTTCCTGATACTGCAGCCTCGTTCTGTGTTTATTCATTCGCATGTTATTGTGGAATAATGTACATTGGCCGCACGACTAGGCGCTTGTCTGGACGTATCCATGAGCGACATTCATGGTTGGGCACGGCAACAATTATGCGCTTAATAGTCCAGCCGTTTCAATCTTGGCATAAACTAAACTCATCGTGAATGTGACGTAAGCTTTCCGGACCCTGTATAGGGTCAGAAGTCAGCAGTCTAAGTTGACAAAGTGTCGCTTCTTGAGCACAGCGGAAGTTGTCGCGATCCGTCTTTACAGTCCTCCACTGTGCGTTCAAAAACAATTTGTGGTTGCCCTTCCACACTCCCTTTGGTCCGCCTTCCGACTCAATGCAAACCCTAGACCACAAAACAATTAACACAGCACGCTGGTCTGTATTCAGATTATGCATGTAACACTACAAATCTCTTCCCCACTCATTTTTATCTGACTAATCCGATCCCTCTTAAGGGAAATTTTTCCAAATATATTGTGATGTAATGGCACGAGTACGAATCACTGAAAACGAGCTTCCTCGCCAGCTTGTTTTCTCAATGTGCTCAGCGGGAATTTATATTCCATTGCTTATATATATATATATATATATATATATATATATATATATATATATATCGTTGAACCACCGACATTCCGAGGATCCGGGAGGTGCTGACACTTGGTAAGACTGGGACTTTGCGTAGAATTTTTTCGCTGGGGACACTAATTCTGCCTTTATATTGGGTCTGTTGTGGTAGCTTTCGAGACTGTTCTTGTGACGAAGTTCGAACTCGGATAATTGGTATCCGGAAGTCCAGATGTTGGCCATGTTTTTTGTATAAATGGCATAAACATGCAGTTTTGACCCACAGTGACGCGTAAAACAATCCATGATAGCGGTTTCAGTTTGGGCTAGTGCACTACTTCCAGCAAGTGATTCATATCCAAATGTGTATTTGTGTGAATGAGCGATTCGATCGACTCAGTACATCTGAGCAACGGATCCACATACGCAAGGTAAAGGTCAAACCGAACGTGATTGGGCGATCAGTGTTCGTCCTCGTACGTGTCTTTGTATCTGTTCTGTCCTCTGTCTCAGTCTGCGTATTCGTGCGCACCTGCGTGCATGTCCATCGATTGAACGTTGACTACCGAAGAATGCACTTAGCTGTTGATCGAAGCAATATGTGATAATAGAGCGTCTGACCAAAACGCTTTCAAAGGTGGCGATGTTCGTGTTGCCATGGCTTTATGCATGAGTTAAATCCATTTTTTGGGGGCTGGAAGTGCAAAATCCTCATATATTGCTGACGTTTGGCCGACTGAAATATACCTACATAATCGGGGTCCCCTTTTGGCCTTGGTGACCTAGGTTGAATTATCCCACTATTTTCTTCGTGCGCCTATCCATCGTCAAGTAGGAGTAGGCTAAATTAGTGAGCTAAAGTAAAATATCACGGGGCCGTGCTACGGCCATCCTTTTTCAATTTAGTTCACTAAAAATTAAAGTTATATTAGTTAGACTGTTCATTATTAGCGCGGACCCACCAGTAGGAGCATGGTTGCTCAGGTTCGTTGATCCTTGTAGCTGGGTGGGCTTACTTCGGGTATACATTGCATCGCGTCTGTGCTTTCAGAACTTGAGAATGGTAATGCATTGTTTACCCGTGCGCAAAACGGTTCAAACGTTCCAACGTTCTGGTGGATGTTCAGCGTGGTCGGTCCTAGTTATTCAAATGAGATTACTTTACGAAAACCAACCTCGAAGTTTACAAGTATTGGAGTATTTAGACAAGAGAGTATCAACTTTGTGAGCGGCAGTAACCGTGCAGTCGATCGCGGCCCTGTTCATGAGGTAGTTTTATTCTCAAAGGCGGCGTGAAAACCGAAATCAGCCATACTTCTTGCATTGCAAAGACAAAATAGATGCACTGTAGGGTTCAGTTCTGGATGATCATCAAATATGTATTTTAGTTTCACAGAACACATGTTGATGTATCATTCTGTCGTGTTTCCGCATCCGTCATGCAAGTTTCGTATGCCTTATACTACTCTTTAGACACATTGTAGTTTGGTATCCAAATTCGAATAATCTCGTCGACGACGAACCCTGTTCTCGCAGGATAACAACTGCGTGAGGTGGGTAGATTTAGTTACTTGGATAGTGGTCGTACATCAGGTGAAGTGTCTGTGCGCATCCAAAACGTTCGATTGGCATCTGTGGCATCGGGGTGACATCCGGTTATCGATCAGAGGTCGAGTATACACGGTAGCAATAAAGTCGATATTGCTCTACGGTTCCGAAAAATAGCCAGTGAGAGCAGAACATATACGGAAACTTTCGGTGTTTGAACACTGTTGTCTTCGTAATATTGGTAGAACATGGTGAGAGAATTTTTTTATTTGACTCAAGTTAGGCGCACGGTACTGGGTCTTAGGGTATATTGTTTTAATAAGACAAAGTCAGGGTAGGTGCAGTTGGTTGGGACATGTTTTGCGGATGCCCACAAAATGCTTTTCTAGTTCTACGCCGTTCCGCGGGGCAGGTAGTAATTGGAGGACGATTCGAGATGGATAGTCGCTGATATGGGTAAAGCGTGTGAGAACTTTAACCACTAGTCTGGATCGTGTGGATGCATTTAGACTACCGGGTCGGGGTTCACGAGATCCCTCGAAGCTACGGTTAGAAACAGCGTGTGATATAGCTGATTGCCGCAGTCATTGGCGTTCTTGCATTTGGAATCTTTTGTCTTTTGTGTTGTTGTTCAACTAGCTATTTTGACAGTCGGTCTTTCATTGTTCTCCTTTTTTCCGTTTGAGCGGATGATGTTGTGAGGGTAGCAACCACAACCAGAGCACGTTGGTGCAAGGTCAGTGGCTGTCCAAAATGAACTAAACTGTACTGTCCGGGAAAGCCAATTTTTCCATTACTCTCCAATTTTTTGATTAGCATCATCATTGTATTATGTTGGAGCCCCACCTCCATACCCGGGGGCTGCACCGCAAGAAAACAATGTATTTCCAAGTGCCCCACCGTACCCTGAAGCTTCGGGCTATCCTCCGCCGCCCAATCAGTTTGGTGGCCATGGCGCGGTTGGAGGGAATGTAAATAGTTCGAGTGAACCTATGTCTGCCGCACATGCTGGTAAGTTATGTTGCTGTTATTTTAGATCTGCCTTATTGTCCACCGCTTGATATTCCTCTTTTCCAATTCTCCGTACTGGATCCACTGGTAAAATGTGCCATCAACGACGGTGCATTTGAGTAACTCCCATGACTTCCAGTTCTGGTTGAATTAAGAACATTGCCCAGCTAAGTGACTAAGCACGTATAGTGCAATTCGCTCCGATCCGTTTCATAGTTCCTAGTTTAGTTTATTCCACATGATTTGTCTCCTCTCCGCAGATGCTTTTAGGAGGTTCATAGACATTTTGTCTATATCAACTAGTTTTGGGCAATAATATACAACTGGTCGAAGGCTCGAAAGTAGCACTAAAACTTGTTATGGAAAGGATCCTACGAAGTGACTATCTTTGGCTATTTCTTTGTATTACATATCAGTTGTGAACTGCGTGGGAAATGTGAAGTTTAATATTGGGATTCGGTTCAGGCGATATTCTATTACAGCTCACCGCGCTTAGTAGACCTTGTTGGTTGGGTCCCATATTGCGTATAGCAAGCACGCGTCTGCCGTTTATCATTTGAAATGAAGGAAGCCACATGCAGGCCAATACCTGACGTGCAACTGTGGAATGTGAAAATGTACAGCGAACTTAGGTAAAATAGGCCTTTCACGTCTTTGTGGTTGAGGTCCAATAGATCTCCCAGCTCGTACGCTTTGAATCGTGAACAATGGCGATCGTGCGGTCGCTTTCTGTTGAGTCCGAGCAATTAAGGAATATGCGTTTGCACACTCAGGCTGTGTAATCCGTGTGTTAGATACCGTGGCATTCTTTTTCCATTTCTTATACATCCACTTTGTATATTCATTTCTTCCGTAGTAGTGTATGCTACGAGGAACGCAGCGATTAATGGGGATTACTTTGCTGTTTAGAGTTAAACGGTGTTGATAATAATGAGTTCTGCTATTAAGCATTTATTTGGTAAATGCCCTCCATAGACAGAATTTTGAAGTTTTGAACGGTTGCGTTAACATGTTCTCAAGGGAATAATGGATCTTTTTTAATCAACAGCTAAAGCGGCCGAAGCATCGAATGTAGTCACTGGGGCCTACTTCTTCCGTGAAGATCCACACAACGTATACGCGCCACCTCCACCTCCCGAGGACCTGCCACCGCCATATCCTGCTCCCGGTGGCGCGCTGGATCATCCTCCCCCAGCGTATCCTGGACCAAGCGCGCATGACAAGAAAAATCAATAATTGTTTACCCAGAACCCGTTATCCTGTGATCATTCTGCACGTGGTATTACGTTTGCATGCATGCACGCATAAAATCTTTTGGATACGGTAAACTGGTCATTCCATCCTTGTCTTTTTCCGATTATTGTTCACCCGTACTTTCTCTGCTTATGTCTATGGGGAGAAATTTGTGATCATCGAATAACCACCAGCTCAGACCCACAGGTGCATATGACATAATCGAACACGCCGATGGAAGGACATCCTGTCCTCTAAGCCGATATTGTCATTATTGTTACTATTAATATAATTATCGACATCGTTGTTGTGGTCATCAGCGTAAGGACGGGTGATTTGTCATTTGTTATTCCTCGTCTGTGTTATCCTAGTGACCTCCACCGCTTTGCTATCTTCTTTCTTCTGGTTTCTGGTGATTGATTTTGCTAGTTTATTTTTTTGCGAGTTGATGCTAATTTGCTTTTGATTTTCATCGGCTGAAACAAAATAGCGAGCCCATGTTATTCTCAATAACTTTTCACTTTTATTCCTTCTTCATGTGATCCAACTTAATTGGAAAGAGGCGTAAATCGAATAATTATCTCCATCTCTTCTTAGTGGCAATTGCAGTGCTGTGTGGTTATCTTGCATCGTATAATCGTAAAATCAGGTTGTTATACCTAGCGCATTCAGTTGATCTCCCCAGGTCTAACGCAGACTCCGTGTTGCTCCTAAGAAGGGACAAATCAGGAACCTCAGGCCAATCAAAACGTCTCATTTGGTAGCCAAAGTCAGTCACTATACTTGGGGTTGTTCCAAGTTCAGGTGGGCTCCGCGCGTAGATTTTCGGTCCCTTCTCATCTGTCATTTTCCTTAGGTGCTTCTCATACATTCGTAATATTCCGTCCAGATCCTACCACTGCGTGGATTGACATCAGTCCTAATGCACTGCTAATCATTATTACTTACCCAGCGGATGGTTTGGTTTCACCAGACATTGCCATATCACACGAACGATCATGTTGGTTGTCCTTTCTCACCAATTGTGCTCGTTTCTTACGCGTTAGTTGGCTGGTCAACCGTGTATTTCAAATATGGCCATATGTATCCCCCACTTACCATTTAGGTAGTAGTCTGGCTAACTCACCATGTCCTCGGGCGAATGGGGTTAGCACACGTCATTTATCCGTGCGTTTGATCGCCGTGAAAATCAGAACAACCTGTACATCTCACCGGGCTTCACACTTCTCATCTCACTCACGTGCAAAAAGCGTGCGGTCTATGCGTTCAGGGGCACCGGGGTTGTCATGCTGATGGTGGACACAGGTTTAGACCGAGGGCGTGACGATCAGCTGGGTTTTCGTGCCGTTTGTTAGCCTCATGCAATTTCAAGATTGAATTCCAAAAAAACAAAAACAACTATGCAGTGAAAGTGAGGAACCGTAAGTTTGATTTCTAAAGAAACGAATGCGGTAAACCTTGCTCGTTTTGGGTGCACCTCATTGACCAGCTAGTTGCACCAATCACCAGCTAAAGATTAGTTACCTGTCTTTTCACACTCCACATGCGTCGAGAATAACACGCCGACATTCGGCTTATCGGTTTGCCTACAGCTTAGTTACCTCACCTAATTACCAAACTATAAAGCGCTGCACTACGAGCATGATGTACTGTTGAAGTCTATCCTAGTTTTTTCACGACGAGTGTGAGAATATAAACGGCTAGCCTTGGATGGGTGATTCTAGATTTGGCCAACATTCAAACAGGTGAAAGTTTTGGTCACTCATCGGTGAGGCTATTTCCAGGTTAAATGGGCCATACACGAGAGATGGTTGCATTTTCCCCTTCTGAAAGCAACCCCAAAGCCCATCGCCAACGGGCGTTATCGATCCGGAAGTTGCACATTGCAAAGCTACCAATTAGCCATTCATTTCGCGATTCAAGACAACGTGCGCGGGAGAGTTTTGGGCAATTCAGTCTGCATCATTCAAGCAACATGCAACTTTCGTCAACAGGACGAGGGCTATATTCGGTCAACCAGAAGTCTCATGTACTCCGTCCCGTCAATACAGCCACCTTTGCTGGTACAACCAGATCTTTTGACAGTCAGTATAGTTATTACTCGCTGGCATATAATTTAACGATTGTACTTATGCGACATCATTCTGTACTATTTTTATCTTGCACAAATCTGTGTGCAGGTCGTATGTCATCGGAACCATGGCGAATACCGAGGAGGATGACCAAGCAAGAGAAAAAAAGCGAAAAAGAATTAGTGTATAGTTCACATATGGCAACTTCTCGACTCCACCTCCACATAGTTGGTTATCCATTGGGATCCAGTAGCTGCTACCCGGTTGCCCAAATCAGTTAGGGAGCCTTACTCGGAGTCATTGACCAAGTGGTTTAACCTAAAAGGTAATAGGACGACCTGACAGTCAGGTGACACAGCGGGAACCGGCTCAATTAGTACGCCCCTCGAATAGGGTTAGGCATCCTGGGTGACCAACTCACAGTTTGGCCACAGATACCGGTCAGCGTAGAGCCGTATGCTTCGTACGCGGTCTGTGGTTGGTTTGGAATCAGGGTTCAACCATCTTTTGAGGCTGGCTACCGAAGAACAGTCAACCTGGTAGAGGGCGCGTGGCATTCGCCTTCGTCCTCGCATTTCAGTGGGGGTGTCCACATCACAAGAAGCAGTACGCAAGACTTATTCATCGGAGGATATCTGAGGTACAAGCTCATTTGAGAGCATTTCGAGAGGTGTTAAGAGTTAGTAACGGACTCGGAGCCCCAGACACCCACTGGATTATCCTGAGGCATTTGGAGGCATTATTCCTCACTATGTGAATATCCTGTTTTGTCTTTTGAGGTCTCTGAGACTGCGAGAAATCTCGATCGACACGAAGCGACCAGGCTGGCTTGATTAGGACACAGGTCGCATTTTGTCCAGTTTGGGGGAGGAGGGATCGGAAACAGAATATGGTCGATACCAGGAGGATTTTGAAGGTCAGAACTTTATTGGGGCCAATAGCGAACGGATTTTCCTCTGGGTTCGTCTTCCAAATCCACGAGATATAATTCTGCTAAGGAAAAACTCAACAAGGTCTCATCAGACGATACGTACGGGATGTGTTCACCTCTCGGTCAGCCTTGGACAATGAATTGCGGGTTGATAACAAGCTACGGTTTATGCTCCCTAGCTGAGGACAACGGTCACGTTTGAAGTTTCGCTGATTGAGGACAATTTTGAATGAGCTTTGTTTTTATCCAAGGTCGACGGCATCCAGTCTAAGCAATCGACGTGAGCTAGTAAAATAGTTAAGGTACGACTGTTTTTTCAGGTTAAAGTGAGCTGGACAAACATTTTGCCAAATTTGGTGCAAGAATTGGCCGAGCCTTGTTTGAAAACAAAGTGAACATGTCATATTGCATGTTCTTAAGTGTTAGATTTAGTATGTCGACCGAAAGAATAGGAATGATAAAATCAACCACGTTTATACGGTTTGATCATGAAGACATTGTAGCTAGAAGAAAAGTGGATAAAACATTCGTTTATTACATACTGAAGTAACTTGTTTATTATCTTAAGTATTCTGTTCCTTTCCGAACTACTTAGGCAAGATTTCTATTTTTATAATTCCCCAGTAAGTGGTTTGCAGTGGACGGGAAAATCTCATTCAAAAAATATCTAGAAAAGGGTGATACAAGTAGGGGGTATTCTCAGTTTGTTGATTCTGGTTTTAAAAGCATAGTTTGTACGTCGTTGGAAAAACCGAGGAAGAGCGCTTCACAATTTTGCAGTCCAGGAAATAAAAAAAGACAGATAAAGAAGTCCAGCACCAAGGGATGAAGACTTGGTAGGATTGACAGATCATCTGACTAGGAGAGAAATCAAAAAGTTATGAGAATGGGAACTGCCGAAACGAATTTCGAACAGAAACAAAATAATAATAAACAAGTAACTGTAGATTAGAGGTTCTCGATCAACCGAATGGCCTTTCATTGAACCAGTTCAAGGAGAAAAAGAGCGGCAGACTGAGCTCCACCCGACGCATGACTGATATTCAAGTGTCGGGCAGATTTGAGCTTCGTATAAAAGGCGAGAATGAGACATAAAATACGTCTGGTGCGCAATAAAAGCCAACTTTGCGCGCAGCACGAAGTAAGAACTTATTGACAAGTCAAACGAGGGAAGTGATTCAGTGGGATGAAGGGAAGTCGAGTTAAAATTTAACTGGAGACGATAGGGGAGTGAAACGGGAAGAACGGAGGTCTTGGAAAGATTAAAACACGGTTGGTAGATTTCCAGGCAGAGATTCGTCACAGGTAGAAAGCGAGTGATGCACTAAGAACAGTATGTTCGTGATCAGTGTTGGTAGTGCCTTTCCAAGGTGTAAAGTAAGAAAAAGAGCAGTGGAGGGCGGTAATTATCGGCGAGGGTTGGAGAGTGATGTGAAGAGGTTACTAGTATATAAAAGAAAAAAGGTAAGCGCAATTATCCAACTTGGAAAATACCAGCATTTACAGAGAACGGCTGAGTAGAACCTATCCACTCGGAGGGGGGGTTGTCTCGCTTGCTGAGGAAACACGACATGCACGATACAAGAGCCGGATGGAACGAAGACACTTTCAGTAGCGGACCTTCGTGTCAGACTCGATCGAAGGATTTGGAGATTCCAGTGAGACCAGGTGGGTATCTCCGTGGCTATCGAGTATAGGCGACCGGAATGTGAATTGAAAGCTAGTAGATAGCCTGTTGAACGACGCGAGCGAAAGTAACATTGGTCACACAGCAAACCAAATCAGAGGTTGTATAGTCGGCCACAGAAAGACTTATGTATGATTTCTTTGTTTGGAGGAAGATAATACAAAGGATCGTCATATCCATTATCCTGATAAAAAATCAGCACAGTTGAGGCGACGTTACGCCTGCTGTTTCGATCGACCAACTGGGAGAAAATCTCATGATAAGGTCAGTTAATATCGATGGGTCGAATTAGCCAGCGAACTGATCGATCTCCAGAAAAAGCCAACACATGATTTGATTTTGGTTCAATGAACGAACTTTGTGCTCCACGTGGTTCTTCTCATCTAAGTTAGTGGAAACTGGAAATAGAATCGACTATCGATTGGTTAGCCGAAGTTAAAACAGCCGTCTCCCTTTTCCGCTTTTCGAAACAAACGCAAACGTTTAACAATGTGTTTTGAATAAGTCAATGGGAAACGACCGATACTTCTTGATACTGCATTTGGATTTGTCGTTAGTTGGCCAACCACGTGCTTTTGACATTTATTTTGGCATGTATTTTAAATAAATCTGTCATTTCCTGGTATATTGGTTCGTGTCGCTATTGCTGTTCTGGCCTACTATCTCTCAGTTTGAATACTCGTACTGAAAGGAATTTTTCTAACCCGATTTTCGAAGTTCGATAGAAAATACGGCTTCTTAGTGTCAGTAAGACCTTTGGCTGGTTCTCTTAATCGACTGGGGAGTTTCATGGGAGCGAAAAGAATGAACAACGGATCATAGTTTTCTTCGTCCGGGTAATAATGCGCAGTGTCTCCGCGTTCGCAGCGTCTGAACCCAGTTTATGGTATCGATCGATTTTCACATGCAAAATGGTTATTTTTTTACCATGCAGACTCCTGGATCGTCCAAGCGACATCGCAATATGATACAACCAGCCAATTCTTTAGTTGCATGTAGCAGTGGCACTTCTGAACGTCAGAAAGATGGAATCATAAAAATTATTTTTAAGTACACTGCATGAGTTGCGTCCGTTTTAATTAAGTACTCTTAAGTAGGTCAGTTATCAGATAGTTTCTCTTCAGGAGCTTACTTGGTTGCTGTTTTGAAATACAAGGAAGAGATGCTTGCTTTGGTTTCGACTCAGTAACGGTCAATCGATTCTACCTCCCTGTGTCTATCGTCCGTTCTCCCTAGTTCCGGTGAAAAACTGAGTTTAACAGAAAAACGTCTTTTTAAAGGAACGAAGAAAACTGCTATAATGGTTTTCTGTGCCCAACACTCACTGATATTAGTCCGCTGGATAATTCAGTCCATCACTATTAACAGTGGGGCTCTGCTTAGTGATCGGCGTGATCAGTATGATGTCGCCGCATTGGTGCTAACACTTCCAGCTACTGCAGATCACCGAACCGAAACCAGCGTTTTTGTCCCAACCACAACGGGTGCCACTAAGCTAATTAGTTTTCGAACTGACCTAGATTTGTTAATCTTAATCCTGTTAATTAACGTAGAACTTGCAGGCCTCCAGGTATAAAATATGCACGGGTAGGTTCACACAGAAAGCATAATTTAGTGGAGTGACTTTCACCAATAACTGCAGCACATTGCAGATCGCGTGGAATCAAGACCAGAGTTAACTCCTAGACTGACCTATTAGAAACTAGTTGATTTTTTGAAGCATGCTTGTTCAGGCAAACGCAATTCTACTCGGTCGTGACTGATCGCCGTATTCGTTTCTCGCTTTTGAGAACACCGGTCAACCGGTGGTTCAGCAGCCTCACCAGCTCATTCAGTACCAGTTGACTTGGATCAATAACGAGGTCTGAACAAAACCATTTTCTTCTAATTTATCTTCTTCGTCCTACAAGAAATGACTTCATCCACCCACCATTTTCCGATTGAATTATTATTATTAGTGTGACTGCAGGATGAATCAAGATACGGGACTAGGCTAGCGAGGGCATATGACGAAAAATCCCAAACATTTCATCCGCAACGTGAATGAGCACAACAGTTGGCTTTGCATGCTTGTCACACATACTGATCTAGCAATGAAATCCACTTCATCATCCTGCAAAAACTGACCCAAGCCTAGTTGATTCCAAAAATGGAGTGAATTCAAGTTTGGTCCGGTAAACGAGCTAGGATGAATCGCGTTTACGCGGACCGAAGACAATGAACTAGGCTAAATTTTATATTCTTGTCTTTTATCTATACTCTCTTTATTAATTAAATAATACTACACATCATTATGGCCAAGAGAAGTCTGCCAAGTGGCGAAGTTGACCGGTCGTGGGAGGATCTAACCTGCGGCATTCACGTCCAGAGGCCAGGACGTTATAAGGCTGACCACCGACGGGGTGCTAACAAACGACTTTGGATGGACTGAACATTACCAAAGTTTAGGTAATTTTAAAAGTGTGCAGTGAACTTACGAGTTTTCAGTAGTTAACCGTTTAATGCGACCCTCAAATAATTCATAATGTGATTAAATATTTCACTCGTTACGTGTTCGTGGATGGTTGTTTTCTGAACGGTTCCTGGCTGTTCGGTTACTGCCAACGGGGCGCAGGGTAAATAGTTGAAATCGTATTTTTGGTAAGGACAGTGCTGTTGGTAGTTAAAATTTGACGTAAGTCGCCAGAGATTATTGGTGAGTTGACTGTAGGCTCGGCTCAATTCTTTCGAAATCAGAATCATTCGCATTGACCGGTGTGATATTCCAATGAACGATGATCGCATGGTTAGCAAGTCACAAATGGAGCTAGAACGAATCAGAGCAAACACTCAAAAACCCACGGTTAAGTTGAAGGCAGGATAATATTATTTGAATGGAGCACCAAGGCGAGCATAAGCCAACGCTGCCAGCACTATCGGTAGAAAAACTGCGATTTCAGCTTTTTAGCCTGTGGCCGTTGGTGATGGTCGGACATCTCAATGGTGAATCGAATATTGGTTTTGTGTGGCGAGCTACTTGAGAACTACAAGAACTCATCTACTACCACAAAACTACATGAACCAAAGCTCTATATAGCTGCTTGCTATCTTCGCATTCCACGAAGAAGCTGCTCATCACTCAGGGTTCAGTTATCTGGAGGGCATTATTTCGTGGTCTGTATAAGTAAGTGACAAATAAAAGAGCTTGATCACAGTAATGTCCGGTAAACCTTAGGGATTTTATCAAACTTCTGGGATCAGCATTCCGGTTCGAAAATAATGTATTTACACCAATAGCGGTTCCCAAGAAGGGCAATACAGTTGCAGAGTGAGCCAATGATTTTCTACTGATGAGTTGAACATCGATGCTGCCTAATGCATTGCATGATAAAAGTACTGAAGTAAAGACTATCTGGACCATCGTTTTTATTACGCGGCTTCGCGCGACAAGGCTTGTTGACCTAAAGTTTGATACTGCATATCCTCTGCGCCTTTGCACTGACTAGTTAAAATGAACCAATCGATTGAAATTCGCCTCCACCAGCATGGTAGTCCGTTAACCGCCACAGATAATGGCCAGTTCGTTCTCTCATCCCGCGGGTACTAGACAATGCATGGTTTTGCACAGAAACATCAAGTTACGAAGATAAATTTGCAATAATATGAGGGTAGCTTTCTGTTTATTTTCTGGTTCATTTACACGGCACCAAAGATGACCGACTTCTGGCGAAGCGCTTGATCCCCGTTTCCTTCCATCTTACCCGTCCGTGCGAATAATTGCGGACTGCGAAGAAGTCATTTACACATTAATCAATACCGGTGGTAGGAATAAACCTTCGTGAAACACTAATTATTTGTGGGTAGAAAATTGTTACCGGCATTTTGTCGACGTATTCTCCGAAATGAACCTAGGAGAGGTTCCCTGTTCGGTTAGACTGTATGGCTTCGCGCTTCCATATTGGGTTCAAATCAGTGGGACAGGGGATCTATGGAAGAGATCTTACTAGTCCAGCGTTCTTTCAACAATCAGCGCTGGACAGAGAGGCGGTTCAACCTGAGTTTCGCGGCACGAAGCTCCTAGATCGTCAGTAGTTAGACGGGTAAGGTCATATTGTTTGAATATGGCAGCCGCGGGTTTGAATCCTCCCATCGCCGGTGAACTTCACAACCGGGCAGCCCTCTGTTGGCCGCAGTCCCTCTCCCTGAAAATGCTGTACACCGTCATTCCAATAATGAAGGAGATACAGAGACAGAAAAGATTAGTTACCCTGTGACTTGAAGAGTTTCACTTGTCACATTCGACCCCGAGATATTTAATCATCGTCCTACTCATAGCGCTAGATTCATCCTCGCAGACTCCTACCGGTAGTGGAGTGCGCGGATGTCCTTAATTTCTCCATTCATTTAGACTACCAGATGTTTCTCACTCTACTAGATTACTGCTAAATTGTGACGCTGTTCCTGTTATTACGGGCCCAGTTGATAATTTATGCAAAAGTGCACCGATTAAGGACTCAGGAACGGAATTCCAGTGAACCACATACGCAACACATGCAGACGGACACCAACGGGCGCTTTTGGAAGATATCGGTCCTTTTGCATTTGAATGATATCAAAGCTCTGTTGGGTATCCTAGACTGAAAAAGTTAGGCTGGTAGGCGCATGACGCTGACAGCAACTCGTCAACTCACATGATGAGAAGCGTGATAACTGCATCCCAGCATTCATACTCTACAACAAAATTTAGTACGCCTAAGATCCTTTAATGTCTACACTTGTATGTGAAGCACAACAATCTAATCTGAATATTGTATTTGTAGTCGTGTAGTGTCAAAATACAAAATGTAACCAATGTAGCTGATGTTAGCAAGGAAATTTGAGAGAAAAGTAGGAGAAATTACAACCGAACTCCTTGAGTATCCAGGCAAACACTACAATCTATCAGTAATTGCGGAACCAGTTTCGTCGCATAAGGTTAGCTCATATTCTGGAGATAAAGAGTGGGGGACTTCCGACGTCCCCGTAACAGTCAGCATATCAGCAAGACTCGGGATGAATATATTCGCATGCCAAATTTTGGTTGAAGTGGTTAGACTAGAAAAGCTTTCAGTCGACCATGGCATGCATTGGGACTTTCCAGAAGGTATGCCAAAAATATGTAGTGAAGCATCCTATTCACACTCTATTAATTGGCCCAATTTAAACACAAACCGAGGGGAGCCATGGAGTTTTTATTGTGGCATTGATTTTTTAAAATTTCCTACCATAATTTCAATTTATCAACGACAGACCAGACTATGGAATTGCATATTTAGGCTTTTTACACAAACCATTTACGATTGGCGCACTCCATTCCTAAATGACACTCGCATACGTAGGTATTGAAAAATTTCCCAGCGCGATTTGCATTGAACATCAGTGGAATTATCTCCGGCCGTATACTACTTTTACCACTGTAGGTGATTGGCGACCTGGAGCTCGTCCTGCCTAGGTCGTTTGGTGCTTTCCGCAAATGCGTTTTGACATTCGAGCAGGATTCACCTGCGTGGTTTGAACCGCTGTCATTTGTTTCACAGACCATCGGTTTGTGCAGTTTTGAGTGAAGGTCAATCAGAGCCTGTGAAATTTCAGTGTTTGGTTCAAAACGAGCCTCGGAATAAGCCGGTTAGTGAAATAGAAATTGGGAACGAAGAGATTCGAGCGGCACGCCAACTGCTCTTGTTGCCCATATCGTCATTGTCCTGCGTTAAACAGCAAGGCAAGCTTCACTGACCGCTGTCATTTCTCCAGAGTTACACGTTTCTATAAAAAGAGTGAATATCCAAGGGGAGCAGGGAGTGGACCTACACACGTAAGAAAAGATAAGACGCTGCTGCAGCCAACACACAGTCCAACTGTTGCCCGTATTTGCCTACTTTCAGTTCGTCTGTAGGTTTGAGCATTACTGTAATTCGATCACTGGCACGTGTTGCTTCCGCGCCATCTGTAAAATGCAACAAGTTGTTTAGGGAGGATGTGAGCGATACTACACCGGTCGAAACGGAAACCGAATCGATTCCCACGCACATGGTGCTTGAGAACACTAGATAACTGTCGAACACTAATGCCCGCTAGGAGTGTGGATGCGGTACCAGATTACTATATGGACTTCACGGGATAATCGATTTCCTTTTTGTGAATCGGCGCGAACACTGGTCCACAGCAGTAGCTAGGTATTTGACCACATCCGCAGATCGGTCATAAAAGTTTTGTTAATTCCAATGCCAAAAATTTGTTACCATCCCTGAGGGAGGACGACGAGAGTCCACCTGGCCCAGTTGTCCTGTATCTTTAAAGAAACGTTTTCCCCTAGTGACCCCTGTTCCTGATGGACGGCTGATATGTACGTACTGTTTCACTAGAAGGCATAGATGGAAGATCCTTTGTGACGGTTGGTCAACCAGGTTCCTCGGCCCAATACCTAGGATAGTGAATCGATGAGCCGTTGGATTCGTTGTTCAGACAAAACTGCCAATGGTTCGCCCTAGCTTCTCATTAGATTTGTAGAAGAAATAAAATCCTTCCCGCACCCGGTATTAAAAAACCGCAGTTTTGATGCATGGGAGAATGGAGTAACCAGCGGCAATGGTGATTTACAGAAGCGCCGGAGACTAGTTACCATTCGGTTCGAAATTGAAATCTCCGTTGAAATTGTACTTTAAGGAGAGAACTTCCGCGGGTAAATTCCCGATTAGTGGAACAAATAATGCGGCTGCGTCTTGAGAAGTGCATTTCTGGTTGTTTAAGTTTGATGGGCAGGCTGAACTACAATGCATAATGGACACACGGATATTTCGGGTAACTCAAATCAATGTGCCCCATTTAATTTCAATTCTGGAATATTGGTATTTGAGGCTGAATATGCACTTTTGAATTCTATTTCTGCCTAGCATGATTCACGCTTCGTCTCACTACAGACGGGAATCGGCACCGTGACTATAAGCGAAAGAAAGATGTTTGTCTGGATGGGGGGTTTTAATTTTTTTAAATAATTTCTTTAACTTGAAAAGCATTTTATAAGCTGTTCACCATTTGCGAGTGTCTATACATCAGGTCATCCGCTGGTATTGGTAAACATCGGCAGAACTGACTACACTAACCCACTAGCCGGGAAAATAATATCACATCCTCAAGTACCAAAGCATTTATATATATATATATATATATATATATATATATATATATATAATTATGGCATTGGTTTGTTCACTGATCTGGGCAATTTGACTGAAAACGTCTCATCGCCAACGGAGGTGACTTTGTCAGCGCTGTGGCATTATGTAAATCTTACAGTTAATTGCAAAAGGTACGAGGGTGATTGTAACTTGGATTGACTGACTACTTTTCGAACACAAAAACATCAGATGTACCGATCAACCTTAAACATGAGAAACACCAGCCTGGAATTTCGCCCTCATCTAACCCGATCAGTGGTGAACCGGGACTTTTCACTTGATAGGCAAGTGGTACCACTGTGTTACGCAGCTTCCGTCCGAGGTGATCAGAAGTGCCAAGTTAGGTTTGGGTAGATGACGCCAGTAATACTCCAGTCTGGTGCTTCTCGAATGTGACGTGGACCGGACGATCTGAGGTGTGTTCAAGGAAGGTATAGTACGAAGTCAGTCAGGCAAAGGAAATGAGATTTTTTCGTAAATAAAATCGCATATGAAGATGAAAGGGCAAATTCCCTCAGAAGCACATACTATTGTTATCCGTCTTGTAGGGATACCCATTTCGATCATATCAGCTGCGAAATAAATAACATTACGTAATGCAACAACCACTCGAAGTAAGCCTTATTAGTCGATTATCAACGATCCCCTGGTTGATCACATCAGAGTACCTGTGATTACGGGAAAGTGTCACATTCTATGAAGAGTTGCTGTTGGTGCACACTGGAGAAAAGCTCAGAAGGGCTGAAATCTGAAAAATGAAATCTAAAGTGATGGAAGACAAACAGCTACAAGTTGAGAGGTACGAGTAGTTCATTCGTCTTTGTGGATCGCACAAGACACGATCGTCATCGTGATTATGCTTATCAAGGGTTTAATATCCCCATGGTGATTAGAGATAAAACGCTAGACTTTCCGAGAATATATGGCTTCATTAGACTTTGCCCTTAGTTAGTCAAGCCTTTATTCACCCCGGACATATTGCAAGAGGACCACGCGCAACATGTCGGATAGCACAAAAAGCGAGTAATCCGCAAAACCAAGAGGTCCCTTGGGGACACTAAAAAGAAGGACAGCAACTAGAAACGCATCATTTAGGCGAAAGCGTCCTGAAACAACTAAGTCAAAACAAGAGACAGACAGACAAGTAAGGAAGAAATTCAGTTATGATAAGTATGCTGAACCGAAAGCAAAAAATGCATGGTTTGATGGTGAATACCAAATAACAATAATTAGTTAATTTTATATTGCACAATGGTGAACGGGGTGCGGGGAGATGAAAGATAAGGAAAGGAATTCAAATCGATTGAGATCATGATTACGAAGCCACGATGAGATTTAAATGCAAACACAAATGCGAGTCAACTGGTTGTGCGGACATCAAACAGCACGTAGAAACAGTAGATGCCGAAGTTTGTCTAGGGCCTTAGTGTTGCCTTGGACCTTCACTTGCCCACTGGTTACGGCTTTCATCAGATCCAACTGTCCGATGAGGACTTCGGACAAGTCTGTGGTGTTCACAAAGACTGTTACGTCGGGATCGGACAGAACACCCACTGTGGCACGTCCTGTGGTGTAGGCAGGGGGGAAGAAGAAAAAAGACATTGGTTTGAATGAGGGATCTCCGGGGATGCATAGGCAATCCGTGAAATCTGTTAAGCAGAAGAAAGAGTCAAAGTATTTATGTCACAATCAGAAAACATTGCAAAAACAACTGTCGATGGAAAATACCCACTTGTGAGCCATTTTGACAATGCAACACGCCTCTTTCACTGAACTGACGATCGGAGCATGTAAAAAATGCTTTGTGCGCCCTTTGACTGGCTGCGCTACAATTCTGTATCATCCTTATTTCGTTGTTTTCCTGTCGGATATTTGGTCCGATTATGGTCTCCATCCGCCGCTACAATCTCTCGGAATTGTTGTTTAAAAATCGTATCGTTTCTCAACATGGACTGTGATCATGCATCACTGCATCTCAAAGTTCTCATCCATCTAAAAGAGGCACTCATGCTGACTGGCAGCCAGCCCTCTCCCGGCCAAGATGCCCATTCCGGCATTGTTTAGTACCAACGAATGCTCCCTGTTTACGAAAATGTCAGATCTGTCCCTCGCACTTCAATCACCGATTCATGTTCACACTTGTGTCATTTCCATACAAGAATTGTGGCTGAAGTCGGATATCGCTGTGTCAATAGACAGCTTCAGACTCCATCGGCAGGACGGATTTTCGGACAAGAAAACTGGGGGCAGTGTGGCAACATAACTAAACTCCTTCTGGTCCGGCAAGCCCGGAGTTATATATACATACTTGCTAAACGGAATTGACTGTCTTGTGACTCAGTGTCTTCCTAGGTTTCCTCGTCATACCAGCACTATCATAACCAATTTATACATTACCCCCTTTAGCTCGCAACAAAATACCGCATCTCTTTTCGATTCTTTTCTAGTATTTATTGCCTCTCTTCTTGAAAATAATCTGCATGTCATCGTAGGTGATTTCAACCATGCATCTACCCTACCACTGACGCTGTTTGATTTGACTGACTTCTGCGTTTCTCCCACCAGAGGCGACTCCATTTTAGATGGAGTTACTACCAACCACCCCTGAAACTGCGTGCTCCTATTTCAGGTAGCGATTATTGTTTGCTTCTGTTAAGGCCCACGATATACTCTAGGTCAGCTTTCCATTCCTTCAGGCGAACAAATCAAATCCAAGTTTGCTTCCGTAACTTTTCACACAACAACCTTATTCTTCAAAAATTCCATTCACTTGCATCTACTTGTTGCTCTTTTGAACCCCTGCTCAATGACAATGTCAAACTTTTCACAGAGATGGCCAATGCAATCTTTGATATTTGCTGCCTATCAGGAACAATATTCGTCTCAAATGACCTTATCTCCACACAGAAACTGAAAGCTCTAAGAAGACGCGAGGAGCACTTCTACAAGTCCTCTAATAACTCAAGCGTGCGGCATATTTCCAACCTAATAAAAACGGAAATCCAACGCATCGACATTACATATGCCAGCCAACTCTTGACTAGTGAGAACAATCGATTCCTATGGCAAGGCATTCGGCTGTGTGAGAAGAAGAAGCATACGAAAACTTCTGCAGATGTCGACAGCATTAATCGTGCTCTCATCTATCCTCCCACTTATACTCCGGTCATATTTGGTCAGGACGATGATACGACATTTAAATGTTTTCCTAGAGAGGTGCTCGACCTTCTGCGCACCACTAAGGTTACCACAGGAGTTCCTCCTGACAGTCTGTCTTCAGCTATTTTAAAGTATGGTGCTGTGGTTCTGACCGATGCATTTACTTCTCTAATTAACTCATCACTAATCTCGTCTTCCGTCCCTGACTGTAGGAGACCCATCATTATTATTCCCATCCCAAAATCTAGCACTTCTACTGCTTTGGCAAAACGCTTTCGCCTCATCGCCTTAAAATCTGGTTTTAGTCTGATGGAGCGTGTTGTATCTAAGCGCCTGCGTTCTTCTACACATCCTCCTGACGACACTTTTCAGTTTGCCTGTAAATCTAGGAGGTCCACTTTGGACGCTGCGGCCTCCCTCATTCACCACATTTGTAAGTCCTTAAACGCACTGATAAAGTCTGTGCGTTTTACCTTTCTAGACTATTCGTCGGCATTTGATTTGGTCGCACGGTCTCTTCTACTTCACAAACTGGAAACACTTGGTTTTCCTAGGCCTTTATTAGCATGGCTATCTGATTACTTTACTAACCGAACCCAGTGCACACGGATGGACGGTAAGACTTCAAAGCCACTGAGTAACAACTAATGAGTGCTTCAGGATGCTGTTCTTTCACCGTTTCTTTTCTCTACTTACATCAAGGACTTACCAACTAGATCACCGTGTCATCTGTTTAAGTATGCTGATGATGTTGCCCTCTCTCAAGCCGTTTAGAATAACGACGACTTCTAAAATTTTTCTAACAACCTATCTTCTGTTCACGATTTCTCTGCACGAGTCGGTTTAAATCTCAACACATCTAAAGGTTTCGAATGTCTGTTTTCTCTCTCTCTCTCTCTCTCGATCAGCCTACCCATCTGAAACGTCTTTCAACATCTCAAAAAGACTTACCAGGGTTGATTCTGTGAAATATCTAGGAGTTACTACTGATAAAGGTCTAAAATGGACTACTCACATTGATACCGACGGTTGTCATTTCAAATCAGGAAGTTTTGACACTACAAGGTAAAGCAAAGCACCATCCCCCGATTTGTATACCAGTGTGTTTTTCCAATCCTTCTTTACTGTTCTCCTGTTATTTTTCCAAGTTTACTTAGAAAAGCCTTTAAAATTATCCGCTGGGAGGTATCAATTATTAGTCACATTCTTCGTTCCACTAACTGAATTGTACCTAAATCTGTGATCAACACTTATCTGCATGTGAGAAATTCGCTCATAAAATTCTTTCACATCCTATGCATCCTCTGTACAACGATCTTTCAAACTGCCACTCTCATATCTCTACAAGATCCACTTTTTTCCATGCCCTCTAGAATCAATACCTATAGAAACTCCACTGTCCCATATTTAGAAAGCACTTTGACAAACCGTGACCGTGTCTTAGCCGAATTCCTCAGCAACCTATCATAATGTACTATGATTATTCCTCGATGAATTTTCTCCACGTTTTTTACAAGATGATGAATGTAAATTCATTTTTGTTTCCTATTTCAACTTTCACCCTCACGTTTTTTGACTGAAATGCGACATTATTTTTCGCACGCAAAAGTCTATACAATACAATACAATCCGACCAAGTTCACCGATACAGGCTTCAGATCCGTTTGCCATGATGGTCCAGTAACTTGATAGTCTGGAGTAGTCTGGATGTTGACATTGCATAACGAATATTTTAGAAATTCACAATAAATCTGCTACCGCAAAATATAAATATGCCGGATACAACATCGACGCTAAGGAAGACAATATAGCGATCAGATCGTGACTCGAAAATGGAGAGAGCTGAGGTGATCTTTAGTAGTTTAACCCGATTTTCCGGTTGAACCCAGTAGGACAGGAGGTCGGACAATCAGAGGCGATGAACGATGTAATAACGGAGCTTAACGTCAGGCAGAACAGCATCATAATTGACTGACTGGAATCTGCAGTTTCTAACGAGCAGTTGACTCGGACCCCTGTGACCATGTACACAGCGGATTTACTACAATGACATGTAAGCATGAATTGCGATGAGGAGAATCATCAGAAACATGAACACTAACCAGAAAATTAATTCAGCTACATATGGGTTGGCAAAGCCTGTAGGGGATGTTTCACCTCACGAGGACGTATAAAGTTTCAAGGCCAAGGTAACAAGCCCTGCTAAATAATGACAGAACGGATCCAAATTGAGGACAAGGCTAAATGAACAAGCCCGAAAAAAGAATAGACCTGCTTTCACAGCTGGAAATGGTAGCGGAATTCCATATCACTTCGTTGCCGTAAGACATTTTGTGAACTAGTTCAGCGATAATGAACAGAAATTGTGAGGCCAATCAAAAATCAGAATAAGTTTTGTCATGGTTCTCGACTAGGGCCAGTATTTATCTAAGCAGCATTCGATCCGGGCATCGTTCTTCGGAGTCAAACCGATCTCGGAGTAATTTTAGGTGAAGCGCAACAAGCCGAATATCGCGCTGTCGCGGTCTGATCATCAGATAAAATTTAGGATTCCAAAACCATCAAGACTATATTTGTGCGAGAAAGAACAATGTACCGAGTAAAATCTTGTGTCAACTTCACCACGCGTTGTCTGACAAAACTCGGTTTATCAGGCACATTTTCGAAATTAATCGATTCGCGCTGCTCATTTTTAAAAAAAGATTGTGCGATTGGTGCGGCGACGTGCGTTGTAGTCAGAAGTTTAAGTCGCATTCAAGTATGGTGCGCAAACTTCCATTCAGGGTGTCTAAATGCGAAGTTCTAATGTTCAAAACAGAATACTCGAGACTGTGCACATAAGCGAGCTAAACGACCAAATGTCAAAATCACAGGATGAAAACAAACCTCAACATAAGTGAAAGAGCGAGCCAATCAAAAGAAAAGTGAAAATCTTTGCGGCGGGTCTAACAACAGTGATTTAACGTCACTGTCCAAACCATATTAACCAGCACCGACCGAGCAGTTCCGGATTGAATAAAATCGCGATCGACAATTCGGTGTGCTTTCAATGAGTTAAATCACTCGGTGCTTCAGCTATCGAGAAAAAAGCGAGATTTCGCTATTATAGTTTCGTGGACTATACGTTGGTTAGATAACAGGATCGTTATATGCGATGATTTTTCTGTCCATCGCTAGGCACGGACAATTGTGATGAGACATTCACAAAGCCGGATTATTCTGTTCAAGAATTCAGTTGCAGAAAGGCGGATGACTAAGCAGGAATGACGAAGATTACGGGGGTCATCATTCATTTACTGTCTTCAATCCAAATCGAACTGAACGAATGGATGAAGGAAACAGTCACATTTCTAAACTTCGTAGGAAAATCTGGTAGAAAATTTCGGTAGAAACAAACGGCAACATGCAGAGTGAATGGAGATATGTGATAATTTATGGAATCATGAAGAACATACCGGATTTTGCGTCTAAATATAGTACGCTGTAATGCGCCTCGTCGGCAGTTGTCTCCTTGAGGCTTGGCAGAGGCTCCCCGATCCGGTCAGAACCGATCACCAACTGGAGTGTGGCTCGATCAAGTGCTCGACAAACCAGATCGTTACTCAGGTATGGCTGAGCCCTAGCGATAACCTGTGAACAGAGAATGGCGCGTGTAGCTGAAGCGTCCGTTACTCGAAGAGACAGGAGTCGAGAGCGAGAAACGGATTCTTCCCCGTCTGCATTTGTGTTTCCTGAGGGAAACCCAGTTGTGGAATGAAGAACGTCTATGGACTGGGATCTACCTTTCACATCTGGATTTACAGAACTGGGTGCAACAGGTGCGACCGATTCGTTTTCCTCAGTAGGCGACTTATCTGACTTTGAATGAATGTCAGGCTTTGGCGCACTAGAACGATTTTGACCAGGGAAGAATAATGACGAGAGACTCTGCAGCTGCTTTTGAACAGTGGACAGTTTCGAGCGTTTTAGAGTCTCTGGCGATGGGGGCGCCCGCGTAAGAGTCATTGCAGCACTACGAAAGACAAAATGAGGAGGAAGAGCAAATAACACGATGAAATTCCGATAAAGGCATGTCAAATTTACACGGAACCCCACTCGATTTGCCAAATTCGTGGAGGAAACATACAAGCACTTCATTGGCTATCCGGTTTCCGAATATGGAAATGGTTATTTCATGTCGAAACAAGAGACCATAAGATTACACATACATACGCCTCAAAGAAAATGGATAATATTTCTCTACAAAGCACGATTACAATGACTGTTCAAGATATCAGTGTAACTGCAGGCTACCACTAATAAGTTGCTGGCGAATATCATTAAAGGTATGCGCGAACCATATAAAGGAAATTGTGAAAGCAAACAAGTGAAGATGTTATATGATCTTCGGAGTTTATCGCAAGATCAATCGAGGCGTGAATGGAAGCAGTATGCGATCAACGGTCGAGTATTAGTTTTACTGACACCAGTGAAGTGATTCCGTAGACGAATGAATGATGACCACTGTATTAATTCGTAGCATAATCCCGGCCAACTACTACAGCAACATGCAACAGTGTGAGGCACGAGGGTGCATCAAAAGATGTGATGAGACTGAGGTATGTGATCCCATCACGACCAATGTACAAATTGTTCAAGAAACCTGTACAAAACAGAAAGTGGTTGGATTACGACCGCTGGAGAAAATGGGCGCGCAAATGGACAATAAGGGTTGCATAACATCGTAGCATTTCAAGTCGAAGGTCGCGGTTATTATCCTCCCAATATCAGACAACACTTATATTTGACAGCCTTCCATCTCAATCCTGAAAGTAATGTACTTTACGGTGTTGATAATGGGAGAATTGGAGACGAAAGCTTGATGCAACCGTCAAACACCGCGTTCGGGAAGACTGATGAAACCGATTAACCATTCATTTTTACCTACTCAATGACCGCTACTATTCCTTTAAAGTGTCAAAATAAAATTCTTTGTGGAAGTGAAGTTTGTCAAATGGTGTATTTAGATCTAATTATCGAGTTTTCCTGTCATCAGTAACGAAAGATTCTTTTTCATCTCATGCTTGAGGCAGGGAATATGACACATTCGCTAGGGGCGACTACGACCTCGAGATTTGAAGGGGGATAGAATTGCATAAGGCCCCGATAAGTCAGGTATGGTAACGAGCTGGAAAATAACGAACTACCGTCTACCATGAACGTGGTCAGCGGATTTCGGATATTAACCTGACTTTTGTGAAATGAGAGACGCTTAATCAATTTGACCGTCGCTGCTCAGACATTTGTCCGATTCGCTTTCGCACGTTCTTTGATCAGTTCCGTTGTCAAGTCTATTCTCCTGTATTACAGAAATTGGTTTCAATACCGTTTCTAGTCATCGCGAAGCAGGCTTCGAGATGTTCCCCCGAACATGCATATACAGGGTGCACCAAGAGAAAGGATACGATCTAAATCTAGAATAGTAGAAAATTCTTAATCTCCGATCCCAACATAAATATGCACCGACGCTGACTTTACTTGACTGTCGCACACAGACTAGACAATGAAATCCAAGGCTCAGTCAGGGTTGCATCATCGTCTGCAAACTCAACCAGGCCAAGTTGAAACTGAGAAATCTGACTGACTTAAGATTTGGTCGGGTTTCAGACACGACTTCGATTTTCACTTGGCCAGAGAAATGAGTTGGACTGAACTGTGCTTCGAGGGATGCGAACGAGAAACCGACGGACAAGGGAGTAATTGATGGGGAGGGTTGAAACAATGATGCATTCTGGTTGTTCGGGACATATTGTCTATCTGAGAGAGAAGTCGATGAAGGGAGGCTGAACAAGCTAGTTAGGCTGGTGAGCCATTAGGGCATCACATTTCAAATGACCACTTAGTTGCTGGGTAATGTCTATTCTTAGCAAGCACCTTAAGAGCTAACATCGTTCTTCGCTCTGTGTAACTGCTAGTGTGTATCATAAACTGAAGAGGGTCATTCAAACGGGTTACGCAGTACGTGATGAAGTTCTTGACGCAGTGAAGTCCTGCGGTACCTTCGCAGACTCCAAGTTAACATTCGACGGCTCCCGGATTCTGTTGGCTTTTTAGTACCCTTAAAAGGATTGCTAACCACCTCAAAAATCGGATAACCAACTGGTTCTTATATTGGTTATACGATTATTCGATTTACTCCACCATAAAGGTGGAGGACAGATTCACCCGAAACGATAACATCGTCCCAAAAAATTGCCCGCGTTTGAGTGACTCAACAAACCACTCCATTTAGTCTTCCAACGCAGACCAGTAGTGAAATTTAAAATGATGAAAGCGTAGGCAACACAAAGTATGTCTTGCAGAAGTATTTATAAAAAGCTGCTGCGCTAACAACTAAGCAGAGAGATAGGAGGATTCGCACGAACATTGAGTAAGACGACGTCGATTTCCTCACTTGTAGATCACTGAGGGGTACTAAAGTTTCCATACCCACAGGCATCCAACTGGGACGCGAAACCGAGGAGAACGAATTTGAGTCAAACGCCTTAACCATTACGCTACCGGGCAGGCTCTGAACGGTTTGCTGAACTTCACCACATGATGTTGCAACTATCCGTCAAGTTCATTGACGAAGTAAAGGGTCACGACTAATGATATACTTATAAATACGGAGGGAGACCACCGAGTGCGCACATGTGCTGACGATGTCAACTCGGGTGGTGATGGAACGCTTGCCAGTTAAAGGGCCAAGCTCAACGACTACAATCTTACAAATACCATACACTCATTTACTTCCAGAGAGTAGTTTAAAATTCACGGTTGTTTGGGACTTTCCGGACACTATAGGGTAAATCAGAAATAGCCGATGAGGGGGAATGATGCAAACATCAAGCTGATTTTCAAGTATCCTTATTCACAACGGTAAGCAGGATTAAATGGCCCATGATAAATAATTGGGGAACGACGAATTACGCTCTAGATGGTTTAGACCTGTTTTCTTACTTATGTGTGTGTATGTATGTGGAACTGGTTGGTGTGAAATGTTAAAGTGAGAGAACGCCGCTTAAATATGTAATTCAGATCAAGAAATGAATCGACGACGTGTGTAAGCAATTTAATTAGTTTGGTCAACTGGTCGCTGAGGTATTTGAGAAAGGTGGATGGGTCATGGAAGCCTCTCAGTGTTTCGATTAACAATTTTGGGCGCATAATAAAGGATTGTACAGATGAATGTCTATCAATTTAGCAATAGCAAGGACTCTACCTTTTGTCAATTGTGGTGAGCGGCGGCGAAGCTTGTCGGTTCACTTGAGCTCTCCGGTTACGTTTACTCAGCGGCAGAACTCAACAAGATGGGAAGCCATTGTTGTAATAACCGGTGTTGTGATTATTACACTGCATGGCAGCATGAATGTAAAATTTCCAATTTTGATGCAAATAGAACCGCATAAGGTTCCAATGGGTCGGGTTGTGGTAGCAACAGCGACCTGTCGCCTACACCGAAGTGAATTGCGGAATCTGGAGATCCGATTTCTGACAATTTTAAGGATGAGATTCCCTTAATTCGATTACCGGTACATGAGAATGCTTTCTGAATGTTCGATCCAAACTAGTGTTCAAAATTGTAGGTAGTCACTGACTGATTATTGATATTCCCCCAGGTTCTCTTGAACATGGCTTATTGCTTTCCTAAATCAACAGGGGATATGGATTACCACTTAAATCTTCAAGTCTATTTTAACTGTGTTGTTGATAATCGAGCTTGTAGCATGTTTGCATAACGCAAAATATCAATGTAATGTGAGAAATTTTACGGACTTTCAAGATCGACCGTCTGTCGCAATTTGAAATTTACCTACTGAAATTTTTCGCTATATTATCAGTGAATTATCGAGCAGATAATTTTCGTCCGAAGAATTGACATGCGTAAAATCTGCGAAAGACGAGTGGGAAGGAGTGGTATCCCATACTCCACTCACCGCGGACTGTCATGAATGTGATTCTCAACAGGACTTCTATTTTGGAACATCTCAAGCACAAGTGTGTAGCACAAGTCGGGGATAAGAAACTGAAACAACAATTGAGAGGTAACGCTGATCGGAGGTTTGAAGTCCGGTGTTTGAAAGATGTTGATCAAGGACAACCAATTAGGCAAGAAAAAGAATATGCCTGATAACAGCATTTAAAAATGACTAGGGACGCTTTGATGTTAGATGTGCTTGGAGAAGTAGCTATCGATGGGACTGGTATTGGGTACCGGACTCCGCTGGTTTGCTTCCTGTTGTCTTGGCACAAACTAATCGTGAACAACATCAGGAGCAAATAGTAAACGTCCGGCGTTAACAGAACCTACACACCAAGCTTGAGCGTGTGCGCAAGAAAGCTTTTGCACCAGGGAGTCGATGAGCCGGCCGATGCACGTGGAGAGGTGTAGCCCTCTGGAGGCACTGGCGGTGGTTAAGTGATTAAGCGTTCGTCTTTAAAAGATCAGGGGTGGAATCCCTAGTCCACCGGTAGATGGTCGGTAGACGAAATCCGCAATCGC
>LUCM01008249.1:0-23462 GCA_008360955.1 Fasciolopsis buskii | reverse complement strand
TCTCTCTCTCTCTCTCTCTGTCTCTCTCTCGCTAGCGAGTTGGGCTGGCCGTTTGAATTCCGCACTTTGTTCCTATGTAACTGCCCACTAAATGGGGCATCTGGTCCGTTACATTCCGTCGCACGACTACGGGAATTGAAGGCTCATGCCCGTATATTATTGTCTCCAGCCTTGATGTGTGTTAATGCCCCGCTAGACAGCAGGCTTGTGTAGTGCTATTGTATGACCTATAGTGCTGGCCTTAGTGTTGCGCGTATTAGCTCCACTGGAAAACACAACAGAACGGTTGATCGACTGCTCAGTTCATACGCTCTTTGGACGAGGCCTGATATCCTGGGTGTCAAGTAAATACTGAAAAATGGATCCCGATAACCATACAGAGGCAGGCTTTGTGCGCCGTGTGTCGTTGGTTAGGCAACAGGGTTTAGTCATCTCCCCTAGATCGATTACCAAAGGCCAATCGATCTGGTAGGGGGCGCTGAGGGTTCGATTTCGTCCACGTACTTTTGCAAGAACACCACCAAGAGAGGGCAATGCGCAAGACTTCCTCCACAGACACTCTGAGACGCAATTTATTTAGGAGCGTTTCGAGAGGCGGGGGGATGACTGGACGACCAAAACCTTTCTGATCTTGCAGGAAAGCTCCCCTCTTGTTTGAAACCGTTTAGCATTCGGCTTCAACTCAGATATCACATTTTTGAAGCCCTCGATCAGATCAAGTGAGAATATTTAGTACACAGCTTTCGAAGAGTCCCGCAATAAAGTTTAAAAAATATTAAAAACTGTCGCTTTTCAGTCGCACTGTTTACGCTGCTTTGAAACTCATCCAACCACGACCCACTAGTATATCAGAAACGGTAGAGAAGGAAAGCAATGAAGAAGGAAAGAAACATTATGTGGAGTTCACCACGCATGCTAGCTACTCTAGGTTCCATCGGCACAGCATCAGTTTTCTATAGAGATCCGTGTTTCCTCCGTGATCTTGGTACTACCTGGTTGCCCAAACCGAAGAAGAGGGTTGACCTGATGGACCCTTTCCCGAGCCTTTAACCTGACGGTCTAACCTACAAGTGAGTACGACGATTTGAATATATCGTAATCCAATGGTATTCGGTGACTGACTGCTCGGTCCATGAATCCTTAAAATAGGGTAATATATCCTATATGCACCCCGGCAACAGAACTCAGTCTATTGCAGCGGGTCTTGTGCAATTCAAGACGAGGTCTTGAAGTTAACGCTACCGATACTGTCATATCGACAACAAAAACGTTCGGTTGATAAAAAGAGAGCAGATTGACTAAAAGTAAATCCGTAGGAAAGTGAAGGAATAGTGTGTCAAACGATACAAGAGCCGATATATTCAGTCAACCATTAAAAACTCACAGAAACGGGACCGACGACTATAGTTTGATCGTCTAAAACCAATCGATAGGTTTTATCGCAAAACGGAAGAGTGACCACGAAACCTGCGTGGAAACGGGAGAAACACATGAACACTGGAAAACTTCTGTTAGAAAGTACTGAAAAAGGACGCTTGATAAAGTGGCTTAATTACTCATAAGATGTGCCTCGGCATGAAAACCCCTGGATGTCTCAGGATCGTAGCTGACTACTCACTCTCAGGCCCACTCAAAATGCTCCAAAATGACCGTACCGGCCTCCCGTGTAGTGGGCATAGTGGCTATGGGGCAGGTCTCTTCTACTGCACTTTTAAGTGCAACATGTCACAAAAAATATATATTGTTTGCCGAAGAAGGTCTACTCATTATTTTCTCGTGGCAGAGATGTTTCCCTCTGAAGCACGAGGATGAAGAATGTCTGGTGCTCCACTGAGTTTCCTAACTTCCAATCTCGGCGAAAGTTGCAAACTCATGTTCCAAAACCATAAATAACGGGCAACACAATAGGTATACGCCCCCCCTGGTTGCCAGAATCTGTGGCGATGTAAACGCAAAGCTCAGGGATCATAAGGCCTCGAAAACCATCAACCTGAGCTGCAAAGCACAACGACATTTAAGACCATCAAGTATATATATATATATATATATATATATATATATATATATATATATATATATATATATATATATATATATATATATAGAGTGAGAGAGAGAGAGAGAAAGAGAGAGCAAGATCACCTGCTATCGCACATGAAGCGGTGAATCCCGCTGTTATATGAGGATGTATTGGCGGGAAAACAGTTCGTGAGCAACCGTCTTTATTAATAAGTATTTACTTTTTAAACCGCAAAACAAGTAGATGAATGAGCACGTAATAAAGTACATGAATCGATTATAGTTCAAATATGAGATGGTTAGAAGATGAACGCAACGGAATGCGATAAAGCGAACAATCATGACCGATAAATGTACGACCAACCGGTACGGATGATGACGCATGAAAACTGATTGTTTTAATGGATAATGAATTCACGAGGATGACACCGCACGAGGCTTAGAGGACCTACCAATCGGACCACTGATGCAAAAGAGGAACTCACTTCTTGCTTTCCAAAACCAATAAACACGAACTGAGATGCGCCAGTTTTGACCGTTGCCGAACGGCATCATACAGAAAAGGGCGGGTGGCAATTTCCAGCGCGTCGCAAAGTGCAAAAGAAACTACTGAACTTTTTTAAAAATTGCTTGTTTTTTCCGTCTCTAACCGACAATCATCAACTGCAATCTGCTAATCAACAAACACCGATTCCCACCAGATCCAATGAGAATATCCAATTCAAGTCATTACAAATCTCATTTTATTAGGGAGAACTTGCCGTGCTTAGACAATCAATGTATGTGTATCCACGCCTGTGACTGGCATATAATTTACCGACTTTTCAAGTTGCCACCGGATTTCAACATAAAAACCGGAGAGCTCGCATCGATTGGTTTATCCAATTCGCTTCTTTGCAGTCTAGAAGTCCAATGAAAACTCGATGTCATGTGGCAGCCCTTAGCCAGTGGAACAGTGCGGTCTCATTCTGGCTGTGCTGTCAGAACGCGCTTACGGTTCGGCGCGATCAGACCGCACCCGTTTAATTTTATTGACTGCGACTTGCCGACCCCGGTCACTACGAGAACACTGGTAACCAATGGAAAGGCTCGATTTAGCTTTGACACAAAACAAGCGAAAGCACCATTAACAACGTAAAACATAAGAAGCAAGCCGAAAAAAGACAGGAAAAATGAAAATCATTTAGACGAATGAAACTAAGGCGATGTGCTTTCAAGTGTCGCGGTACGGTTGAGGCCAGGGAGTTTAGGTTTCCAGATGGCTACGTGCATTGAAAACCTTTAGAAATGCTCCCAAACAGCTGTGCACCACAAACAATTCAGCTTATTTTGCACAAACAATGGCCTTGCAGGAGAGTGCTCTGAATTTGGTTCCTGTCTCGTAACCCTAAATAATGGTGGGAAAAAAAAACAAAAAATCGTGAGATAGGACTACAGAGAAGCAGAACATTTCGAATGCCAGACCGCCTCTAACCACCACATTCAGTCATACCTCCTAAAGTCTCCGCATATCATACTAGAGGATGTTATGAACTCCAGTCACGTAATCGAACTACTCAGCAAAATCCACTGAAAGGCGTCATCATTGCGCACTACGGATGCCACCTCGGTTGATGTGCAAACGTTTGAGATCCAAACGGTAAGCATACCGATCGGAAGGCTTTGTAAAATGTCAAACCGAGCTACGAAATATGTTAATATTCAAAATCGTTGACAGTACCAGTTATTACTCACCAGGACCTTTAGTACGAAGACGTTTCCCCAAACGAATCACAACTAAACGTTCAGTCCTGGTGATACGCTGTGAAGAGAAAAACATACGGTGAGATTTCTCTTGGAGTAAAATTCAAACGTTGCATATGAGCATACCTAAGCGTGGGAACCGAGTCGAAACAAAGAAATGTGCAAAAGACAGGCAGAACTGTGAGCTTTCTGGGACTGCCTTATTGTGAATTCGCTTTACCCGGTTTCTTTGCGTGCATATGGAAGTAGCAATACACAAGCGGGCTATGCATTCGTGAAGAGGTTATGTTGTCCATGAATCGGGACTAGGCGTGTAGAGAGCAAAAAAACGATGCGACATATGGAATTTCATATGGTGACGCTTAATGATCAATGGCACTGTGATTGGCCAAATTTACATTTAGAAGAAAATGTCTCAACAACTACGATTAGTGCAGCATAAAACCAGCACTAAAATTGGTCCCAATGTGGCATTTTCATAAAAAAAATCTGAGAATTGGTGGTCCAACGGTCAACACTGTGACGTTCGAACTGAAAGTTACGAAATGCAACCGTCTCACCAACCCGGACCCTTGTCAATCCAGCAGCCTTTTTATGGCTCCGGCCCATTTCCCAGAAACATCGTAAAATGCTAAATAAGAAAAGCAAAATGCCATCATAAAAGCGATTGATATGCCTTTTGCATCCCAAAATTACCGGCTGATACGAGAGAGTTCAGAGCAGCGATACATGCTACTGGGCGCATCCCTGGATTGCCACCATCCACGTGGTTAGCCGTGAATAAGGTGGGCCTAGGACCACCGAATAAACGGCCGCGGACAAGCACACGCAGTGTCGAGAGCATGGTAAGTTTTCGCCTAGCAAGCGATCTCCCTAAAAAATATTACAAAAATCCGCCGATGGCACTGCAATGTGGCGAGTGTGGTCAGCCAACCAAATGAGGCCATTGCCCCTTGCCGTATTCCGCTGCCACGACAAGGTTTTCGAGGAGAAGCGTATGAACCGATCACCTGGCAACCAGCTCGTCGAGAATGATTCCGCGACTTTCCAGAAAGCGGTTGGGTGCGAAAAGGCTAAAGGTGTATCTTCGAATAAAAAGGCCTGCATTGGACTGGGCGACCGAGTAGTACAACAGCCCTCAGCATATACAACTATGAATATGACTGATCTTCGCACGAACGTTTCTAGTTCTCCTTTTAACTGCAAAAATCACCTGCCGTACACAACTGCCTGTTCCCCTACTAACTCATGTTTTTCACTTCTTCCCACCCTATTTCCTCACATTCTTCGGGATCTGCAGTGGGCCACGGTAGTGGTGATGTTACTGGAATAAGTCCTGTTCTTGTTCTCCAGCGTTTTCTTTCAGGTAGCATTCAGGTCCCACCAAACCCGCTTCCTCCGGCTGATGCACTTCTTCATCCTCGATGCCCTTTCAAACTAATCGCATTTAACGTGCGAACACTGTCACGTGTATGTCAACAGGGACGTCGTATAGCCCGACCACTGGAGACCCTAGTCATTAGTGTGTGTTCTATCCAAGAGACCCGCATTTAAGACGCCAGCTGATATCCGACTGGCACTCCAATCTGACCCTTCCATGAAGTTTCATCTGCACATTTCTGGAGACCCTAAGGCTGCGGCTTCTGGAGTTGCTGGCGTTGGTGTGGCTCTCAGTAAGAGAATTGAGGCTGCACTACATGACTGAATCCAAGTCGACAGCCGGCTACGCGCAGTGAGACTCAGAGGTTCGTGCAAAGTAAGCAATCACCGCTGTGATAGACGCAAGTTGTTTGTCGTCTCACCGTTTGTGCCAACAGACTGCAGCCCAGGTGCAGTCAGAGACATTTTCTATCAAAAACTACACGACATCTTACGCACATCAAGGCGAGGTGACATCGTGATTTTAGGATGAGACATGAATGCTAGGGTTGATCAGCTGTCCTTAAATGAGGCGCATCTAGGAGTCCTCGTTTGTCTCGATTACAGCCATTCTGGAAACCGGGAACGGCTGTTGGCTTTGTGCTCAGGCCATTAACAGTTTCCCGCTAGTAAGAGCTTCAGATGTTTTAACCGCCGGCACGCCACCTAGCGTCCGTCTTCAAGGAGCAATGGACCCAAATGGACCACATCGCTATAGGCTTCAAATGGTAAGGCCTTTTGCAAGACTGCTGGTCGTACTGGAGCATTCCCTTCCACTCCGAACACATGTTAGTATGCACCAAGCCACCTGTGCGCCTTGGTGGGCAAACGTTGCATCCTCAGTTAGATTGCGACAAGCTATCTTACCCGACTCGCCTGTTACTGTAGAGGCGCGCTAGACGGAAAGCTAGAAATTGCACCACTTAATAAGAACAATGAACACTGGTTTCTTGTCAAAAAATGCGTTGAATTCTCCTGCCTTGGTAAGTTGCGGCCCGACCCGTCGCGTTGTGACACCCTGGATTTCTGGTAAATTTCTGCGCCTTCCTGACGCACGCCAGTCCATCCCGGCTGGTAGCGAGTACAGTTAACCACGGCCAAACACTAGGTGTGAACTCAACGAAAGCTTACTTAGGGATCGTGAGATTAGATCATCTCAACGGGCTTCGGGGATGGAACAAGCTGTTGCCATGGGAAATTCCCGCAAGCTGTTTAACATCATCTGAGCTACGGTCACAACTGGACTGCACCTTGACGTGGTGTGACGGCTTGCGCGCCTCCATGACCCAGTGAGCTATACAAGATGGCTTATCTGAAACCGGAGATTCAGTCATGCCTGGAAGGTCAATGGGTAGAGGCCTGACGAAGCTTACTTAGGGATCGCGAGATTAGATTATCTCAACGGGCTTCGGAGATGGAACATACTGTTGCCGTGGGAAATTCCCGCAAGCTGTTTAACATCTGAGCTACCGTTGGGAAAACATTAGGTGTGAGCGAAACGATCTGTGAGGGTGACGGCTCGCCAAACCATAACCAGCAGCGACGTCTTGTACACTGAGCGGGGCACTTTCAGGCACAATTTAGCTGGCTCTCAGCATCAGCCCATCTCGTAGCTATTCCGGCAAGCGTCCTGTAGAAATCCGAGTCTTAAGACGTCATTTATTGTCGGGCTCCGATCGCCTTCCTCAAACAGATGGAGGAATGGAATTGGTCAGAGAATCTCAAGTTTTGTTCTCAAAGCTCTGGTACTCTGAGAAAGGCCCCTCATTGTTGTCTCCTTCAAAAAGGGCCTGCGCAGTGACTGCGTTAACTATAAGGGCATTAACCAATGGTGTTTAAACTGCTTGTGTCCATCATTCTTCGTAGATTGTGCAACACGCGTGTGAAGAGTAAACTCGTGAGGAACAGGCCGGATTTCGCACTAGTCTTGGATGAGTCGATCAAATCTTCACTCCGACAGCTGTTAGAACACCGTTCTACTTTCCGAAGGCCAGCTATCGCCGTCTTTGACTTTGTTAATATATCTGCACTATGGCACTGTTTGTTGAGTACCTGAGAAGTGTGTGTCGGCTTTCATAGACTGGTTAGAACTTATGGCCATCCTTCGTCGTCCCAGTGAGGTACGGCAAGACTCTTATATCCCCATTTGTTCCACTTTGTCATAGAGGATGTTCTACAGAAGGTCCCATCTGGTCTTTAAGACAGCGGAGTTGAACTCCTCCCAGGAAACTGAGTTTTTGACCTAGTGTGCCGATGATAACGTCTTGCTAAGCAACGATGTACAGGCAATTCAACGGACGTTGGATCGCCTGGTGATTGAGGTATCTACGTACAGTATGTGCTTTGTACATTCAAAATGCAAGGTATCTGTTTAAGACTGGCAGGAGCCTGTGTCTGCGCTCACAGTAGTGATCGGTTAGAGCCTAATCACACCTGGCCGATGTGTTGGGGAAAGGGTCACATCACGAATCGCAAAAGCCAGAGCAGCTTTCGCGAACCTACGACATTTGTGGTTCCTTCATTACATCCGGCTTTCTTTCAAGAGAAAGGTGCACAATGCCACAGTTCGCAGTGTTCTGCTTTACGCCTGCCAGACCTGGCTAATCGGTGTTTTTGACAACCGATGCCCTTGAAACATTGCTCGTGTCCGGTGGAAACATTGGGTAAGCAATGACGAGGTGGGTCCTGTGTTGGGTGCAGACAGTCGTCCTCTGATTGAGAAAATCACTTTGCATCGCCTTAAGCGGCTTGGACACGTATTGCTTATACCTGCTCATCGTCTATCTTTTCACGCTCTCGTAGCATGTGCTGGGCAGGACTGGAAGAAGCGACGCGGCGGTCAGACTGACTTAGAATAGAAGTATGAGGAAGTTAGCTTCGGCTGATGCATCTTGCCTTCGTGGCTGAGGTCCAACAGATAAAGATAGGTGTTGGTTGGAGTTGCTGAGAGATATGTCTCAGAAACGAAGTCAGTGCCGCGAATGTTGCATGGCTTGCCTGTAAAATTAAATCTCCAAACAAATAATCCGAAAACAAGCAAAAGAATCGCGAAATGTGTCCGACGAGTACAAAAAGAAACAATTGGTTTGTTGTGGTTTATTATTAATTTCCCTCTTTATTTGACCACTTTCTGTGAAGTTCCATTTACATGTTGTATAGGCACCATGCGTGTTTTCAAGCCGCTGCATTATATATATATATATATATATATATATATATATATATATATAGGAATAACACTTTTCCAAAAAGCATCAAGTGTAACCCGCCCGTGAACTCGGAACGTGCCCCTAGGATTGCACATTCATACTGCAAACAGATGCATCGTGAGATGATCAATGACGCGCATCGCAGGAAAGCCGCATACGAAAACCATCAAAATCGATTCGAACGGGATGCCTCAAACATATTAAATGCCAGCTGGATTAGAAGAATAAAAGCGGTCATTGAAATCACATCGAACACAAACCGCTCAAAGGTGAGGGGCAGACTCACCAAGAAATTCGCCGCGCTCAATCAAACGAAACCTCAATATGCCGAGCCAATCTACATTTACTCGGTCCACCAGCTACTACCAAGCGGAAAGTCCGTGCTATTGAAAGGATTAACATTCAATCACACCAACGTCAAACATCCCACGTTCATTGCCTCCATTGAATCGGTAATACGAAAGCACGCACTAAAGGAAGAGACGCGCCAAGACATACGGGCAAAAATCTGTCGACAACTCGCGCACCCCAGGCGAAAATATCACCTACCTGATAACGAAATCAAAGCTGTAAAAGCACTCCAGAAAAATCGAGAAATAGTCATACTCCCCGCAGACAAAGGTAATGCAATAGCAGTGCTCGACAATGCTGAATACCAAGCGATGAAAATATTACTGGATGATAATGAGATTTACCAACCAGCGAAAGGAAATCTAGTCAAAGAACTTCGAGCCGAAATCAACAAAAAACTGAACTCTCTGAGAAAAAGCAAGAAAATCAGCGATGAACAGTACAACCAAATAACGCCTGCAGAGGGACCCGTCCCCAGGATATATGGACTTCCTAAAGTCCATAAACCGGGGGTGCTGCTTAGACCCATTGTCGCATCAATAACAGCACCAAACTATCAGCTAGCGAAGTACCTTTTCCGTCTCCTACGCCCATACCTACCACAGAACCGAAACGACACGAAGAGTTCTGCCACATTCCTGGAACAAATCAAAGACCTCAAGTTAGAAGCAAACGAAGCTATGATCTCATTCGACGTCACATCACTGTTCACAAATATCCCAAAGCAAATGGCATTGGGCAGCACCCGCCGGATTATGGAGGACTCCAACTTATCAGATAGAACAGCGATGTCTACGGACGATATAATGCATTTGATAGAACTCTGCATGGAAACACACTTGCAGTTCGATGAGACGGTATATAAACAAATAAGAGGAACGCCCATGGGATCACCACTATCAGGCTTGTTAGCAGACGCAACCACGAAACAATTCGAGACAAAAGCATTCGAAACAAACTGCCCATGATTATGGATCCGATATGTTGATGATACATTTGTTGTGTTAGAAAAAACAGAAATGGACCAATCTCATCAACACCTAAACGCGATAGTGCCCAGCATAACATTCACCAAGGAGGAGGGAAAAGACTCGGCTCTACCGTTTCTCGATGTACTAATTATGGGTCAACCAAACGGGAGCACAGAGACAACCGTCTACAGAAAACCGACGACGACGGACCGCATACTCAATTTCAAAAGCAACCATCCAACCTGCCACCTAAAGAGCTGTGTGTACCCCGTTCCATCGAGCCGACACACACTGCAGTACACAGCACCTACGGGAACAAGAGCAATCTAGGTTGTTCACGTTATTTGCGGTCAATGGATATCCAAAGTCTTTCATCAACGCCTGTATTCGCAGAAAGCAGAGGGCAAAACTAAGAGGACCAGATCGATCGGTACTTCCATACATAGGGGGAGTATCCGAAGCGGTCGAACGCATCCTACGTCCACTAGATATCACAATCGCCCACAAACCGACCGGAACCCTGAGATCTATTCTATTCAACGGAAAAGATCGCGGCGACCAGCACAACCAGTCAGGGGTAGTTTATGCCATTCCGTGCCTTGGATGTGACAAACAATATGTCGGTGAGACAAGCAAACAATTACGCACACACTTGCGCGAACAAAGCTAAGCCCTACGACGCGCTGACCCACACTCGCAGATATGGAACCACTGTGCACAAACAGGCCATGAGGTCAACATCAACGACGCAAGGGTAATCAGCCGGGCAAACAGAAAGCGGGAGCGACTGATTCTTGAAGCCCTCCACTCGAATAACTCGTTCAATCGGCATGTGGAGATTGACAAACATTACGTCATCTTAACAAGACCCGGATGCAGAATAGAGAGACAAACAGACGGACAGTGCACAAAACCGAACGGAACTAGTGGTCTCATTCAATCACTCATTCACGTTTGACAACGAGTCCTAGTTTGGATCGAAACGTCACGATAAACGTAATAACTCAGTGTACGCCTTCTCAACTCTAAAAAAAATAGATATATATATATATATATATATATATTCTGAAATTTCTTGTAGTCTGTCTTGCCAGATTTAAGGGTAGTGGTGTGAAGAGACAGGACGTCGAAGGAGATCATGATTTCATTCTCTTCAGTGTTTGACCCTTTGATTCAGACCACAACATGTCAACAATAGACAAAGGTGGACAAAGCGACTGAGCAACATCTCCACCCTACCACTTCAACAATCAACACCGACTAAAAGACTAGGTGACCCATTTAATCACTAGCTCAGAAAATGAGGGTCAGTAAGGTGTCGGAAGAAAAGCTAAAGTACATGTCAAAATCCAATTAGTCGGCCTCATCGTGGTTACGCTCCGGATCTCAAATCACACATCCCACAGAACCACGAAGAACAAGTTTCACCATGCTCTTTCAGCACGTCGGAAACAAAAGATACGTGTCGTACAAGGAAAACATCTGGAAACGTAAAAAATGACAATATTTAGTGAAGTGGATCACGTTCTCAAAAGAGACAGATGGAAGACTTAGACAAGCGTTCAAGATGTCTCATCACACCACATTCTTGCGAACCAATGCCACGAAAATTGACAGACCATTCGATTTAGCCGAATTAAACCTACTACACATAACCAGCACACCAGAAGACGTGTTTTCACATTTGAGCTTCAAATCCAGTCCCTCAAATCAGTTACGTGCGAATTCAGTCTCGACAAATCTTTTCAGAAAATTTCCCTGATGGGGATATTTCAATTCTCCTCCCACGTCTCCAAAAGTTTATAGAACAGTGTACACGAACTACGGCAACATCCAGGGTACACGTGCCTGGAGAAGCATTCACTCGGTTTGTACTGAATCGTCTTGTCCGGAAAGGCAGATTCATCGACCAAACATTCATACCGCAACTTTTCATTTTTTGTCAGTAGCTTAGTGTGCGATAGGCGGAAAAGCACAAAAGAATGCAGTGTATGGGGCACCAACCAGAATGGAAATGTCAAACATTAAATCGATTTGAATTAGTCCGCGAGAATTTGGGAATGAAGTAAAAGATGGCGTAGAACACTGAGATAAGTACCAGTCCATCAACAGCGGTGGACGGATTCGAACCCGCGACCTTCACATCCAAACGCCACTTTATCCGCTTGGCCACCGTCAGCCAATTTGGGGATCGTCCCCACTGTCAAAAAGTATGCCCCCGAGCGATCCCGTTTAAGGATCATCACAGGCTTCAACCCGCCAATGTGTAAGAGCGAGCCTCGGCCTGGGGCCAAAGCATTCCTGACCCTGGTCCCGGGGTCAGGTAAATTGCTGTCAACCAGATCACGTGCCACGGACGGGGAATGAACAGATCTTCGACGCTTCTACAGATTGCCGCATTACCGACGTTGAATGAGCCGACGTTGCACTGAGGCTCGAGAAAGGCACGGTCACCTTCCATGTGGCTCTTAACTGCACTGACATATACGTCCTAAGAAGTTATCTATAGGTTCAAATTGACAAAACCGAAAATTTCGTGTCGGCCTTTATTCCCGGAGACCAAACTTTATACGTGAATGATCGGATTCCAAGTATCCAGGCTCTATCAACTTGTCCAACGGACATGCCTCTATTGAGATCACATGGGACTGACACGACACGGATGACTTCGCCACAGCTTCAAAACACCACCTGGAGGGGTAAGGGCTCGGGTCCCAAACCAATTTCAAGGTGCCTACAACGGTACTCCGTCAGGTATCAAGTGGTGGTGAAAAGTGGTCACCCAGAGCTGATGTTAACAGGCGGCTGGAGGTCCTAGACTCCTGGGGTTATAAAGCTCATCTTGAGACCAAACTGGTGTGACAGAAACTTGAAAGAAAACATAAGAAAGCACTGCAGCGTTGCAAGCCTATCGATGTGTATAATAATACCTTCGAACACAGCAGTCTGAATAAAATTCCGTCCGGTGACCAACTACAGAGAGTACTAAGAAGAACATGACACCGGAGTACACAGGCGACCAGCAGCACAAATTTCTGTTATTCCAATATGCCGAGAAGTAGGTACGTGTTAACTGTGGAGCAACAAATCATTTATTCTAACGGGCTGTAAAAACATGGGAGTAGTTAGTTTCTTTCTGAAACATTGCAGCGTTGTTCTGCAACTGCCTCAACACTCGTGCTGTTTTCTAGGACGAAGGAAAAAACAGAAACGCATTAAACAGCTTTCAAAGAAAAGACAACTCCATGTTCGGACAGTATACACCACTCATCAGTGGAAAACGAACTCGCTTCACGTCTGCTGAGATCCTACCAGGTACTAGTGGCCACCGTTAAAGGAAATCATGAAGGTGACTTATTCTCTTCCAGCAGCCGGTGACTGCAACAAAATGAATTAAAACATTCCTTCCTTTGTTGTTCTCGAGCAGGTAGCAATGTGATGCATTAAACAAAGACGGAGCATGATAAAGCACGCGAGCTTAGCGCCTGACACAATTGAAATGATGATGATGATGATGACGATGCGAAGACGCATGAAACGTTTCCAATCTAAATGCTGGAGCAATGGGTTAAGATTTTATGGCAACCATGGAGAATAAACTATTGCTGTGGTTATGTGACAACAATGTACCAAACTCCGGTTTTCTCACTTTCAACCAGTTCATCTAACCAATACTCTCGCAATTCAGTGTGTTCGTTGCAGTTCTGACCGGTGGATAGTGGAGCTACTATCGTGGTTTCATTAAAAAAAGTTAAATCTGAATTGATAGATGACAACAGAACCACACAAGTCAGCTTTTCCCGAACCTAGTCAAGTGGGATTTCAGTGAGACCAATGCATCGAGCATCGTACGGAGCTTAAAGATGGTGAATCACAACAACTTACTTTCACGCATATCCAACAAAGAATGGGGAATATCGTGATCAGGAGCAACACCGATAAACCAATAAAGACGTACGATACGGATAGTCTGAGAGCAGTTTTACGTTTACGATTTGGTTCTTCGGTCCAAGTGAGAACGGGGTCTACAATGCAACGAGAAATTGGCTTATCAAACGGAAATTCACAGTCGAATTGGTTACTTGTTACAGGTTGAAACGTATAGCAGATATTGGACAACTCAATTGTAGTATGTGGAAAAGCAGTAGTAGTAAAAAGATTGTCGGCCGCAAGGACCACAGAACAAACATGTCCTGTGACACACTATACACCTAATGATTCTGCAAACCTATGTTGGTCATTGTTCAGGTTGCTTTTCATGAGGTTATGATCGCTGAACTTGGCGTTTAAATGCCAAGAGTTTCATCACCAACCGAGGTGACATCGTCAGCATGTGTGCGCAGCTCGAGGTGTCTCTCCGTCTCTATAGGTGTCATTAGACTTGACCTTTCACTTCGCCAAAAAACGATCTCGTAACCGGACGCTTGCTTTACCACTTATTTATTTTCGACTTAACCTTTGACCCCAGAGGAGTGACGATGGGCTCGAGTGATTTGATCCTTTCAGCTGTGGCCCGCTGTTTCTATTTGGAGCCATGAATCCGAGTTACTTGTGCAGAAACATCTATGAGACTTCATCACCGAATATTCACATACTTTAAATGGAAACAACGGGGCCACAGCTGAAAGGATCAGCTCATTCAAGCCAATTGTCATTCCTCTGGGGCCAAAGGTTAATTGAGCAAAAGCAGAATAGTAAAACAAGCATCTGGTTATAAAATCAAGTTCTCATAAAATAATTCACCATATGATATCATCGCTCAACTCACCATAAAGAAACCATGGCAGCACTGTACAGTTGTTTCATCCTTGTTAGGAATCACCAGCAGTGCATATCCATCGCGCCCGAACTGGCACGCGAAACCGAGAAGAACGAATTTGAGTCAAACGCCTTAGCCATTACGCTACCGGGCAGGCTCTGAACGGTTTGCTGAACTTCACCACATGATGTTGCAACTATCCGTCAAGTTCATTGACGAAGTAAAGGGTCACGACTAATGATATACTTATAAATACGGAGGGAGACCACCGAGTGCGCACATGTGCTGACGATGTCAACTCGGGTGGTGATGGAACGCTTGCCAGTTAAAGGGCCAAGCTCAACGACTACAATCTTACAAATACCATACACTCATTTACTTCCAGAGAGTAGTTTAAAATTCACGGTTGTTTGGGACTTTCCGGACACTATAGGGTAAATCAGAAATAGCCGATGAGGGGGAATGATGCAAACATCAAGCTGATTTTCAAGTATCCTTATTCACAACGGTAAGCAGGATTAAATGGCCCATGATAAATAATTGGGGAACGACGAATTACGCTCTAGATGGTTTAGACCTGTTTTCTTACTTATGTGTGTGTATGTATGTGGAACTGGTTGGTGTGAAATGTTAAAGTGAGAGAACGCCGCTTAAATATGTAATTCAGATCAAGAAATGAATCGACGACGTGTGTAAGCAATTTAATTAGTTTGGTCAACTGGTCGCTGAGGTATTTGAGAAAGGTGGATGGGTCATGGAAGCCTCTCAGTGTTTCGATTAACAATTTTGGGCGCATAATAAAGGATTGTACAGATGAATGTCTATCAATTTAGCAATAGCAAGGACTCTACCTTTTGTCAATTGTGGTGAGCGGCGGCGAAGCTTGTCGGTTCACTTGAGCTCTCCGGTTACGTTTACTCAGCGGCAGAACTCAACAAGATGGGAACATCTGTTGTAACCGTGATGATTATTACATGCATGCAGCATGAATGTAAAATTTCAAATTTGAAGTCAAATAGAACCGCATAAGGTTCCAATGGGTCGGGTGTGGTAGCAACAGCGAACTGTCGCCTACCACCGAAGTGATTAGCGGATCTGAGATCCGATTCTCTGACCAATTTAAGATGAGATTCTTAATTCATTACCGGTCAATGAGAATGCTTTCTGAATGTTCGACCAAACCTAGTGTTCAAGAATGTGTTAGGATAGTCACCTGACTGATTATGATATTCACCCAGGTTTCCTTGACACATGCTTATGCTTTCCTAAATCAACAGGGGATATGATACCATAAATTCTTCAAGTCTATTTTAACTGTGTTGTTGATAATCGAGCTTGTAGCATGTTGCAAACGCAAATATCATGTAATGTGAGAAATTTGTACGGGACTTTCAAGATCGACCGTCTATCGCAATTTGAAATTTACCTAACTGAAATTTTTCGCTTCTCTATATCAGTGCACATTATCGATGCAGATAATTTCGTCCGAAGAATTGACACTGCGTAAAATCTGCGAAAGACGAGTGGGAAGGAGTGGTATCCCATACTCCACCTACCGACGGACTGTCACTGGAATTGATTCTCAACAGACTTCATTTTTGGAACATCTCAAGCACAAAGTGTGTAGCACAAGTCGGGGATAAGAAACTGAAAACAACAATTGAGAGTAACGCTGATCGGAAGGTTTGAAGTCCGAGTGTGAAAGATGTGATCCAAAGGACAACCAATTAGGCACAGAAAAAGAATATGCTGATACAGCATTTAAAATGACTAGGGACGCTTTGATGTTAGATGTGCTTGAGAAATAGCCTGCATCAGATGGAACTGTTATTTTGAGTCACCGAACTCTTTCATTCCTGTTGTCTGCGGACAAATTAAATCGTGAACAAATCAGGAGCATAATAAGTAAACGTCCGGCGTCATACAGAAACATAACACACAAGCTTGAGCGCTGTAGCGCAGAAACAGTTTGCACCAGGAGTCGATGATGCCGGCACGATGCACTGGAATGTGTAGCCTCTGGAGGCACCGGCGGTGGTTAAGTGGATTAAGCGTTCGTCTTTAAAAAGATCAGGGGTTCGAATCCCATATCCACCGGTCATCTTGGTGGTAGACGGAAATTCGCAATCGCCCAACCCTTTATCACATCGGACCTATTAGGACCTCAGGTGGTCCCAGGCCAATTCAAGTTACGTGGCCAGTTTCCGGTTCCCCGCTCCTTATGCAATGGGCTCAAGCGGCTATAGAGCGTGCCCATTGCGTTCATGCACCAAGCATACTCACACAGCCACCGGCTTGGAATGACAATAACGCACACTGACACTGGAGATACAATAGTATAAACTAAATTTTCCATACCCACAGGCATCCAACGGAAGCTCTGTTGACTGGAAATCCGCTCGTACAGACCTATACAAAACTCGACAGAAATTATTGAGTGAATGGACTACCTCATCCCAAAAAATCCGAAATACATTGTGATGGAATGTCACAGTGCATGTTATGACCGTGCATTCGTTGGCTATTTGTGGGGATAAAAACTAGGAAGCAACCAACCAAAGTAAGTTTTTGAGTAAGAAGAACTAACCATTTTGTATCATAAAACAACTGTCTGGAATTACGAGAAAACGGTTTCTACTGACAAAAATATGTCGTCCAATACGCAGAACATAAATTTCACACGGATCAACATCCTACGTGGTACTTTCGTAAGTATCAACAAAAGTAAACAAGATTCAATCATCATCATCATCGTTCAGCGTTAAACAGCAAGGCAAGCCTCACTGACCGCTGTCTTTCCCCCAGAGTTACACGTTTCTATAAAAAGAGTGAATATCCAAGGGGAACAGGGAGTGCACCTACACAGGCAGGAACAGATAAGATGCTGCTGCAGCCAACACACGAAACACAGTTTAACGGTACAAACGCACTCTTCCAATCATTCTGATTCGACAGAAAATGACAGCACGATCGCCACTGTTCACGGTTCATTGCCATATCCTTCAGTGTCTCCAGTCAGCTAGGTGATGGGTCTTTCGGGCCCCAACCACGAAGGCGTGAGACACCTAGTTTACCTAACATCGCTGTGCATTTTCTCATCCCACGTTGCCACGTCATCTGCTGGCCTCCACATAGCTCCTTCCAGTCCTTGGGAGAAACCCAAAATAGGACTCGGTATGGTAGACGAGTGTTCGCCATACGCAACACGTAACCCAACCCGCGCAGTCTACTAAGTGTCACACGCTGAAACAAGCTATTTTCAGAAGTGGCACGCAATACCAGATTCCTAACCTCAATATTACTCACCCGGTCACTCCATCCAACCCAAGCCATACTACGTAGACATCGGTGGTCGAAAACCTCCAACCGACAAACATCTCCCACATATATACTCCATGTCAAGTAGTGTATTAGGTGGTTTTCAGTCTGTTAGCTCACATTTTCTCAAGCCTCGTCAGCCTCTTCATCTGGGTTCCCTCAATGTGCACACTTTATTGCAGGCTAGACAACAGGCGTGTTTGGCTCCGACAGTGGACTCACTTTCGATTGATGTCTACTGCGTGAGTGAAACACGAATTCAGGATTCGAGTAGAGTAATTCAACTAACTGAGCCAAACGTCTCTTCAAGGTATTTCATGCATACTTCAGGAGACGAAGCGACTCAAGCTGTGGATCAACGCGGTGTAGGAATAGTCTTAAGTGAGAAGGCTGAAGCGGCTTTCATAGACTGGATCCCAGTCAACAGTCGCTTGCGCCGTGAGATTGCAGGAATCATTTGGCGTCCGAAAGGATAGTAGTGTTAAGCGCAGTTGATTTGTCATCTCGGCATACGCTCCAACAGACTGCAGCACTGACATGGAGGAAGACGAGTTTTACGATAACCTCGTAACTCTTGTTTGGAAGAGCAAACGCTCTGATATTGTAGTGGTGGCAGGTGATTTTAATGCACAAGTTGGAAAACTTGGTGCATCTGAATCCTGTTTAAGTGGGTGATGCGTCTTGCCTGCACAGCGAACAGACAACAGAGAAAGACTTCTCCAATTCTGTGCAGATAATCATTTATTCCTATCTAGTACGAATTTCCGATACAGTTCGCGTCGCACTGCGACATGGCGCTCTAGCTCGACAGGTACTTTGAGTCAGATTGACCATATCGCAGTTAGTTATCGTTGGCGCGGTTCTGTCCAGAACTGTAGATCGTACTGGACCACGTACGTTGAATTGGACCATGCGTTGGTTTTAGTGCGATTTTTACTGCAGCCCAACGGCCATCCACGCAGACCACAAACCCGATTGGCTGTCGAACGTTTGTCTGACTCGTCTGTTCGCAACAGTTACGAGCAGAAACTGTTCGAGGAACTAACAACTGCGACGAGCAGCAGTGTAGACGATCAGTGGGATCAAATTAAGCAGGTTATGCATTTGGCAGCAGATTTCGCCTGTGGCCCTATATCTAGCGTTCATCAAAGACGCTGGATCTCGCAAGGGTCGTTGGGTCTAATGGGGGAAAAACGCCAGCTTCCCAAATGCAAGGAGGTGAATAGGATACGTCAACAGTTGTAGCGTCAGTTGACGGTACATCTTAAGAATGCCCGTGAAAACTGGTGGGTTAAAGTAGCTGAAGAGATGGAGGAAGTGTCCGCTTCAGGTAACAGTCAAAGACTGCTTAAGCTTATAAGCGACAGCGGTAGGCGGCGAACTCCGGTTTGTGAAGTCGTGTGCGATAGGAATGGAGAGCTCATCCATGGTAGACAGGAAAGACTGAACTGTTGGGCAGAGCATTTCAAGGATCAGTTTAGCTGGCCGCACGCTAACGTATTTAGGCCGACGTCTGGAGCTGCGAATCCTTGGGAGGTCTCACTTGATCCCCCAACGGAAGGGAAAGTACAGTCGAATATTCGACTTCTGAAGAAGGGAAAAGCAACCGGTTCCGACGGCCTTACTCCAGTTCTTTTCGAATTTAGTGGAGAAGTGCTGATGAAATCACTTACCTTCTTGCTTCATGATACTTAGAACGAGGAGCGTATTCCGTTATCGTGGGGTGAGTCATTGATAGTACCCGTTTTCAAGAAAGTCACACGGAGTGACTGTAACAATCATCGTGGGATTAGTTTAATTCCGATAGTTACTAAGGTATTAGCTTCGATAATGCTACGTCGTTTGACACCGATTCACGAGAGTAACATCCCGGTCGAGGTTGCATCGACCAAATATTCACTCTTCGCCAAATACTAGAAACGCGCCACATGCACCGGCGCCCTACGATCGTAGTCTTTCTCGGCTTGAAAGGTGCTTTCGACTCCGTGGATCGACCAGCACTATTCAGTGCTCTCCACCGGAAGGGTATGCCAACGAAGTTTGTGAACCTGTTGCGAGCATTGTACCCGCATACCGATGGTCGCGTTAGGGTATACGGTGAACTGTCACGTTCATTCGAAACGACTAGTGGCGTTCGACAAGGGTGTCCCATATCTCCATTCTTGTTCAATTTCGTCATTGACGAAGTGATGGAAGATGCTTTAGGAGGTCTCCGGGATGTAGGAGTCGAACTTGGAAGTTGGGAAAAGCTATGCGACCCAGATTACACAGACGTCGTCGTGTGCCTGTTCGAGTCTGCGGACCATGCACAACGGGCACTAGATAGACTGTCGAGATCGGTTGCTTGGTTTGGTATGTGGTTTATACCTTCAAAGTGTAAAGTGCTATTGTAGGACTGGACGATGTGTACTTTTACTTTTACCGAGCATTCTACTGCGCAAGTTCTAGTTGTCAACTCAACGAAAGCATTCGGATACAACTGCCATTTTCGGACCGCCCACCGTCGCTTGAATACTACGCTGTGACTACAATAATGCAGTAGTGGAAATATCCGTTCGGTAAGCAGAAGGGCGCTGGCTCAGTTCTGGCTAACGATGTCGGCTTCTGGGTGAAAAAAGGTAAACTAATTTTCCATTGCTTAATCGCATTTGGCTTTTGGTGATAGCTGGAGGCAGGCATTTAATATCCTTTATTTTGTTAAATTAAGTCCGGTAAATTTCACTAATCGGCCGAATTTTTTCACAACTGGTTCTGTTTGCTTCACGACAATAGGTACGTCCTATTTCACCCACTAGAGAATAAACAATAAGTGAAAAAACCTTTCAACTTCCTCACTTGGCAGCCCTTTACTGGTCATAACCCCTTCCTGAAAATGTATTTTGTCGTTACATTATTAAAAGAAGCAAAAGACAGAAGATAAAAGGTGAATATTATCCCCGGATTTATTTAGGCTCAATATTTGCCTTCAGAATCAGAGAACAGAAAAACTCATCTGCCTTGTGAGCTTACCAACAGCTAGTGGTTCCGCGTATGTGAAAATGGTCTCATACTGGGTTGTGAACTCCGTTGTTCCGATCACGTTATCACTGTATTTGAAGGCAGACTCAGCAAAATTTTGTGCATCCGTCGGCTCTGAGTTATCTTCTTTACGTGTATCAGGATCAAGGTTGTAAAGCGGTTTGTATTCGGCATAGACACTGGGGTCTTCATAGGAGAAAATATAAGGCTGGTGTACGCTGCTGTCGTTGTGTTCTTGTTTGCTGCGTACCAGTCCTTTGAACCATTTTGTGGAAACCTCAGAAGAAACCGCCTCAGAAACCACCATTTCCAGTATCTAAAGCAATACACACGGTCTGCAAAAGACAAAGTAGAACAAACACATTAGAAATGTTGTCTGACTATGCAACACCGACGAAAGGCGAAACAGAAAATTCCACATTTTACAAGTGAACAGGAAGCTGCCGGCATAATGCAGGCGAAACTGCTTAGTAATCTTAGTAGGAATAGAAATGAAGTACACAAAACAAATAAATCCAGTCCGCGATACCAACGACGGGAAAAATCGACTGTTCGTCTATTTTTTCGTCAGGTGGTGTCGATTTCTCTAAACAGATTTATCACGTTGAGCCTTTTGTTCGTAATCATTGTCTTTAGTAAGCTGGAGTCGTTTTCAACCTGATCTCGGACTTCGGAATCATGATGAAAGATGCTAATTATGGCGAAAGAAGGAGAAGGAAAAGAAACAATTTGTATATTTCACCATATCTGAAAGACTCCCCATCCTCCACTTCCACATCATCGGCTACCCATCGTGATTCATGATTCTTTTGTGGTCTGGATACTACTTGGTTGCCCAAGCCAGGGTAGGACTCAGGCCAGATGTTCGTGAAAAATAGCTTAAGGCCGAACGAAATTGTCGTTTTTCGCTTCAACGTATGCCGCTTCATTTCTTCAGTAAGGATAGAAAAGAGATGAAAAAATCATTCGACTAACCAGCAGTTTAGAAACTGTTGTTGTAGCGGGAGCCGCAGCGAAACCCGGAGCTTTTTACGTTAAACAATCTGTGTACAGTCGTGTGGTTTGGCTACTGAAAAGTGTAACTAGTAGCATGCCTTGTCATTTAGTTTATTTGACCTGAAGAATTCGACTATCCCTTAAAAATATCCATTGTAGAATCCAAAACCTAAGGTAGCGAATATGCCTGTTTTCGGAAACTTCGTGGCGTGGCCCGAACGGCCAGGTAAATGAGGCATTTCCAGTGTTCTTTGCAAATTACGCAGATGACTGGTCTGGGTGATACGGAAATAAGTATCTGTTTTACTGTGATTTTGAACTAGGCGATGTGATACGACCTCCCTACCACCTCCACTAGGTGTGACCATACTCCTGAGATGTTTCAAACTACCAAGTATTTCTAAAGGACTGTCACAACCCCTCCCAGTATTGAAGAAATACACTGTACTTTTAAAATGCGATGCGCATACCGTATCGGAATGTCTTAATCGCCAAACGGTCCAACGCGTGTTGGAGTGCATGTACATCATCGCTCAGCAAGACATTATAAGCATGCATTAAGTAAAAAACCCTTCCGTCCAGTAGACCATAAAAAGCGCTCTGATAAATTCGGGAAATGCGGATAAAGGACAGCCTTGCCATGCTCCACTGAAGATGACAAATGGCGTCAAAAGCTGGTCATTAGCCCTAAACTCACTTGGGGTCTGATGATGCAACTGTTTGAGGACCAACATATACTTCTCAGGTGCCCCCATTTCTCAACAAACAGTACCATAGTGCAGACCTATCAACGGAGTCGAAGACTGCATGAGTGCTTAAGAACACAACGATCGCTGGCCTTAAAAAGTAAAACGGTTCTCGAAGTGCTGTCGGAGGATGAAGATTTGGTCGACCAGTGGGAAGCTCAGACTGCTGCTTGCGTGTTGTACTACCTGCAAAGAATAACGCACGAAAGCAGCATTAAAGCAATCAGGATTAGGCTAGTAGCCCTACGGTTAGCCCAGTCACAGATGAGGACAACAATCGAAGAGCGGACGTCCTCGGAACATCAAACCTTAGAGAACAAAACCAAAAGTCCTACTACCAGCTCCATTCCTCCATTCTTAACAGAGACTGGGAAAGACCATCAGAGCTCGGCAATAAATAAAGCTCTACGGCTAGGAATCCCTTGAGGACCACAGCCTCAGAAGATGGATGCGTTATAACAAGCCACAGGACGCTTGCCGAAATGAATGCGGGAGACGTTGACGTAGAAGGTAGCCTAGACTGTACCGCAAACTGTTCAACCCGCTGTACAACTTGCTGATAACTATGAATAAGGGAGCCATTATCTTCACAGATCGATTTTCTCAGACAACGTTGTCCTAAAGGCAGGTCATCATCATCCACATCCAACGCTAAACAGCAAGGCAAGCTGCCTTTTCCCCAGAGTTACACGTTTCTATAGAAAGAGTGAATATTCAAGGCGAACAGGAAGTGGACCTACACAGGCGGGAACAGATAAGATGCTGCTGCAGCCAACACACGGAACACAGACTAACTGTACAAACGCATGTGCTTTCAGTCATTCTGTTTCGATGAAAAGTGACATCAAGATCGCCACTGTTCACGGTTCATTGCCATATCCTTCAGTGTCTCCAGTCAGCTAGGTGATGGGTC
>LUCM01008247.1:111549-121878 GCA_008360955.1 Fasciolopsis buskii | reverse complement strand
GTACCGTACGGTACCGCACCCTAGTTTGTGTTCCTCCTAAGGAATGAAAGAAGCCATGTGGAGGCCAACAGATGACGCGGCAATGTGGAATGAGAAAATGTACAGCGAAGTTAGGTAAAGTAGGTGTCTCACGTCTTCATGGTTGGGGTCCGAAAGACTCGTCACCTAGCTGTCTGGAGACACTGAAGAATATGATAGTGATCCGTGAACAGTGGCAATCGTGTTGTCATTTCCTATCGAATCAGAATGACTGAAAACACGTGCGTTTGTACAGTTAAACGTGTTTGCTTTAGCAGCGACTTATCTTTTCCTGCCTATGTACGTCCACTCCCTATTCCTCTTGGATATTCACTCTTTTTATAGAAACGTGTAACCTTGGCGAAAAGGCAGCGGTCATAGAGGCTTGCTTTGGTGTTGAACGCTAAATGGGGACAATGAGGATGGAGACCCCTTATGTGCAAAAGGATGATTATTTTCTTAATTCCTCGCAGTATCTCCATAGCTTTTACCTTCTTGCCTGCAACGGTGCGCGCATGTCAGTGTAGTATGAATTCTTGACAGACCGGGTCATAGTTGTTGGTATGCACGTTCCTTCGAAGGGTGACGAAGTTGACAAGCCTCACATTAGTGTAGATAAGTTTCAAACCTTTTACAACTCAGCGTAAGTCTTCAATTTTTGTCTCGACGTGCAACTCAGTTTGCAGATGTATATATATGTGTAATGATCCCGATCAAGGGCTCGAACCACGTTCGTCCAACCCATAATATTGAGCGAGATTTGTTGCATACAGACAGAGGACATGATCTGAATATAACAACTGCAACATATTTCTCGTCTCATTTACTGTAGATCGCCTTTACTGTTATGTACTGGCATGATTATGAGTAAGCTTGTTCGTCATTAGCATCGTAGCAAACCGTACCCCGAAATGTGGCGAACGTTTTTGACCATAAGATTGACTTCCTATATGCTCGCATATTTTCGCTGAATTGTTGGCAAGGGCATTCAAGGAAAATAAGGAAGTATGACATGCGCGTAGCCATAGCTTCAACGGCTTGGCAACGACGGTGTAATTGAAAGGAATCTGTTGGTGACCATCTGCACGCAAGATAGAGAGGGATGTGGCCAAATTCTTCAACCTGTGAAGCTATGGTGTTCAAAAACATCCCACTTTTGAGTGGTTTTTAGCAGTTACTAAATAACGATTGCTCTCATTATATTTCATTCGGTTCACTTTGAACAATCAATACTGGAAAGCAATAAACAAAACCAGAGCACGCTAGCACAGGTTTTGGTAATTAAATTATTGGTTCTGTTTGAATTACCTCAGTCTCGATTTACAAGGGATGGCTTATCGATTGCCTAACTGATTTGGTTATTTTCTCATCGTTAGGAAAAAGTTAAAAAATAAGGTAGTTCATAACGGGAAATCCTATTATCCAATAGGAAATGTGATCCCTCAAACGATGAAAACTATCGCCAAAATGGGTTGAGAGGAATTTACCAGCAGATGAATACTGATACACATGCGCGAAACCCATGAAGCATGTACAGACTTAAACTTACTTTAATTAACTGGATTTGACTCTTCGTCTGGTTGCTGTATAAAACGGCACAGAATTCAGCATGAAGTTGAACCAGTTGTGCAACAGTCCAGCCATCTGTATCCCTAACTACCATCTCGTGGAATGCTGTCAGGTTCCTGACATCCACTTCTGTCTGCTCCACTACAGTGGACTCGATCGTTGGAGAGTCAGAAGATGGGTCTGATGAACCAAGGGCCGAAAGTGGTTCGGGTGGGGGAACAGGCAAAGGGCTTGGAGGGACGCCGGTTACGGGAGCTGTGTGGAAACAGCAACATTAACAAATACACGTTAAATGGTTCGGAGTATCCTTTGTGAAAAGATGGAGATACCGAAAGAGCGGCTGAACTTAAGTTTCAAAAGAGCACGAAATACATAATTGGTATACTCACCGAAATCCGCCCTTTCTGGCTGCGAATTACTGTTGGATTCAATCATCGTGACGTCTGCAGTTAGTTCCGCTGACTGAAAATTTGAGAATGTACAGAATATCTAGGACTGTTGTTCAACTACGTGGTTTCTGATTTAATCAAAACTGACTATCAATATCACGCTTGGACCCAAATCTCACCACATAATATGATAGCGTGAGAAAAGAAAAGCAGCTAGCAATCCCCGGGATTCTTATGAAAACATGAATTATTTGCTCCACTTATGTTTTCAACTGAGTTTCTAACAAAGCCAGGACCGTAAAGCTTCAATGGTTCCTAGGCGTTGCGCATTTATGGGTAGGGTTAACCATCATGTTAGATATAATCACCTTTTACGTTGTTTGAAGTTCTTTCATCCAAAACCGTTCATTCACCTATATGCTGCATAATCGACGCTGCGAAGTGGCAACGAAAAGCAAAGCATGCTAACGCGCGGAGAGTGGTTGCTAAAACTGAAACAGGATTGAATCCTACAGGAGATGGAAGCACACTTTGTGCCGAACTGTTTAGCTGAAAATTATCCTTTAGATTTTGAAGAAAATCTTCAAAAGGAAGTTGATTATAAAGTTAAGATTAGCGCAAGCGTGGGAAAAAAGTTTCGATATTCTGTATCACCATGTTTGCACAGTTATATGTATTTCAACATCTACGATTCGTACCATTAGATGAACAGGACTGGAAACTTCAAACCCAAACTAATTGGACTTTTCGCTTCGTTCCAAACAGTGCCAATTCACTGGCTAATTCAACACAATCCACCGTGCCTCATTTGAATGTGAAGTGTTCGTCACCATGAAAGTTCCTAATAGGTTAGGTGTGATAATTCTTCAGGCAACATCAGATTGTCATCTAATATTAGTTAAAACCATCCAAATCTCAACAAAAGAAATTTTGAAACATTATTAACAGAAAGCCAATGCTAGACTTACAGCATTCTTGTCATCCATGAGGGGCTCAGGACTGGCAATTACGCTGCCGTTCAGACCTAGTCTAACTACAGGACTGGAACTGGGTGCGTGTTGCGAGTGGAGAATGGACGTGCTCCGACGTGCGTTGATTTGTTCTAACAAGTTCACGTCTTCTTCCTCCAAAATTGGAGGTTGACCCTGAGGTCAAGATGGGATAAAGGGGAATGGAAGGATGAAAAACTAGCTTATATACGAACCAGATCGCACGTACAATCAAAAGGAATGACCATGTTTAGCTCAATAACACGCAACCGGCTGTTGGAAATGGAACAGGGAAGATTTGATGCACGAACAGTTTTGGGAGCTCAACAGAGAATCGTATGAGCGGATGTTCGAAGCTTCCACAATCACTGGAATCAAACATTTAAGCAACCTAGAGTATCAATTTGGAAACCAATAAATCGGACGCAACGTCCCCGTCAACTTCACTGTGTGGTCTGATTGAATATGGTGTACACAAACAGCACAGGCGACTTTTGTTACCGCGATGATCAACCAAGCCGCGATGCACTAGGGAACACGTCGAAATGGGTGATCAGAGTTTCGAAGTATCAGTCACCCGAATAAATGAAGTAATAATTAAAACCAAAATATTAGTGAAATGTTAGCGGTTGTAACAAAAGGACTGAAATGTATCGACTGATAACGAACAATTCTGATAAGGTGTCAGTCTCTGGATACGGTTTCTACGTAAACTACTGAGACTGATAGAATCACCCGCTGCAGAACATCGCTTTATAAATGGGCTCTGTTTTCCGTTTGCATTGGAGCAAATATAATGAAGAGAGTGAAAATCATGCATACGAAAACCGAGGACTGCAATATTATTTCACTGGGACAAACGCGTCACGAAGCTGAAACATTCTACAACCAAAAGGATACTCTCAGGAGAAAGCGTCGCGAGCGAAAAAACGGCTTATCTTCAGAATCGGGAAAAAACAGACAACGGGAGAACCATGGTGAGACGCCTCCGTCCATCATCAACGGATACGTCTACAATAATTACCCTAGCTTATTTTGCTATATGGAGAGAACTGCTTCCTCTACACATGTCCCACTGTGTCGCCAACGAGGCGATAAAAACGATAAACAAACACGACACGCATAACGAAACCATGCAAGATGGAAAAGATTTACGAATAAAGTCATAACGAAGAAAATCACCGTAAATTAAGGAGCATGCAGAGATTTTTGAACCGAGATGAGAGTATTTCCATAATTGGAGGCAATCAATGATTTTTTCTCCGTTAGAACACAGTTACGAAACTGTACTGGTTCCAGGCGGGCGGCAAATAAAAGCACGTCCATGGTCTCCTTACTGCAGTAGTCCAAGAACAATGACAAAAACTAACTTTCTTTTCCCATATCGGATAGACTATGGCAGAACTACACCTACTCAATCCTAGGCTGTGAACGTGAAGTAATGCAAAACATGTAAGATTGCTTGAGCAGCATATTCATATTACCCATATAATTGCATTTTACTCTGATTTTAAGTCTAATAATGACTTTCCAACTATTATCAATCACAGTTCACCTTACAGTAACCATTCACTCACAAATTGCTGAAACAATCCTAGTCCTCTCAGAAATGAACTATGGTCTCAGTCCTTTACTGAATATTTCAATAAGATATTTTCTCACAAAATGTCTACGGAGCGTCAAATTCTTCTTGGGGTTTTACAAATTGCATTCCGATCCGCACTGTTTACGAATTCCACTGTTTATAATTCGCATCGCTCGTTAGTGATTGCGTGTATGTTGCTTCCTCAAATTAGAGCTAACCTTATATCGAAAATTATTCCTTCCAGTTAGATACAAGATATTAGAAAGTTATAAGGTCATTTGGTTTTTACGCAATACTTCGGTACACTTCTAACGGAGAATGAACAGTTTGACTAAGTATCCAAGATCACAGGAGACAATTTTTCGCATATTAAATCCCAAGTCTTTTTTTATCATTCAGTGCGATGTGGAGAAAAAATTGAAAAACAGGTGCAAAATAACTATGAGGTCCTATTGGGTATATAGATTCCGCTCAAGAATTTGGTTCCAACAGTGAAGCGCATCGAACAAGGGAGTACAGAGCGATTGTCAATATTTCATCATTTCTCAAAGACAGCCGTTCTTGCTTCCGTATGAAAACGTCCTATTGCATTGGATTTTCACAAATCTGATTAGGCACCGTATTGCATCGGCGAAAGACGCAAGTGAGTAGAAGGAGAAAAATAACCCATGTCAAGACTACAACATACATGGTATTTTTCCCATTATTCATCTCCAGGTCATCAGGCCTCCAATGGGACTCATTATTACTCTGTGGACGGGATGGTACCCAACTGCCCTACCGAAGCAGACACCTCCCCTATTGTAATGAGAGGCCTTGCTTCGCCATTTAGGAAGATTGCCATATCGACCTTCTCATAGACTGAGCTCCGGCTCATGAGGTCCTTTCTTTCTTACCTGTACAAGGTTAATGCGCATAGAACTACTGACGGAAGCATACATGCGGTACCAAATAAACCGTGTAAAACATAGTTAGTCGGAACAACCAACGAGATGATGCACGCCTTAGCGATATAGAAACTCAATCTGAGCGGTGTTGGTGTTCTCAGCTACGGCAAGGAAATAGGAACCTTAATTCCAACAATTGAATAAACATCTTTTTTATCATTTTAGTAGTAGGAGATTGAATGTTATCATGAAATAATTCACCATGTGATATCATCGCTCAATTCACCGCTCTGATGATTCCTAACAAGGATGAAACAGCTGTACAGTGCTTCCATGGTATCTTATTTATCGGTTGAGTAACTTTTTCTCCGAAAGGAATGTATGAACTTTAGTTCTGAACGGAAAACAAACACCAACGTCAACGCAACACTTGGGAATCATCAGTGATCGTTTAATTCTAGTCAAAGTGAGAAACAACACAATTTCCAAAAAAATAATGAGCTCCAGCACACATTACATCTATCGAACTAGTCATTTCCATTCCACAATCTTTCCCGTTGGGATCATATTGCGCAGTCCTGACTTGAACACCAAGGAGAAAGTACCGGAGGAGGAGCGATAAAAATGAACAACAGCTCTTCAAAAGAGCTGAGCCAAGAATAATTTATGTTAGGAATGTCATTAAATTGAAACAGAATTTTAATATATATGGTTGTAAAACGAAAGCAAGGTTGATGCGCTTTTCATCTGAAGACAAGTAAAATGAAACTGAGAAAACAGTTATGTAGAACTCATTAGTGCGAAACAAATCTCTAACAATTTCAAGCCCATGTTTTGTTTTTGTTAGGAAGCGGTTTTTATCACCCTAACATACCATTCTTCGACATGGATATAGTGTCCTACACTTTTTTATCAACTACGAGAAACAACTGTTCTCTGCCAAAAATGATAAGCGTTGAACACAATTTATTAATCTCATAATGATTATCCCCAGCGCGCACAAGAACTGCAGCGAAAAATCTCGCCTTCAGTTTCACTTCACATGGCAACCGTCCTTACACCAAAGTCATCTGGTTTTATTCATTAGTTCACAGGACCATATACTCAAAAGAAAGCAAGTATGAGTGAAAGATCACGAAGTATAAAACAAGAATCTAAAGGAAGAGGGCAGCTTTTGGATGCAACGTCATCGACTGCAGATTTGAACCATATTACCCATTGTTTCAGACCGTCGCTCGAGGGGAATTTTATACCTCGAAGGTGCAGACGCGTACGGAAACACACACAAACGATCATTCAGTGGGTCGAGATAAACCTGAAACGTATTCGGGTCCACATTCAGTAGCACAAAATCTTCCGCATATCCTAAATCAGACACCATCCTGCCGCAGGAAATATCAATACCATTATCCTCATAGGAGTATAAGAGTCTCTTAAACAACCATCCCAATGGGAAAAAAGGGCGGGATAACCTAAAAAACCAATTTTTCGTGGTGAACCCTGGGGGGGAAAAATCACCATATGAAGAGCACGGCTTCAATTATTCACGTGCGGAGATTGACTGACTGGAACGAAGTTTTCTGGCACCAACCATCGAGGAGCACTGTCAAAGAATAGCAAGATCAAATGATATGAAAGATACTTCCACAAAAAGCAAACCAGAAGTCACGATTGCGTGAAACCTTTTGATATTCGTCGAAGAGGGATGATTTGGTCAAAACAAACGAAGCCGGCTCGCCAAGATTTGGATTTCACGCATATACCCTTTCCGGGTATTGGCAAGTCCGTGGAAGGTATTAGGCGGATCAGTCAATTTTCATCATCATCATCATCGTCCAGCATTAAACAACAAGGCAAGCCTCAATGACCGCTGCCTTTTCGCCAAGGTTACACGTTTCTATAAAAAGAGTGAATATCCAAGAGGAATAGGGAGTGGACGTACATAGGCAGGAAAAGATAAGTCGCTGCTAAAGCAAACACGTTTAACTGTACAAACGCACGTGTTTTCAGTCATTCTGATTCGATAGGAAATGACAACACGATTGCCACTGTTCACGGATCACTATCATATTCTTCAGTGTCTCCAGACAGCTAGGTGACGAGTCTTTCGGACCCCAACCATGAAGACGTGAGACACCTACTTTACCTAACTTCGCTGTACATTTTCTCATTCCACATTGCCGCGTCATCTGTTGGCCTCCACATGGCTTCTTTCATTCCTTAGGAGGAACACAAACTAGGGTGCGGTACCGTACGGTACGGTACGGTAGACGAGTGTTCGACATACGCAACACGTGGCCCAACCAGCGTAGTCTGCAAAGTTTCATACGATGAAACAAGGTATTTTGAGAGCCAACACCTAGTACTAGATTTCTGACCTCAATATTACTCACCCGGTCACTCCATCTAATCCTAGCCATATTACGTAGACATCGGTGGTCGAAAACCTCCAACCGACGAACATCGCCCACACGCATATACTCCACGTCTCGCAACCGTACAACAGAACTGAGCGCATTGCGGCACAATACACACGACCTTTCAACTTCAGTGAAATATCAGACTGATGCCACAAGTGATTCAGGCCAGCGTAAGCTGCCCGAGCCTTGGATATACGCATACTTACCTCCAATCCCGACCTACCATCGTTGGACACGCAGCTACCAAGGTAGGTGAAACGGTCCACCATTGTTATTTCCTCTCCATCCAGTATCAAGTTCGATATTGCTGTCGTTCAGTCCTGCATCAGCACTTTGCACTTTGAAGATGCAAAGCACATGCCAAAACGAGCAACCGATCTCGAGAGTCTATCTAGTGCATGTTGTGCATGGTCCGCAGACTGGAAAAGGCACACAACGTCATCTGCGTAATCTGTCACATAGCTTCCCTCCATTTCCCGGTTCGACTGCTACATCCCGGAGACCTGCTGAAGCATCTTACATCGTCCCATCTATGACGAAGTTAAAAAGGAATGGAGAGATGGGACACCCTTGTCTAATACCGCCAGTCGTTCATCGTGTACACTAACGCGACCATAGGTATGCAAGTACAATGCTCGCAACAGGCTCACGAACTGCTTTCGCAAGCCCTTCCGATGAGGAGCACTGAATAGTGCTGGTTGATCCACAGAGTCGAAAGCACCTTTCAAGTCGAGAAAGACTACGATCGTAGGGCGGCGGTGCGTGTGTCCTTCTTGAAGATGGGTACAATCTGTGACTCGCCTCGCGATAACGGAATGCGCTCCTCTTTCCAGATATCATGAAGTAAGGATGTTAGTGATTTCACCAGAGCTTCCCCGCCCAATTTTAAAAGAACTGGGAGAAGGTCTTCGGGACCGGCTGCTTTTTCCCCCTTCAGTGCAATCACCGATTCACATCGGTCCTCAGGGCTTTGCTCTCTTGTCCCGATTGGTCCGAAGGGTCATGCTTACTTTGACGTTAACATTTCAGTATCATCTTTAAAAGCATAACAGGCAGTCCATTTGGTACGGCTGCTTTATACCTTTTCAGAAAATTTACCCTGATCACCTCCATTTCTTGTGGAGGACTGATACCTACGTGCATTGGTTCGCTTGCAGACGTGAATGAAAGGCTCATTGTGGCATAAGTCGAATAAATTGTTCTACCCAAAAGCTTATGAGAGTGAATCAGTTTGCTTTCGGAATCTTGAATTACCTCGCTTAAATTTGGCTACCGTGGACGAGTACTCTTAATCAGTTAGTAAAGGTTTTGACAAGTGCAGACAGTCGCGGCTCCATCTAACACTACTCGCGGTCATTTCTCATGACCCTGGTCAGTTGACGTCTCACTGTATGCAGTATCCGGAACCATTACCAAAAGCAATATTCCCTAGTGGAAATCCAAATATGGCGAGCGAAAGAGACCTTAACAGCATACTCAAAAAGGGGAAGGATGACCCATCGCAATAACCTTCTGACTACATTATACCCTTATTTTAACTGACTCTAAAAAGAACGATTTTTCAGCGCCCATCAACCGCAATTCCCGTCAAAATGATTAAGTGTATGCAAATCAATGAGACAACCCCTTCAGAACCGTTGAGCCACATTCACACTAATCCGTTACTGGCTTATTTTCGAGTTGCATTTTGAATGATGTTGTGAACGAATTCTGCCGGTGGCAATTCTCACCCCCTGTTACTTGGTGTCCGCACGTTACTACACAAAACCAAGCAGTGATTGCTCGCGCGCCCATGGACTGGCTGCGCTGCAATTCTGCGTCACCTTAAGCTGTTTTCTTTTTAAACATTTAGTTCCATTACGTTCTCCGTTCACCGGAACACTCGCTCGGAAATATTTATGCTCAAAAACCGCATCGTTTCACAAGACGGACTGGGATCCCGCTTGGCTACACCTCAACGATATTCTCAACGAAATAAAAGAGGCACTCGTACAGGTTGGTGGCAGGACAGCTCTTAAATACACCGTTCCGCCCAGGGCATCGCATAGCCGGATCATTCGCTTAGTAAAGCATCACCATGCGTCTGGCGAATTGTCCATCGTAAATTTTTCCACGGCACTCTGGGTGTTTCCATAAGTGGGTGCCGGTGGTCAACGCTAGTAGACAGGTCGTTGGCTAGCAGACATTCGCGGAGAAAAAATAGCTGTTCCGCGAGTGGTAAACTCTGTCGATCATGCGCCAATTTTCCCATCGCCGAAGCGGTCTATGAGCGCTGGACGCCGCGAAATTTTATAGAAGGCTGTTTCTCGCAGCTCATGTTCAACTTCGAAAACGTGAGAGTCGTCGCCAAGGAGAAAAAAGGCATTCGAGGGAAATTTTGTAGACATGCTTGGCACTCCTCTGGGAAGATCGATAAAATGACTCCACGATTTCGACCACTTACTACCCTACCTCGAATTCCGATCGAAGACG
>LUCM01008247.1:100002-110550 GCA_008360955.1 Fasciolopsis buskii | reverse complement strand
ATGATTAAGTGTATGCAAATCAATGAGACAACCCCTTCAGAACCGTTGAGCCACATTCACACTAATCCGTTACTGGCTTATTTTCGAGTTGCATTTTGAATGATGTTGTGAACGAATTCTGCCGGTGGCAATTCTCACCCCCTGTTACTTGGTGTCCGCACGTTACTACACAAAACCAAGCAGTGATTGCTCGCGCGCCCATGGACTGGCTGCGCTGCAATTCTGCGTCACCTTAAGCTGTTTTCTTTTTAAACATTTAGTTCCATTACGTTCTCCGTTCACCGGAACACTCGCTCGGAAATATTTATGCTCAAAAACCGCATCGTTTCACAAGACGGACTGGGATCCCGCTTGGCTACACCTCAACGATATTCTCAACGAAATAAAAGAGGCACTCGTACAGGTTGGCAGGCAGCTCTTAAATACACCGTTCCGCCCAGGGCATCCATACCGGAATTGCTTAGTAAGCACCATGCGTCTGCGGAATTGTCTCGTAATTTTCCACGCCTCTGGGTGGTTCATAAGTGGTCGGTGGTCAACGCTAGTAGACAGGTCGTTGGCTCGCAGACATTCGCGGAGAAAAAATAGCTGTCCGCGAGTGGAAACCTGTCGACATGCGAAATTTTCCCATCGGCGAGCGGCTATGAGCGCTGGACGCCCGAAATTTTATAGAAGGCTGTTTCTCGTAGCTCATGTTCAACTTCGAAAACGTGAGAGTCGTCGCCCAAGGTAGAACAAAGCATTCGAGGGAATTTGTAGAAGCTTGGCACTCCTCGGGAAGATCGATAAATAGACTCCACGATTTCGACCACTTATACCTATCGATCCGATCGAAGGACCAGGCAACACAAGTCAGTCGAAACGGACGCTGATTCAGCCCGCAACATGTCAACAATAGACGAAGGTGAACAAAGCAACGGGGCAACGTCTCTAGCCTATCACATCACCAAGAGCAGCCAATCAACAACGACTAAAAGACTAAGTGACAAATTTAGGAGGACGACAGCAACCAGACGCTCGCCACAACATCAAAGCACTGACGAAGTCACCTCGATAGGTGATGAAACGTTTGCAATCAAACTGCCCAGCTCAGCGAACAAACCAATGCCATATATATATATATATACGTATATCGTCTATTTGCACGTTCAATATCGCTAGCTGTTTCTATCCGTGAGTAGTCAGTGGGGTGAGGTGGCGCACAAAAACAAGAAATAAATCCAGTGATCACGGTTCCTAAAACTGAAATCGGAACTCGTTTCAGCCACCGAATAATATATTTTCGTGCATAATTAAAGGATGAGCATAATGAAATGAGTATGCTCCAAAAATTCTAGGAAGCACCGCAGTGATGAAATGAGACGTGCAAAATGACCTTGAAAGCTACAGAGCGCCTAACTACGAGTACCCATTACGTTAACTGGATAAACAGACTTATCTAGGAACGTCGCATACTTTCCCGAAAAATAAGAGAGAAAGAAGTTATACGCAGGGTTCAGCAATCAATCACCACCGCCAAATCACCGACTATGAATCGGGATAGTTGACACAACTTGGTCGCCTAAATCGAACCAAAGCATTGACCGAGAGGATATCAACCCGAGCTTTTGACCAAATGGTCTAACGTACATGAGAGTAAGACTATTTGAGGTCCAATCAACCTAGCAGGTACCGGCCGTCGGAGGGGGTAGACATACTGGTGTCCAGCATCGACTTCTACGGATGCCGCCGTCCGTACAGGGGTACGCTTCATACAACGCAAATGGTAAGTTTGAAATCAGAGCTTCGCCATCTCTAAACTGACTGCCAACGGCCAGTCAACCTGATGGAGAGCCCTCGGGATTTGTTTTCGTTCTCGTACTTGTGCGGAAACAATTCCGTCACGGAAAGGCTGTGTAAAACTTCTTCAGGAGAGAGTGAGACGCGTAATAATCTGGGACCAGTTCGGGAGGCACTCAGCTCGGGTAGCCCATTCACGGTCATACAATCATTCCCAAATATTTTGAGGTGCTTGGAAGCACGACAACTGGTCTAGATGAACGATGCGTTCATTTGATTTCGAGCTCTGTGCTCCGGCTGATAATCGCATTTCACATCTGAGAAGCCATATAACCAAACGAGGCACTAACGAAACAACTTATGGTTGAGAACTGAGACGGCATGGGGAAGTTCAGACTACATCTTGAAGGATAATAGCTGATGGACAATGGTTATGCACACACTTTCGCAGAGGATATGCTGCCTTAATGGACTGACCATTCATTTCGAAAACTGTTGCAAACGAATGGCCAACAGCAATCAGCTGTCAGGACGGTATAACTGGGACTTTTATCAAGCCGAGTTGCACAACATCACGTCTCCTCACGGCCGGAACCTAATTTTGAGGTAGATGACAAGGCGTCTCATTTTGAATACAATTCACAAGATCTACAAATAAATCCTAAAACTAAGCTGTGGAGTCATGATTGCAAGTTTCACACCAAACAGACTTAAGGGCTCTACAAGCAGACATTTATTCGACTAAAATCTAGCACAAAAGAACGTGCGCAGGCACGAACGGAGGACCTACGTGCAATCGTCGACTGTATCGTCCGCCCAAGGGCATCGGATGCAGTTTGACTGGAATTTCCGATAAGGGCGAGTCGCCAACTTTCAAACGATCCCGCTCACAGGACTGACTTTGGACGGAATCGCTTTGCTCCGCGGAATTTGTTCGATGTGACTGGGACAACGTTCGATTCGTTAAAGCTTCTGTAGCCCGAGCATACTGAGCCTCAACAGTCTGATAAAGCAGAAGACAAACAAAAACGAATTATCTATACGGATGATGATCGAAGAGCTGATTCGAAACCTATTCACTTTGAGATCAGCAAACGCTGCATTTAAAAAAGGTGATGAGGTGTGACCAGTCCCATATGTGGTTTTCCGAATCGACCCTTCACGTATGGACGAGAATGATGCAAATTCCATTACTCCGTTCGCTGTCAACTACTATTGAGTAGCCAAATTATAGAAGGGATAATTTATTCGTGCATCTTGGACATTCTAACCACTGACTGGGAAATCTCCTTTGAAAATATACGCACACGTGCATACTATTTGTTCGGATCCTCGAGAAACCACCCTAGCTAGCACTGCTGTCCATTTACCGCGAATGTCCATTTTACTTCCATTGTGCATTCATGATATGTGCAACAAACCAGTTTGAGTCTAACAAGACCAGTTATGCTTATGAAGGTCGATCGCAAAAGTGAAACAAAACCGTCGACCACAGAAAATATACATTGATTTTTCAAACTGAAAAGTCGAACCCCATGGAACTGGATCAAACTTTACTTCCCCGCCCGAATTACCCAAGTGAAATGCACAATCACCATCCCATTATTGCAGGCAACCTAACTCTACTACATGGATAAACTTAAGCGCTGCTCTAACTGAAACTCCCCATCCGCAACGAATTCTGATTAGGTGTAATAAAGGTGGATTCAGGCGGGGTTCACACGTAGTTTACTGAAACGCCACAATTGTGTAAATAGATATCAGAAAAAAAAGATATCAGATAGTTAAGAATACGCTCACCATTTTGCAACGCTCGTTCAGATCGGGCGGATCGAGCTCTTCTTCCAGTCGTAAACAAGCCTCGTCCCAGAATTCGGAGGCTCTGGATCGAATGTCACGACTCCTAGGCACGTTGGCAGGATTGTATTCTAACGCATTACAGTAAATCAATTTGACATCCTGGTGATTCAAATAGAAAAATAAGTCGAAGTTGACTTGGGATTTTGAAAATCATTTGCAGCCGCCAAAATGACCAATTGGCGAGAAACACGTCAGCCGTAAAGAAATCGCTCGTTAGACCGGGATTATCACCTGATAAAATAATGACGTTAAGGTGAGCCAACTGCTCTGAGATCACGCTGACCTCGAAAGCAAAGGTTTTCCGATAGTCTCCTATCGCCTAGGACATCAATGCACTTGACAGATTACTTTTACCGAACATGCGTACACCGAGTATCATTTTGAATTCGAAATCCAAATATAAACAAAGCCCACATCAACATTTTTTGGATTCGAGACTGAATACCGTAGGAAAGGAACGAGAGGGGGGGGCAAAGCAAACTACTGATGAGGGTATATTCCATTTTATACGATTATGTAACATTTGCTTTCTAATGAAAGCATTTGCGAACTTATTTGTCACGTGATATCAACTCTCAACTAACTGTTTTGAAACGGTGAAAGCACCACAGGAATGCATCATTTGTAAGAATATGTCAGCAATGCACATACACCGAACCCGAACAGAGACGCGAACTCATGACGCCCAAGCAATTACGCCACCGTGCGGTCCGCTGAACTTCATCACTTGATATTAGACTTACCCGTTACTGAATTCCACAGCCACGGACCGCAGACCCAAGACAACCTACTCTTTAATGATAGATGACTTCTTTTCAGGAAATCCAAATGGAACGAAGACCTTAAACATCACGTTACTAGTTTTGCCGACAAATCTGACGACGTTTGAATACCCTATGTCCGATTTTAATACTAGCGAGTGATTAGTCCTCTGAAATAAAAGCTCACAATTATGAATTTGTTTTATTGAAAACTTCAATCTTCCGACAATTGGCAGCTCGAGGAGACAAAATTACGACACTTATTAGGAGTTCACATGATGCATTTCGAGTAGTTATGAGCGATGGGTTTTGACGTTGAAAGTTGATGTTCGTCGTAGCTTTAGTTAGTGAGTTTTATAAAGCCTTGATGTTTAGGTCGCAGTAGCTTCACCACCAGTGGAGATACATAGAAAGAAAGAGGCCATGAGTATTTAGCAGCTAAGCCTGCACTGAGTTCATTAAAATCAATATCAGATGTGTGCCAGTAAAGCCGACCTCGGAGAACAGATTTGGCAGCAGAGGCAGTTGCCTAAAGCGACAGAATCATCGCATCACATTTTTGGCTAATCGCAAATAATAAGGTACTTATGTCCATAATACCGGTCAACTACAATGCAAAATCAAACGGGAAGGAATATCACTCAATAAAACAGTTAACAAAATGCACTGACAACACAATGGCCGACAGAATATAACAAACCTTCATGAAATCGTCCACATTGCGATATCGATCAGCGTCAATTCGATCGCGAATAGTACCCAGATCCATTGGGTGCTTGATGACATCGTAGTAATCGGGTGCTTCATCCAGCTGCACCGGTCGAGCAAATACGGCAAATCGCCTGTGTCGAGCGAGATGAGCAACTACACGCCTCAGGACTTGACGTAAGTGACGGAACAGTTGCGCTTCCTGGCGTTCCAATTCGACCAGTTCTTCTCGACTGAGTTTTAACGATCGTTTGTTAGCACAACAGTCATGGTCGCATTCTGGCATCGGGACTGGAGAAGGACTGCAATGAAAAAGTCCGCCTAGTTAACAGCGTCTATTCTCGTTTGAAAAATGAGAAAAAGGCACACACATGGTTGCGTAAAGCTAGTCTTTGTATGGTACTGCACGTCTGCGGTCGCGCGAAGGTGGCTGCATATATAATTAACAGAATCACAATGAATACAAGCATTCGCGACAAACACGACATTCCTAAAACACTTTCAAAAAGTTAAATCAAAAGTTTCATAACTTCATTTAAACTGTGAAGTCGATTAGGAATATGTCCGCTCGGAAATCAGACACCCTGTCGGCTAATGATAATCGACCTATAACGGGATTTTAGTGAGACATACAAGGTTCCATGCATGCTGACTGTTCTCAAAGGAGCAGCAAAAGTCGCATGGAAAACAGTATTTTCATGATGGGTGTTAATTCCGATGTACTTGACGAAAACTGAAGCCTTCAAAGAGCTAACTCTCGCAATTACCGCTTTTCATTTTGACGATTTTGGCGCCGTGGTGCCCCGAAAAGTGAACTAGACAAGGCCATGAGAAATGCAACCACCTGAATAATGGAACAGACCAAAAAAGGCAATCATTATGTGGAAACTGAGTTACTATATTTCTGAACAATAGCCTCGTTGTTTGCTCCACGTGCAGCGTCATCATTCTAAAATACAACGACAATCAACAATCGGTTCCCGTTTACTTGCTTCTGATTACAACCTCCTAAAGAAACCAGAATACAAACGTACGTGCCAACAGCTAATAGTCTGAGTTCACCTTTAGTCACATGAATCACGTGGGTATTCTTGTTCACCCGTGTTGTTCAAGCCTGTGAATACGCGTGGAGTCCCACTCAAATCACAAAGTGCACGACGTGCTTTCATTATCATTGAAAACGATATCGCTCCTCCAGAACTAATTAAACCGACATTATGACTATCAGGTCCCTAACAAGCGTTGTCCCACAAACAAGCAAAAGAGAAACAAAACATTCTCGAAGAACGAGTGATTATTGAACCGGCACTCACGGACGACTACTATCCAGTCGTGTACTTGACGAACAGGCTTTGTTTGAGTCCATCAATCTCGCTGTCTGTGCCCAACGGATAAGAGCAGGAGCAAAATATGCAGCTCGATCTGACTTCGACGGAGGGTTCACACGGAATTCAACCGCACCGTCACGTGCAAATAGTCGGCTGAGCAAACGAGCAGAACGACTCTGTTTGCGGGACGCACTCATTCCGGTGGCAGCGGGATTTTGATCGATTTGCATTCCCTGTGTGATTTCGGCGGTCCGATGAAGACTAACTGGAACTGACAGCGTGTTTGCATCCAATGAACCCTCTGAAAGGTTCACTTCGTCGGACAAGGAATCATCAGCATCACCGACACCACGTGGAGTGGCACCAAATGCCAGGTCGATATCAACGGATGTGGAGATCCGATCTCCTAATTGCTCGTCGGCTTCTGAACGGAGAGCGACAGCAGTAAGGTTGGGGTTCAAATCAGATTTCAAGCTGTTACGAACGGATCCTACGGAAGTACGTTTTGTCCGGGATATTCCATTGCACAACTTCTCGCCCTTTTGTTGTTGCTGCTGCTGTGCGGGCGGCGATGAGTGAAAACCTAGGAAGTTGACAAACGTAACTAAATTTACCTTGAAAAGACGCAGAGCAGCTGGAGTGAAGTAGTAAATTTAGAAAAATCCGTAAGATGAATACAAACCCTGAGAAAATGAATAGTTGACTGACCTAAACAAGAATCCATTCATCCTACTGTGTTAGAATTCGAGTCCCCAATGATAATGATAGAAATGCCAGATAATTGTCTCATGTAGAACACGAGTTCAAGCGAACAATTATCGAAAAATCGTAGTCGTCTTTACAAGTTATATGACAGACGCACAAAAATCAGAGAGTAGACAACAGGACTTGAAAATGTATTTGCATGCGTGCTTCTGTGCATCACTTTTGTGGTGCGAAAAGGACTCAAATGGATCAGCCCTACCTTCGAATACGTCAGTGATTATGACCCGAAATAAATTGGTCCAAACCACTTAGTTTTAGGGGAATGAACAACAGTGCGCAACTACCGGGCCTAACTAGAACGCGAACAGAAGGTGGACTATCGTCAATAGAACATCTAACCACCCGAGTGCTTGGGACTGAATTCAACGGTCTGTCTGATTTTAACGGGATAAGATAAAAACGACCCCGGGATGACCACAAACTGTTATCTAGAGAGCCATTGATTTCACGGCGAAAGGAACAAGAAAGAATAAGCAATAAGCCAACAAAAACGAACGTATTTCGGACCACAATAAACCTACCGAAAATTGGATCTACCGGACGTGTGGGAGACCAATTTTCTTTCGATCGCCGAGTGGCCGCCGATCCATGAGTAGATGTGGACGAAGTGATGAGAACGCCGTTACCTGATGTGACTCGTGTATCTGGAATTCTTTGGGGGGGGGTAGAAGAAACGCTCAAAGGTATGTAATTTCTCACTGGGGGCGATCGAGTGGAACCCTTATTTATCGTAGCTACTAATAACAAACGTCGGGCCGGCTGAGAAACAGCCTGGGAAAGATCATTCAGACTGACAGATGAATCTGTCAAAGGGAGAGCACAGTAAACTGTTTCAGCGACTAAATCGTGCATCAAACATTGCAAACGATCAACAAGATAGACCGCTGTCAGGTGAGGAAGTCTGCGCAACAAAATGTCTATCTGAGGAATGAACAAAACGACACCAGTAGTGACTTTTTTCTTGATCTGTGGTCCCAGGTTTTCAACTGGAGAGAGCGTGGAACGCTTCACAGCGGAGAGGATTTGAGCCAATGCGGCTTCCGGACACATTCCCATGCTAGAAGGAAGAGCCACGAGGTTGGCCAGAGTTAAAGTGAAAACCTGATTTTAAAGCAGAAAAGAAAGAAGCAAGAGATTTTTAGGCGGATATGATCTTCTACATATTCAATATAGGAGCTTCAAAATTACTTTACCTTAGAGAAACAATGGGTCCAGATCAATTGAGTAGGCTGAGACCAATGTTCTCCAGTTCGGTGAACATTGGTCTCAGTGCATAGAGCACTGAACAACTTTAAAGAACATCGAATATACCCACTGCTTTGAAATCGGAAGAGAACAGCGAAGTACCACATTGCCCACTTTAAGTTATACATAAACTATCGTTCATGAATGTATTGAAAGAGAGTCACTAGGATCCATTACAAGAGAGAGAGAGAGAGCCGGCAATCACGACCCTGAAATATGCAATGACAAACAACCACATAAGGTCATAACGGATCAGAGGCGATAACCAGCCGGGGAAGAACGAATTACCGTTTACTACTAAAGTGACTGGCGGATGTGGAATTCGAAACTCCGGTTTTTTTGGGGTGGGAAACTTACGCCATTAGATCATCGCCAGACTTTTTGCATTCCTACGAATGACTTTGGGTGTGCGCAGCTTTGAATTATGTTCATGATTGCTTCAGACATTTGTTTTTAACGGAAATGATTTTCGGCACTAGAAAGGTGAAATCTACTGAAGTTCATATAATTTTTGACTAATATATAAAGAACTGCAATTCAGCACAATCGAACCCTTGAAGCTTTTAGGGCTGATGTACGTGTACCTCAGCTGCCAACTGAATGTCGGTAGCTGCTTGTTAATCTATATTTTTTCGAATGCATATAGTGTTGTGACGGAACACCCTTGCTTTTTTGCTAATTTACGCCATAGCTAAAAAACTGAGTCTGTGCATGTGCCTAATTAGCTACTACATTGGTTCCGCTCTGTTAAGAGTACCAGACTGTAGTACGTTCGCACCCTCTATGCATGACAGTAGAGCATGAATCCAGTGATAAAGTCGGAATAGCATAGCTGAAGGCGGGGATTAGGTATAGCCAGAAACCCGTTTCTGAAGTGTGCGCAACTAAAAGAAACTGGCCATGCCTATAAATTAAAGTGTTGAACGCTGTGTGATTATTCAAGATTCGTGGCCCCATGCATTCGAATTACGGAGGTTAGGCCAAGCGGATCCCATAACCCTACATAACCTACGCCAGCATCCAGAATTCCCCGTATTTCAAGTGTCCGGACAACCTTCAGGGTGCCCACGCAAGTTCAGCTGGAAGGGCTATCATGTTTTGTTGGAATGTTATTCCTTAAATCCCACTAAAAATAAAGCTGCAACAGCTTTCTTTCCTCCAGATTATTTGAACACGGTGCTTTTGCATGACCTGACAACTAACAGTTAAGCTGGTCGCTTAATTCCGTGTGATCAACCGTTTCGCCAATCCGCGCTTGTCCCATACCCACTTTGCTTTGGCGGATAGGGAACCCGGTCGTGAGTAACGAAATTTCATTACCTCTTCATTATTATCAAATCGACATGCGTCAATCGGAACCTTCAATGTTGAATTTAATTTGATTTACACTTGTAGTATTCGGTAAGATTTTTCTCAATCTGTTCACTAAGCTGCGATTATTGTGAAGTTGTTGTCCATCATCATTTTCCTGTAAACAAAAAATTCCCTGCATGCACAGTTGCAGTACAAACCTTTTGTACTAAGTCCAAACAAGCAAACGCGTCTAGGGCGAACGTAATCGTTATCTACACACACCGTACTTCAAGGCAGTTATTGATCGGAAAATTGGTCGAAACAGTCAGTACATCACAACAACAAAAAAATCATCATCATCGTCCAGTGCTAAACAGCAAGACAAGCCTCATTGACCGCTGCCGTTCCCCAGAGTTACACGTTTATATAAAAAGAGTGAATATCCAACGGGAACAGGGAGTGGACCTAAACAGGCGGGAAAAGATAAGATGCTGCTGCAGCATACACACGGAACACAGTCTAACTGTACAAACGCACTCTTTCAATCACTCTGATTCGATAGAAAATGAAAACACGATCGCCACTGTTCACGGTCCACTGCCATATCCCTCTCTCTCCAGCCAGCTATTCGACAGGTCACTCGGACCCCAACCACGAAGGCGTGAGACACCTACTTAACCGACCTTCGCTGCACATTTTCTCATCCCGTGTTGTCACGTCATCTGTTGACCTCAAGGGGGTTTCTTCCATTCCTTGGGAGGAACACAAAATAGGGCACTGTATGGTAGACGAGTGTTCGTCATACGCAA
>LUCM01008247.1:85645-97670 GCA_008360955.1 Fasciolopsis buskii | reverse complement strand
GGGAGCTGACTTTATGTCCACTGATCAGGTTGATCCCACGGATTTCACCATTTTGATATGGAAATTCATTTCAAGAGACTATTGTGATTGAGTGCTGCTCGTAGTTAGATCCCAGTTATTGCCATCCGCGTGATATCGTCATCTGCAAATTTGTAGAGCTTCGTTCATTATTGTCATAACTGAACTTGTTTTTATTATTCGATGCCATTGCGAAGTCATTATCCTGTTCCTTTGATCTCAGAAGTATTAAAACAAAATCGAAAAGAGACCTGTCGTGAGCATTTCATTAAGGAAAACTCTTCTAGTCTGAACACCTCTTTAGCCTGAAGTCCCCTACTCGTCTGCCCAGTCATGGAGTGACCGTGCTAGTCCATTTCAGAAATCGACGCTTGTTCTCGTGGACTGGCCAATCCAAATATTAATCCATTTTAGGGATGATGCTCCTTCAGCCTGAGGAGCAGCATGTCCGTGTCAACTTATGGAAAAACCATGATCGCTCTGCGTCCCAGATTTGAATGCTGCCTTACAATATCGTCTTCTTGAAAACAATGCGAAGGAAAAATTAAAAGTTCTACCGCGAGTATGCTGTTGACCACGACACTCGGATATACATTTATCGAATATCTCCGACAATTCAACGATAGGGTTGCAGCACTCCAGTCTTACCTACTCGGATGTTATTCGTGAGAAGGCTGAAGCAGCCCTTTTAGATTGGATCCCAGTCAACAGTCGCTTGTGTGCCATGAGACTGCAGGGATCAGTTGGCGTCCAAAAGGATAGTGGTGTTAAGCGTAGTTTATTTGTTATCTCGGCATACGCTCCAACAGACTGCAGCACTGATATGGAGAAAGACGAATTTTACGATAACCTCGTCACTCTTGTTGGGAAGAGCAAACGCATCTGACATTGTAAGTGGGTAGCAGGTGACTTTAAACACGGATTGTGTGTATGAGCATATATTTCAACTATCCGAATCTACAATCAAAACTTACGGGAAGTAAACAAAATTTAAAATGAACTAAGATCCGGACCACACGATTCCCAATTATTTGAGAATGCAAAAAGCTACCTGAACTAGCTCCAATCGATGCCATACCGCAGACACAACATGATCAGGAATGTCACCGGTGAGAAGCAGTTTCGAATTGGCGAACAGCATGGATGATAATGAGGCCGGAGAATCAAGTTTGACTGGATCCATAACAAACCGCGATTCGGAAGCAAAACTGGCAGGGTTAAAGGCAATGCTGAACAGTTCCACAATGCGACTAACAGTAGAGGTGAGCAGCAGAGACAGCTGAGGAGACAGCATTGTGCGTTTAGTGGCGGCCAACGCGCACGTTGACGGCTGTAATCCACTTAGGGTAGACACATCCAAATCGGAACGATCGTTCGACGGGCGAACTACCTGAAGAGCCCGGATCCAATCCGTACGATTTACCTAAGGAAGAAGTTGAAAATGAAGATATAAATGATGCAAAAACCACCGAGTGATAAGCCCATCTTAACAATGTAATAGAAAACACAATGCAGCATAATGCAATACAAGGTAACTAACCGACTAGCAGTTATACAAGCTCAGTACAGTTCGGTTTATACAACCACAAGTCCTGAACCAACGTGGCTTGGTTCTGGTTGCCACCTCGCAGCATTGTAGACCCAAAGGAAAAACAAATGAGGAACCGTGAAATAATAACAGTAAAACGATAAGCGAAACGGATCAGACAGAAAGTTTTTTCGAATTCTAGAATGGAGTGACTAAAACGTATGGTCATGTCACCAAACACCAAAAAATTCGCATGAAGGAAATCCAAAAAAAGAAGATAGGTACCAAACGGAACACAGAAGACTCAGACCACCGGATAAGATTCTTACATGTTAGTCTCCTGACACGCACCGGATGCATGCGCTCACTTACCAACTACCTCGGAAAACAGCCTACACTAAGGAATTATGTCGACGCCAATGCGTAACACGTCCCAATCACTTCACCTTACCGAAATTTCGTTAGTGTGTATTATCGTTTTGAGTACCTTTTGCTTTGATTTACCCGATATACGACAAATCACAGACGAAACTACTGAAATGATAAAACTTTACTAAAGCCTTCATTTGAAAGAACAAGTTTGTTTCGCAACAGCACTTTACACTTGAAACATGCAAAAACTCATCCAAAACGTACCTCCACTGACATCAAGGACGTCGACAAATACTTCACATGTTTGGGTCTTCATTCAGAAGCATGATATCATCCGCATATTCTCAGCCATGGCTTACGGTCTACGAAACTGATGATGTCGATATTCTTTCACGTACCATTGATCGCCCAAGGACTAATGTACGATTCATATCCGTTGACTCCTGGGCTTAAACCTAAGTTGAGTTACGATCAGTATGCTACACCGATGGATAGGACCAATAATAAAACAATCATTCACCACGTCGGCTGAATTTCCATCAATCCTAGGAATCCTGACTTTGACTTCTTTTACCGTCTGTCAATTCCTATTCAGTACCCTTAGATCAGAAACATCATAGACTGTCATATAATTAGTGAAAGCACAAGCACTCATGAGATTAGAATTATCATACGGCTCAGGAACGCGGATTAGAGATATGCTCATAAACTTTACGATTTTCACACAAACCTTGCCACATGCATACTCAAAAATGATAGGAAGATCCTACCGGTAGTGACGGGATTGCAAATACAACACTAAAACCCTGAAGTAAGTCTAACCAACGGGATCCACTTTTTCCCCGTTCCAATCCCCTAAATCAAATCGTCTACCAAAACAGTTCCTGTGTCGTGCATTTCACCGAATTTCGGAATTTCGATCAACTAGTGCGAAATCATGCCAAACGCACATCTGTTATTGTTTGTGATGAATCGTGAAACAGCGAATGGCTTAGTAAATTTCTTTTGTACATTAACCTTTCAAAAGCGGCCTTTTTAGATTGGATGCCGGTCAATAGTCGTTTATCCGCTGTAAGACTGCAACGGCCAGTCGGTGATCGAAAGGATGACTGTGCTAAGAGCAATTATTTGTAGTCTCTAGCAATGCATGCTCCAACAGACTGCAGCGCTGACATCCACAAAGGATCAGTCTACGAAACCTCATCACTCTTGGTCAGTAGGAGCAAAGGCTCCGACATTGTAATGATAACAGGAAAACCCAGTGCATCCGGAGTTCGCTGGGTCTACTGAAGCAAAACCCAGTCCCTAACTGTAAGGATAGCGAACGAGATGCGGCGACAAGCTTGCAGCGTCAGTCTGCGAATCAAGATGGCCGAAAAATGGAAGAAGCAACCTCTTCAAGTAACAGTCAAAGACTGTATGGGCTTATAGCCGACATCGTTTGGTCGCCGAACTTCGCCCAGGAAGTCGTGTGCAGTAGAAATGGAGAGCTCATTTATAGCAACAGCAAAGGCCTCACCGTTGGGCTGAGTACCTCAAGATCAGTTTAAGCGGCCGCCAGGCCAATAATTTTAGTCCGAGTCTGCACCTGCGAACATCTTAGAGGTGTCTCTTGCCTCTCTTCTCCAACGGAAGTGGAAGTAGAGTCGAATATTTCGACCTTATGAGGAGGGGAAAAGCGGCCGGTCCGATAAACTTCCTCCCGTTTATTTTCAAACTGGGTGGAGAGCTCTGACAAAAGCACTTACCTCCTCGCTTCGTGACATCTGGAAAAAGGAGCGTACCCCGTATCCGGTAAAATGAGTCTTTGGTCGTACCCATCGACAAGAAAGACCACACAGTGACCGCAGAGCAACCACTCGTGGCATTAGTTCAATTCCGACAGTTACTAAGGTTTTGCTCCCATAATGCTGCGCTGTCTGACGGTCCGTTACCGACGGTAACATCCGTGAACAGCAGGCCGGAATTTTATCCTGGTCGGACGCTTAAATCCATCAGATTTTCACTCTTTGACAGTACCCGAAAATGTTGTCGCTTTGAAGGTTTTGATCACCGATGTTTACGTAGTATCGCCAGGAATAGATGGAGTGACTGGAGGAGTAATGTGAAGATTAGAAGTCTAGTAGTAGATGTCGGTTTTGAAAAAAAAGTCTAGAGGACTTCGTTGGTTGGTCCCTGTTGGTATAGCAAACACTCGTCCCACCAGATCTGCTGTTCTTCCGTTCCTTTCTCGCAGTGGAAGAAGCTATGTGGAGGTCAACAGATGACGTGGCAATGTGGAATGAGAAAATGTACAGCAAAACAGGTCAACTAGCTGACTGGAGACACTGAAGGACATGGCAGCGGGTTCCTATAACAATTCATTCGGTCGGTGCGAGGGGAGAAAAAGAGAAATGTGAAGTGTGCTGCGGATCTCGGCAGTATTAATCGCGCTTTCAGCCATTATTCTAACTATACTCCAATCGCCTTCGTACAAGAATGATGACATCTCATCTACCCTATTTCGACCGAAGAGGTATTTAAGTTTAGTTCATTTTTAACAACCATTAACCTTGCGCCGTGTTCCGACTGTGGTTGCAACCTCCCAGCACCACTTGCTCAAACAGGAAAAAGAACTGAAAATAATGGAGACTGATGGCAAAGTAGTAATTGGAAGAAACAGAAAGAAAGTTTCGAACACAAGAACGCCACTAACCACGCCACTGACCAAGGCACTGAGTCATATCATCTAATGTCTCCAAACATGGCTTGAGGGGATATTGTGGACATGAATCCGGTAGTTTAAATGAACTTATACAAGCAAGTCCACTGGTTAAAGCTTTCATATTTTTCACAAGTCATCCATTGTTCAACTCTGCCCACCTTCCCAACAGTATCTCCTTCACAGAACAGCGTACAAGGATGCAGTCGGTCTATAAGTATAGACAATATATGACCCAACCACCTTCACCTATCTTTGCCCAATGCCCATTCTAAAGACTGGACCTTGAGCCCCAGTAACTTGCGTCGAACTTCTGAGTTATTCACAAAATCCTTCCACTATATTCTACCAATACCACGAACACAGCGGTTGTCAAATACTAAAATCCCTCTCACATCCTCTGCTCTGAACGGCCAGGTTACGAGACCGCACGGCAATACCGACCTCATTGTTGGCCCGACTGCCCATCCACTGATCAACGACCGGATGTCACGTCAATACTACGAGTGCTTCAGATTAGCAAATGACGTTTGGGGCTTTTGTATGCGCAAAGACATTAAGTCCGACATACAATTACCAGTTGAGATATAAATACTCAAATAATCACTGAAGGATATGGCAGCGGACCGTGAACTGTAGCGATCGTGTCCTCATTTTCTGAGTTATTGGAAAGGTGTTTACACTGTTAGACCATTTCCGCCTGTTGGTTAAAGTACCATTCCTATATACTGCTCGGCTATGTGAGCCCACTCCCTGCTCTCGTTGCATAATCACTCTTTTAACTTAACTCTGGAGAAAAGGTAGTGGTTAGTGGAGCTTGTCTCGGTGTTTCATGCCAAATGATGATGCTGAATGAGTCATTGGATTCTTTATCGTTCAACTTATAGTCGACTTCCGCAATCGAAAACAGCAGGTAAAAGTTACAACTATTGCCAAGAATTAAGATGCAACATTCAATCATAAAGGATGGTTTTCTTATTATTCACTCCGCATCGACTCCTTCTCCGTAATGACACTCACTGAAATCAATAAACACTGAACTGCACTTGGAAGATAGAGGGCTGAATTGGGTGAGTTGCGGCATTCCGAGACTCCGACATGTTCAATCTAATCAATCAATGGAACTGAATATGATTGCTAACTCCCACCCGTGGAATTTTCCGATACCCTTTTTGAGACGCTGACCAATCGCGATCACCAGAATTTTGTCTATTCATGTAAAAATAAGACCAAAACTGCCGACATGGAAGAGAACACGTGAACAGACACGTAAAACGAACAGCAAAATAAGCAGATTTTTATTGAAGAGAAAAAATGGAAACAGCCTACGGTGCTCGACGAAAACCATTCGCATGACAGTACACGAACGCCATTATAGACGTTGGAAGATTGACAAGGGAATGAACGGAAACAATGAGAACGAAATACGGAAATTTTAACATTGCTATTTCGAATGCTGCCATATTTGTGTACATAGTTAATATTATATTATATATATACGTATAGACAAAAAGAACAGTCGATAGACGTATAGCAAACAAGGGAACGTTGTTTATAATAGTGAACCTGAGGCTGAAACACTAAAAATGCCTAGTGGAAGTAACAGATGCGCGTGCAGTGGACCAACAATAGCACACGACTAAAAGTAGTTGAGAACAACCATGTAAGGAGTGAAAGAAGAAACAGATAATTCGGTTCAGTGTCGTACTGACTGATTGTTGACAAAGGTTGAGTGACAATTTGTAAAAAAAAATAGAAAAAGAGCTAAACGCGTATCCCAGTCATAGCCACGATTCCTGCGCCACGTTTTTCTTGAGAGATGTTTTGAAGACATGTTCCAAGTCCTACGACAAATGGCAAGAAACGGAGAACAAAAAGCAACCAGGATTTCTACAATACCAATAAAAAATAGAATAGATAAAAACTTAATTAAAGGNGTCCTCATTTTCTGAGTTATTGGAAAGGTGTTTACACTGTTAGACCATTTCCGCCTGTTGGTTAAAGTACCATTCCTATATACTGCTCGGCTATGTGAGCCCACTCCCTGCTCTCGTTGCATAATCACTCTTTTAACTTAACTCTGGAGAAAAGGTAGTGGTTAGTGGAGCTTGTCTCGGTGTTTCATGCCAAATGATGATGCTGAATGAGTCATTGGATTCTTTATCGTTCAACTTATAGTCGACTTCCGCAATCGAAAACAGCAGGTAAAAGTTACAACTATTGCCAAGAATTAAGATGCAACATTCAATCATAAAGGATGGTTTTCTTATTATTCACTCCGCATCGACTCCTTCTCCGTAATGACACTCACTGAAATCAATAAACACTGAACTGCACTTGGAAGATAGAGGGCTGAATTGGGTGAGTTGCGGCATTCCGAGACTCCGACATGTTCAATCTAATCAATCAATGGAACTGAATATGATTGCTAACTCCCACCCGTGGAATTTTCCGATACCCTTTTTGAGACGCTGACCAATCGCGATCACCAGAATTTTGTCTATTCATGTAAAAATAAGACCAAAACTGCCGACATGGAAGAGAACACGTGAACAGACACGTAAAACGAACAGCAAAATAAGCAGATTTTTATTGAAGAGAAAAAATGGAAACAGCCTACGGTGCTCGACGAAAACCATTCGCATGACAGTACACGAACGCCATTATAGACGTTGGAAGATTGACAAGGGAATGAACGGAAACAATGAGAACGAAATACGGAAATTTTAACATTGCTATTTCGAATGCTGCCATATTTGTGTACATAGTTAATATTATATTATATATATACGTATAGACAAAAAGAACAGTCGATAGACGTATAGCAAACAAGGGAACGTTGTTTATAGGGAGGGTTGAAATGTTATCTCCTGTATTTCTTGGACCGTTCACTAGGCTGCATGCTTAGATGGAGCCGACTGGCATAAAAGCCCACAATGGATTGTATCTTCTAGCAGTCAAAGGGGAAAAGAACCACAACGCGTGCTCAGATGGGTCGTAAGGTCTAATATTGGAGCAATTAGCAATTAATTTATACGCGCCGCTGTTTCGGAAGGACTGCGTCGTAGAATGGAGCCTTCTTAACAAATGCTCGTCGTCAACCGCTATCATGAATATAAGAGTTTGTTAAAGCAGGAAAAAAACAGATCTAATAAAAAATCACTCAAACACTGAACATTTTCAAATCAGGATGATCTTTCATTGATTTACAAATGTTTTATAGTCGGAGATAAAAGCGAAATTTGCCGAATATCGACAACTTACCACCAGATATTTCTTCTCCAAGACCAACTTAACGCGACTTTCGTAGACTTGGGGATACTGCCGACGAAGGCAGCTGAGACAGGCTTCTGTGGTCAAAGCCTTTAGATCGGCACCGCTGAAATTGCTGGTCGCATGTGCTAATTGTTGTAGCAACTGAGAAAGGAAAAGTGAGGGGACGGTTTACTGCGTGAAAGCAGGGTCGGAACGGATGAGGTGGCATGAAAAGGGTGATAAAACGTAGACATTAAACGTAATTGCAAGTAGCCCTAAGTAGAGCTCTTTTTGAGCAGGTCATCGAAAGCATGATTCAAGAAGACAACAAAGAAAAATGAAAACAAACAGAAACGAGTCTTTCTATCGGGTTTATCACATAGTAATGTGCTTCGCTATGCCCGTTTCTCGTGCTAATTATCCATTGAAATCTATAGCATATCAGTGAGTTGGGAGATTAACATCACTCAGACCTTTGATTCATATAAAATAACGCCTATATAAGCCATGTGAAGTCACACAAAGCAGTACTGGCTCTCAAGCGTTAACGGTTGTTCATTCCTGTTTTGCGAGGCGTAAACGGCCTCTCGATAACTCAAAGGATAACCGATGGTATCGATTCAACTTGTCCCAAAGAACGAGTTTCCTTCGATTTGAAGTCAGTCCCGAATGCAACCCCGTGAGAAAATTGAAAATTCACAGGCTATCCACATTGCGATATTACCATAGATACTAATCCAAATGTTTACGACGGGTCGGAGGAAACTCATTCGGGTTATCAGAGACAAGCAATCAACCCTAGCATTTCGCGTAATTCGTAAGTATTATAGTGCAGCTTAGGAGCTTCGGACCAATTTAGGAATCCTGATCCATGTGCCGCGTAGGTTTTCAGGTGACAGCTTCTCTACGACAGGAAGGAGAATAGTGCATGAATGACAACAACGAAAACGTGCAGGACCACAATATGACCAGAATAGTCAAGAGCAGCAATTCGACTCAAATACATGCTTTACGTATTAAAAAAACAAAGTGAGAAATCAAGCAGTTGCAAAACGCGTGTTAGATTAATGAGGAAGTGGGTAAAAAACGGCCGAAAATTTCCAAGTTTCAGTGCGAGCCAGTATATTGAGAGCGCGCACAAAAGGGAAAACACTGGATAAATCACTGCCGGCACCTTAATTTCTATAAACACTAACCATATATTAGGGTGTCGCATACAATACTTACATCGGAACCAAGGCGAGAAAAAAAGCTGTGAATGGAACAAGAAACGTTCCTACGGGAATCCCTATATGCTTCAGCTCCTCCAGACTCCCGCTACACGCCAGTGTTAATTAAATACATGATTCCTCTGTGGACATTACATTACTCAGTTCTTTAAAGTAAAGCACAGTTGTCTTAGGGTTCGCAAACTGTTGGGAGCTGATGACAGGCAATTCAGTTGACAAGCCCTTCGACCACTCAAGGTAAGAGGCCCAAAACTCTCTGGAGGTTCCAACAGAGCAGGCAATTGAGGAACTCCGTTCGTACGTCCCTGCACTTGTGCAATATCTCCAAGGCAGACAAGGAGTCTATGTTCCTATAAAATGGCGAGTCACAATGGCCCTGTCACTGTGCCACCAACGGACTTTGGTGGTACTTATTGGGAGAACACTCGACAGAAAAAAGACGGAACGTCTCTACGATATTACTGCTATTTGTCCGCGCCCGATTTTTCGGTGGGGATGAGCTTACCCTATATATGGCCAACCGCCGAAAGGACGATCGTTCTACGAGCTACCTGGAGACCCACCGAACAGGTAGCTACAGGCGGATGACAGCAAAGAACGCCAAGACTCCGCCAACCGAGAACAACAAAGACAACATGAAAACGGCGATGAATTTATTTCACGCTAAAGGCTGAATGCAAACACTTACCTACAATTATCTGACTGTCATCTGGCCAGGTCATTGCTACCTCTTATAGGGTCAGAGGTAACTATCGTATTCGAATTCCGTTACAAACTCGCTCGTACAAGCAAGCATGCATTAGTATCAGTAGCATTCACGTGATATAAAAACTGATATGACAAGAAATACCCGAATGAGGGATGCCGAGCCGCCGAAAACCAAACGGATAAGCTATTCATGGTGTCTGCATAGTTCAGACTTGCAAGTGCCGATGACCTGTGAATATGTCTGGAGTTTCGCACTCATTCTTGAACGAAATCTTGAAATTGATAACGCTTTTGCTCATTCAAAATTCCGGATAGTCATTGGCCCGCAAGTCTAACGCTTAGGAGATGACGTCGTCGTTTCGGGCTAGCTTTCCGATGATGCAATGGAATAAGTTCGACTGTTGACTGACGCTAAAGACCCAGGTCGTTTTGCGTAGACGAACGAGTATTTAAATGCGAACCGTAAGAAGAGCCTGGGAAAATAATAAAACACTTACTTCAACCGATGGCCTTGGATTCCATTTTGCTGTGTGTACTTCCAAAATCCGCTGCCGAACTACTTCACATGGTAGGCCGAACGTGAATTCCCTATCAAACCGTCCGGGGCGTCTCAAAGCCGGATCGATGAAATCGGGACGGTTTGTGGCCCCGATAATCACTACCTCCGCACGCTGATCCATCCCGTCCATCAAGCTGAGCAGTGTGGACACGATGCTGGAATGTACTTGGTCCTGAAACCAGAAAGTAGATTATTAATATTTTACGAGATTTTGTAAACATAACCGCGCAGAAAATCTTGTGAACATTTTTGTGTGTGCTGTTATATCTGACAGTTAGGAAAGCAATCTCAATAGCCGATAAGCTCAATGACTAACAAAGAAAACCGGACTGTTGCCCCAGAAAAATTATTACTGAAGATAAGGTTATTGTTTTTTCAGCTTTCACAAGCACGAACCACTGCTACTCTGCAGCTTTGTCGGTCAAACATTGTCCCTAGTTGTAAGTAATTGCAACAGCGCCGAAGAGTCCGTTGCACTATGTTGCTTCCTTCAACTTCGTCCACGTAATTACATGAAAATGATTAACTGCGATCTGGCTTTGTGTAACATCGACATGTTTGTTGCCCACAAATGTGCACATATTGGAGTACCTGACTGCTGCATCATGATGATGAAGTTCATGATGATGATGATGATGTTGACGATGATGATGTTGATGATCTTGATGTCGATGATATTGATGCTGATAGCTTTGATGATGATGACGTTCATCATGATGATGTCCATGATGATGATGATGATCAAGATGATGATGTTGATGATGATATTGATACTGACGATGATGATGATGATACTGAAGAGGATGTCAATGATGACCGTGTTGATGTTGATGATTAGCTTATTGATGATGATGACGATGATGATGATGACGATGATGATGATGATGATGATGATGATGTAGACGATGATGATATTGATGATGATATTCATGTTCATGATGATGATGTTGATGATGATGCTGATGATGACGACGATGACGATGATGATGATCATGATGAAGATGATAACGAAGATTTGCATGATGATCTTTTGGATGAAGATGGTTTGGATGCTGCTGCTGATGCTGATGATGATGAGGATGATGATGATGATGATGACGATGATGATGATCATGATGCTGATGATGTTGATAATGATGATGATGCTGTGGATCATGGCGATGATGTTGATGATGATGATGACGATGATGACGACAGTGACAATGATGTTGATGATGACGATGTTGACGATGTTCAAGATGATGATGATCATGGTGTTGGTGACGATGTCGATGATCAGGATGATCTTGATGATGCTGATGATGTTGATGATGATAACGATGACGATGATGATGATGATGTAGATGATGATGATGATGATGATGATGATGATGATGATGATGATGATGATGATGACGATGATAATGTTGATGGTGAGGACAATGTTGACGATGACGATGTTGATGATGACGTTCATGCCGATGTTGATGATGATCATGTTGATGATGATAATGATGATGATGATGATTTTCATGATGTTGATCTTGCTTATCATGATGCTGATGATGATGATGTTGAGGATGGCAATGTTGATGATCATGATGTTCATGATGATGCTGGTAACGATGATGTTGATGATGATGCAGTCGATGATGACGACGTTCATGATATTGATG
>LUCM01008247.1:74527-85562 GCA_008360955.1 Fasciolopsis buskii | reverse complement strand
TGATGATGACGTTGATGATGATCATGATGATGATGATGATCATGATGATGATGGTGATGATGATGTTGATGATGATGTTGATGATGATGATGCTGATGATGATGCTGATGATGGTGATGCTACTGAAGAACACGATGTCCATGATAACGATGTTGACGCTGAGGATGACGTTGATGGTGAAATTAATGATGTTGATGATGACGATATCGATGATGTTGATGATGACGATATCGATGATGTTGATGATGATGTTCACGATGACGATGCGGTGATGCTATTGATGTAGATGATGATGATGTTGATGATAATGATGATGTTGAGGATGGCGATGTTGACGATGATGATGATGATGATGATGATGATGATGATATTGATGATGATGATGATGTTGATGATGATGATGATGTCGATGATGGCGGTCGGTTCTTGAAAATTAAGAAAAATACGGTCTCGGTTTTACGAAGGTAACTGTTAACAAACATTTAAGTTTTACGACAATACCAACGCGGCGGACGAGACTAAACAAAGAATTTAAAGGGGCAAAAGCCAACAAATTACCAGTGGTCGGACTGTCATTATTCTGAAAGTTCGATCCAGGTCATCTAAGTATCAGTCTTTCCCATTCCTTTATCGGCACCCTGTTTTTGATTAGCGACATTCCTCGAAGTGCTTCCATGCCATTATAATGATAATCAGAACTATTACGGTTATTAGTGACAGAAGCGATCAAAGTTACATTCAGATGGGCGCATTGATACAGTACAGCCATATTAAGTAAATGCAAAATTAAACACGGAAAAAGAGAATATGGCAACATTATTTTTAACCCTGCATTACAGTTCACATCAGGAGAAAACCCAAAGAACAAATTACTGACCTGTCTGGATGAACGTACTGGGGCCAAACCATCAATTTCATCAAAAAATATAATCGACGGCCGCATTCGAAATGCCTGATCAAAAAGCAGTCGCAACTGACGCTCGGACTCTCCCACCCACTTTGACAAACAGTCTGCGCCTTTTCGCATAAAAAATGCAATAGGACGTCGAGAAACCGAGTCATTATGGTTTGCCTCAGAATTGATTATACGGGTACACTCATTGGCCAATGCACGTGCCAGTAGGGTCTTCCCAGTACCTGGGTGTGAGTCATCAAACCAAATAGAAGAAAAATGCAAGCCGTGAAAAACAAGATATCATTAGGTGGGTAGCAAAAGGAAAATGCGATGATCGGATTGCATCTAAACGAAATCCACAGAGTTCGACCATCCATGGATCAAGAAGCAATGGAAGATGGCTTATCTTAAGCCTACGATCCAATCATGTCTGAAAGACCAGTTTGTGAGAACCTGGCGAAGTAACCTCCCGGTCCACAGGATGGAGGTTGCTTTCAGCTAGCAACTAAGATGGAAAAATGAAGTGGAGGAATACTTGATCCTACCAGACAGAATTCCCCCCAGCCACTTCTTACTGCCTCATGGACAGGTTCTTGCTAAAATCTTTCGTTGAGAACCCCAGTCGTTTGCCAGATCAGCGGCTGCATTCTCTAACAGTATTTACCCACCACTTCAAATGGACCACAAAAAATAAATAAAACTTAATGCTTCATCGGTCGTCGCAGAGGAGAGTCAGGACCGTGCTGTTCACACCGAGCAGAGTAGGTAGTTATACATATGCTCCTACCCACAGTTCCTGTCCTGGGTTAACGCCTCATTGTTTCTGATTCAGACTTGAATCAAAGGTTCCGGTTAGGGTTCCCAGAAGAAAACCCACTTCTTCCTCCAGTGGACAGCTGCGAAGTATCACTCGCCCAAATGCCTCCAACACCTTTTCTATAGGGAACCCTACCAACCTTCGTTCTTGCGACATAAGGATCACCCAAGATGCCACGAAAAATTGCGACTCAACAGATTTGTCCGAAGGCAACATTGACGGAGGAGCTGGAAATAACCTGGACGTACTAATTAAACATAAATGTTCACTAAACTTGGCTGCCCTCAATCCCGGCACGCCAAACCAGATGAAGCAACAAGCTCCCGAAGATAAAACTCTTCAAACTTTAAAAATAGATGCACGCTGTGTCGCCGAAACGCGCACACAAGATGTCATTTCCATAATCACTTTCGTACTCCCAATAAAACCTCATTCTCCCGCTTCACCTTTCGCGCGTCCGGTGGTCCGATTCTGATCGCTCATAGTCATCCTGGCCTTGGGATCGTTCTGAGCACTAGAGCCCAACGTGCCTCGTTGGGTTGGATTCCAATCAACAACCGTTCGTGTGTTGTTCGGTTGGACAGTTTTGTGGGCGTCAACGGCAGTCGATCGAGGCGTCTTTGTTTGTTCGTCGTATAAGTTTACGCACTACCGATTATAATTCTCCTAAGGCCAAAGACAAGTTCAACCGAGACTAATCCTGATCACTTCAAGGTGTTTCATCAACAGACAGCTGGGTAACATTAAGCCCGTACTAAAATAATAGATTCCAATGGGCAGACGATGACGTGGAGATGGAGGATAGAGAAGCCGCCAGATGTGATAAACCACACAAATTGGTTCTTCTTCTTGTTCTTTCTAGCTCCTGGTTTTCATCTTTTGCCATTATTCCGATGGAACCTGATCTGGACTCAGGGTTGTGCAAATATATGGTGCGTGCTGCGGTATTCTTTCACTTTTCTAGTCGACCGTCCGCTAAGTCTCGATACACTTTCTCCTACTTTGAGTGGGTTGTTATCTGAAGCAATAACCAAAACCAGAGATCGTTGGTGCAAATCACGGTAGCAAAAAACTGAACCGAATTCAAGTGGTGAATAGAATAACTTCCATACTGAAACAACTCCGTTTACTCTGACCTCGGATTAGATTGCATTATTCGCGTGGTACGGTCGGCGTTTAAAATGCACGATAAAGAGAAATTAAGAACATGGCGAGGTGCCTTAACTAACTCATCAATCTTTTCACAATAAGCTAGCTGAAAAACTAGAAATGACTCCACCCGGCAACATTAACCAGCACTGATCACTTACCAAGAGCCTTTACGCCCCGCTTATTTACTGAATTGTTTTCTGAATTTTTCGGTTTTCACCGTGCTTTTCTGACACATGTCCATCAATCCCAGTTGGTTTAAACATGCAAAGTTATATATATCTAATGATTCATTAGTGAGAAGATCTGCAGCACACGTTGCACATTGCAGAAAAAATCTGAAGGCGTAAGCTGAACCGCAATGTTTATTGTTACGTTTCGATCCAGACTAGGACTCGGTATCAAAAGCAAATCAATCAAGGTATGATTGATACAGCTAGTTCTACATGGTCTAGTGTGTTGTGTGTCGGTCCGTTATTCCACTAATGTCGCCTGGTTTTGCTAGTGACGCAATGTATTTCGATTTGTGTTGGTTGAACGAGTTGCTCGAATGGAGCGCTTTGAAGGCCAAAGGTTTCCCACTCACACACTGATTCATTTACGTTTAATAACGAGTCCTAGTCTGAATCGAAACGTCACGATAAACACAGCAACTAAGTGCATGCCTTCAGATTTTTTCTATATATATAATATATATAACGACATAGTGTACAAGTTGCTGAAGGCCGACTCTTACCTGGCGGTCCGGTAAACAGAACACCACGCGGAGGATCGATGCCGAAGCCTGAGAATACCTCCGGATACATCAACGGCAAAATAATACTTTCCTTCAAAGCTAGTATATGGTCATCATGACCACCAACATGTTCAAAGCCAACCGACTCGTCCAGCAACATCGGCTCGATACCAGCCAAACTTGACCCGGAAAGCAAGCGATTGGTCAGTGTTGATTTAACCTAGTGCACAGTAAAAAGAACACAAAAATCAAGAGTCAAGGTTATGTTTCATATAAAAGATAGAAATGCAAGCAGCTGCTGGTATTTTGATTCGCCAAATATCGGTCTTCATAAAACATTGCGCGCTTTGCCGTGTTAAATCGGCAGCCTTATTTCAACTAGCAAGGATATGGTTGCTCCTATCATCAAACACACATCCTAATACAATTTATAGATCAGCGTCATCCCATGACTGACTTATCCGTGTAAGATGAAAACATGGCCAATACATCACCATTATCATCATCGTCACCGTTTAGCAAAAAACAAGCCTCAATGACCGCTGCCTTTTCCCTAAGGTTACATACGTCTACAAAAACAGTGAATATCCAAAGGGAACAGGGAGTGGACCTACACAGGCAGGAAAGGATAAAAATGCTGCTGTAGCCAACACATGGAACACAGTTTAACTATACAAACGCACGTGTTTTCAATCATTCTGATTCGATAGAAAATGACAACACGATCGTCACTGTTCACGGATCACTGCCATATCCTTCAGTGTCTCCAGCCAGCTAGTTGACGAGTCTTTCGGACCCCAACCACGAAGGCGTGAGACACCTACTTTACCTAACTTCGCTGTACATTTTCTCATTCCACGTTGCCACGACATGTGCTGACAGCTACACGACTTCCTCCACTCCGTGGGAAGGTAAAATAGGGCACGGTATGGTGGACGAGTGTTCGCCATATGCAGCAGGTGACTCAAACAGCGCAATCTATTAAGGTTCATATGATGAGATAAGGTATTCTTAGAACTGACACCCAATACCAGATTCCTAACCTCAATATTACTCACCCGGTCACTCCATCCAATCTTAGTCATACTACGTAAACATCAGTGGTCAAAAACCTCCAACCGACGAACATCTACACGCATACTCTCCACTTCATGTCATGCAACCGTACAACAGAACTGAGCGTACTACGGTACAGTACACACGACCTCCCAACTTCCGTGAAAAATCAAGCCAAAACGTGTCAAAAATTCGTACCAGACAGGAACAAGCGATTGCCTGCATAAAACTGCCGAAGCCTTTCCCCGTTATCCGTTCGCTTGGCAAGGAAGGAGCAAGGAGCAGACCTCCGATGCACTAAATTTTCCAACTTGTGCATTAAAATCACCTGCTACCACTACAATGTCAGAGTATTTGCTCTTCCGAACGAGGGTGACGAGGACGTCATAAACCTCGTCTTTTTCCCATGGCAGTGCTGCAGTCTGTTGGAGCATAGGCCGAGATGACAAATAAGTTACGCTGAACAACGCCGATTGATCCGTGAGGTCGCATGGCGCATAAGAGACTGTTGATTGGCATCCAGTCTAAAAAGGCCTTTTCGGCCTTCTCATTTGAAACTATTCCTGCACCACGTTGATCCACAACTTTGAGTTGCTTCGTCTCCTGAAGTGTGAAGGAAATATCTTGACGAGACATTTAAGGCAGTCAGCTGAATTACTCTAATCGAGTCCTGAATTAGTGTTCCACAGGCTACAGCATACACCAAAGACTTTGGTTGTGACAATAACCTCACCGAAAGGCAGCGGGGCATAGCTGAGTGGAAGCCCATCTACTCGGATCAATTAGTCTTCCACTCGTTTTTACGCCTAAGCTGATGACTCAGATCAACCCCCGACGTGGAAGACCAGGAAACTACTTCGTAAGACCTCTTGACCCTCCAGGTGAATGGATCATCGGCTTGAGATAAGCAATACTGTATAGCTTGATGGATCATGGGGGCACGCAAGCCGTCACATCACGTCAAGGTGTAGTCGCTTGGTGAATGGACAGCATCTCTACTCTATCGTTTGACCCAGTGCAACCAATCAATTGTCCAGCTCAACGCACAAACAAATAGCATCCTGTTGAACCTCAGCATCATCATTATCATCGTTCGGCGTTAAACAGCAAGGCAAGCCTCACTGACCGCTGCCGTTCCCCAGAGTTACACGTTTATATAAAAAGAGTGAATATCCAACGGGAACAGGGAGTCGACCTAAAAGGGCGGGAAAAGATATGATGCTGCTGCAGCCAACACACGAAACACAGCCTAACTGTACAAACGCACGTGTTTTCAATCATTCTGATTCGATAGAAAATGACAACACGATCGCCACTGTTCACGGTTCATTTCCATATCCTTCAGGCGGGATGACGTAAGATGCTTTAGGAGGTCTCCGGGATATAGGAATCGAACTGGGAAATGGAGATAGGCCATGTGACCTAGACTACGCAGATGAAGTTGTGTGCCTTTTCGAGTCTGCGGAACACGCACAACGCGCACTAGGTAGACTCGAGATCGGTTGCTCCGTTTGGCATGTGCTTTGCACCTTCAAAGTGCAAAGTGCTGATGCAGGACTGGACGACAGCAGTATCGAACTTGGTGCTAAGCGGAGAGGGACTAACGATTGTAGACCGTTTCACCTACCTTGGTAGCTGCGTGTCGAACGATGATGGCTCGGCGATAGAGATAAACACACGTATATTGAAGGCTCGAGCGGTTTACGCTGGACTGAATCACTTGTGGCGTCGGCCTGATATTTCACTGAAGTTGAAATGTCGTGTGTACTGTACCGTAGTACGCTCAGTTCTGTTGTATGGTTGCGTGACATGGAGTGGAGTATGCTTGTGGGAGATGTTCGTCGGTTGGAGGTTTTTGACCACTGATGTCTACGTAGTATGACTAAGATTGGNACCCGGTGAAACAACGCAGTTTTATCAATCCTCCACAAAAAATCAAAGTTGGTAGGGGGGCAGGTCTTTTGAAATTCATAAGGCAGCCGAAACGGATGGGCTGCGATGATTTGGCTAAGAAATAAGAAAAACCCAGCCAGCAAACCGGATTGTACATATGCAATTAGACTGCTGGGTTTGGGTCCACAATATCCAGCTGGAGACAACTGGTGATATGGTTCAATGCCGAAATCAGTGGCGCTCTCGCAATCCAAATCGTTATCCCAAATAGTTGGTCAACTTATTACCTCCTGGTCGATCTTTGAGTACTTATCGCTCTCGTTTCCTCCTTCGAGACGGTCGTGTTGCAACAACCGAAAACAACATGCGGATGCAAGTTTAGTGGTTGTACAAAGCGAACCGAACGATAAAGCCGTACGAAGAAATAGGCGAGGGGCAAATCACCCAAAACACTTCCCACGCCTTGCCTGTTCATGACAAACGATCGATGTACGACAGGCTTTTTACCAACAAGTAATTATCGTGATGCACTGAGTGCTACTTCTGGAGCAAGTGGGAAAAAGCTTCACCAACATGCAGAACCAAATGACTACTCAAAACAACGTCAGGATGCAATTCTATTTTACGGAAACTCGAGTACGGAACTATACCCTACAACCTCGATGGGACCCAAAATGATTGACTTGCAAATGGTAGTCACTAGTTTACTGATTAACTCATTTGTTACACCACATCCACAGTGAGGCAGGTGGTTGAGGGCCATCGATATCCGAAACAAACAACTTCCGTTGACCGGCCGACGATATGACATCCAAAGCCTAGTGATAAGCCGAAGATAGGAGTACCTCGGTAACTCCAAATAAAAGCAGTTTGTTTTTGAGAGAAACAGCAATTGAGACAGGAGAAAACGATGGTCCCTTGGTAACATACAATTCCATGGGCTTTGCCTGATTTATGCTTGTTGGTGTCCCGTGGATTTGATACTGGCCGACACGAAGATCTGGTCCGACGTCTTCCCGAATGAGACTGGAAAAAAACAGACCAAAATGGTCGGATAGAAAAGAGAAGTCCAGATAGAATTCTGAGGATTTTTGTACCTTCGTACAGCATTGTGAAAATTAAAGAATTCTATGGCGAGGGCGGGATTAAGCCAACCTAGAGACATGAAAGGAATTCGCGAGTATTACATTTAATCCCATAAACACACTAGTAGTCAAACTCACCTGAGGACTTGTGTTGCCGCAAGAATACCTTGCACATTTCCTCCCACCGAGACTTTTCGTTTCACTACCAAAGGAGTCATCTATCAGAATACTTTCAGTATTTTGAAATGCGGGGCTCACCACAAGCTCCAGAACTTTCCGCAGATGAGCACTATTTTTTGGGAGATAAATCAACAACTTTGTTACATACCTCGCCATACCGATGCCGACCTGTCCGCCGCTTTCTAGGCCGACCCATCCACCTCACACAAGCAACGCGAAATCCGAAACTCGAAAACAGCGCTACTTTTCGGATTACCTCAGCTCCAGCTCCAGTTCCAGTTCCAGTTAGATTACAGGACTATGCGGCCAGATGCGTGATCGTTCAGGATCTTGCACAGAGAGCTCCTTGTATCAGACAACAGGAGGGTAGAGACCGTCCTCAGTTCCTAGGGTGAAAGTGCTAATCTTCCATGCGCCCCCGACTCTCATTTCTAAAAACTTCAAGGCAGAAAAAATTACCAAACTGCTTTCCTCTTGACCATCTCCTCGGCCCTACACGCCGCCCTCTCCAGACACAGATAGCCATACATTTTCTAGTTTCCCCCCGAACTCGCGCACTGGTCCCATCTGTACCGTTTCCTTTGATAGCTCGATCCAACCATTCACCGCTGATGTGGCAAACGATTTGCCTGTCTCACAATAGTTCCTCCGTTTACTCTTAGTGTTTTGTCCCCCCCTATCTCGAATAGTGCCCCACGGTGACCCCTGTCTCGGCCAGGCCCTTAACGATAGTGAAAACCATTGGTAAGTAACATCAGTCCTTATGTCTGTCCAGGGAGTACAAGGCACAATCTGTAAGTCCCTGTTCATATACCATGTGCCTTAAATGTTCAAACAAGTGTGTGCATACACGCGGAACCTGTTCTAACACCTTGCTATCTCTTGCAAAATAAGGCCCCATAGCTGGACACAGTATTCCAGGTGCGGTCAGACAAATGTCGTGAACAGCGGCAGAAGAAAGTTGGGCCTCCTAGCTCCTCTTAATTTGGTGTAAGGTGCACCATGCCTTCTTGATCCCTTTCTGACGCTGCAAGCTGGCTCTGAAGTGCGCTTTCAAAAATATCCCGAGGTCCTTTGTTTGCTGCGTTTGTGACATTGCGACCCGCTGCTGATAAGGACCCATGCAGAGAGGACGGGTTAGCTTCGCCATCCATGAGCCGATAGCCCCTGTGGAAGATCCCATCCTGCCGACAAATGGTAAACGTTATCCAGATCCCTCTGGAAGGTTTCACTGTCTACTGTCCTAAATTGTTTGAGGTCGCCAGCAACTAAAATACACAGATCTTTCAATCTGTTGGTTATGTCGTGGGCATACATCAGGAAGGGCAATGAACCTAAATGAATTGTATTTTATTGCACAGACATTCGTGTACAATAAATAAAGGCGCCTTTCAGTCCATAAATGTGAGGTTAAAAGTGACGTAGGGAAAAAATTTACACTCATCATTCCCTATATATATATTTCAGAAAATAATCGCGCAATGATCATATAAAAATTATGATATGTTACACCAGAAGTCGGCTAAAACCCGGTCACGGTGCGTCAAATTTGACGCTAAATACGGGACAGTGGAGTTCATGTAGATATGCATTCTAGGTGGTGTTGAACGAAACGCGGAGCGGGAGTTTGAAAAGTCGTTGTGCAGGGGATGCAGGGGATCAAAAGGAATTTCGTGGGCAAATTTCTCACACGCTGATTTGTGTTGATCACACAGATTGAAGGACAATTCAGTTAGTGGTACGAAAGATACGGCTAGTAATTGATAGCCCCCGGCAAAGAGTTTTAGATTTTCTTAAGTACAAGTGGAAATATAGCGGAAGAACAGCAAGGAAGGATTGGAAAACAAATTAGTATACAAACGGGGAGACGGTATTTTGTTTCACCTTGTAATGCCGAAGCTTCCTGATTCGAAATGACAGCCGTCGGAGATCCTTTGCACAGGTAGAAATGTGAGAAGTCCAGTTCAGATTTTTATCCACAATAACTCCTAGACAGTTCACAGGGTCAGCCTTGTTGAGAGCTTTTGAGTTAATGGAAAATGTTCAAGAGAAGTCGGCTGGATAAGAGAACGAGAACAGGCCTTGGAAACATTTAGATGTATTGAGATTTAAATCATCCTGTGCAGAGAAAAAGTAAGGAGAAGATAACCTATCAGAAAAACTTTGAAACCCATCGTCCTTCGAAACAGCTTGAGGAAGAATAACATCAACAGCACGCTTAAACAGAGGACAGGAGGGGCTAGTTGATAAGTCGCTGATGCAAGTAGAGGTGTACGGTGAATAAACAGCACCCAGAAAAACACTTGCTTTGTTAATCAACGGTTTTGTAGTCTTACCACGGATTACTGTGTACTGAGTTCGGTTAGTGAAGTAATCAGACAGCCATGCTAATAAATTTCTGGGAAAAACAAGCGTTTCCAGTATGTGAAGTTGACGAGACTGTGGGACCAAATCGAATACCGACGAATAGTCTGGAAAAGCGCGACGCACAGACTTCATCGGTGCGTTTAAAGACTTACAAATTTGATGAATAAGGAAGGCAATAGCGTTTAAACTGCAGCTGAAAGAAGTTTAGGCAAACTGAAAATAGTCATCTGGAGGATGCATATAAGAACGCAGGCGCTTAAGTATAGCACGCTCCGTCAGTTAAAGACTAAAAGACGTCAAGATATTTGGGCGAAAACCTTTTGCCAAAGGAGTAGAACTGCTAGGTTTAGGGATGGGAATAATAATGACGGGTCTCCAACAGTCAGCGGTAGATGGCGAGATTAGTGATGAGTTAATCAGAAAAATACATGCGTCCATCAGAGCCACAGCACCATACCTTCTAAGAGCTAGGGACAGACTGTCAGGACCGATCCATGCAGTAATTTTGGTGGTGCGGAGAAGGTAGAACACCTCGTCTCTAGAAAAACTTGCAACTGTCATATCATTACCCTGACCAAACATGACCGGCGTATAGTTGGGAGGAAGAATAAAAGCACGATTGATGTTCTTAACATCCGCAGAACATTGCACATGTCTCTTTTTCTCCTTCTACAACAGTCGAACGACCTGTCATAGGAATCAGTTGGCTGGCGAATGTAGTGTAAACGCGTTTGATTTCAGCTTTTACTAGGGCGGAAATATACCACATACCTGGGTTACTGCGACATTTGTAGAAGTGCCCCTTGCGTCATTTTAGAGATTTCAGTATGTGGCAGGAGATACGACCATTTGAGACG
>LUCM01008247.1:12609-74517 GCA_008360955.1 Fasciolopsis buskii | reverse complement strand
ACGCTGATTTGTGTTGATCACACAGATTGAAGGACAATTCAGTTAGTGGTACGAAAGATACGGCTAGTAATTGATAGCCCCCGGCAAAGAGTTTTAGATTTTCTTAAGTACAAGTGGAAATATAGCGGAAGAACAGCAAGGAAGGATTGGAAAACAAATTAGTATACAAACGGGGAGACGGTATTTTGTTTCACCTTGTAATGCCGAAGCTTCCTGATTCGAAATGACAGCCGTCGGAGATCCTTTGCACAGGTAGAAATGTGAGAAGTCCAGTTCAGATTTTTATCCACAATAACTCCTAGACAGTTCACAGGGTCAGCCTTGTTGAGAGCTTTTGAGTTAATGGAAAATGTTCAAGAGAAGTCGGCTGGATAAGAGAACGAGAACAGGCCTTGGAAACATTTAGATGTATTGAGATTTAAATCATCCTGTGCAGAGAAAAAGTAAGGAGAAGATAACCTATCAGAAAAACTTTGAAACCCATCGTCCTTCGAAACAGCTTGAGGAAGAATAACATCAACAGCACGCTTAAACAGAGGACAGGAGGGGCTAGTTGATAAGTCGCTGATGCAAGTAGAGGTGTACGGTGAATAAACAGCACCCAGAAAAACACTTGCTTTGTTAATCAACGGTTTTGTAGTCTTACCACGGATTACTGTGTACTGAGTTCGGTTAGTGAAGTAATCAGACAGCCATGCTAATAAATTTCTGGGAAAAACAAGCGTTTCCAGTATGTGAAGTTGACGAGACTGTGGGACCAAATCGAATACCGACGAATAGTCTGGAAAAGCGCGACGCACAGACTTCATCGGTGCGTTTAAAGACTTACAAATTTGATGAATAAGGAAGGCAATAGCGTTTAAACTGCAGCTGAAAGAAGTTTAGGCAAACTGAAAATAGTCATCTGGAGGATGCATATAAGAACGCAGGCGCTTAAGTATAGCACGCTCCGTCAGTTAAAGACTAAAAGACGTCAAGATATTTGGGCGAAAACCTTTTGCCAAAGGAGTAGAACTGCTAGGTTTAGGGATGGGAATAATAATGACGGGTCTCCAACAGTCAGCGGTAGATGGCGAGATTAGTGATGAGTTAATCAGAAAAATACATGCGTCCATCAGAGCCACAGCACCATACCTTCTAAGAGCTAGGGACAGACTGTCAGGACCGATCCATGCAGTAATTTTGGTGGTGCGGAGAAGGTAGAACACCTCGTCTCTAGAAAAACTTGCAACTGTCATATCATTACCCTGACCAAACATGACCGGCGTATAGTTGGGAGGAAGAATAAAAGCACGATTGATGTTCTTAACATCCGCAGAACATTGCACATGTCTCTTTTTCTCCTTCTACAACAGTCGAACGACCTGTCATAGGAATCAGTTGGCTGGCGAATGTAGTGTAAACGCGTTTGATTTCAGCTTTTACTAGGGCGGAAATATACCACATACCTGGGTTACTGCGACATTTGTAGAAGTGCCCCTTGCGTCATTTTAGAGATTTCAGTATGTGGCAGGAGATACGACCATTTGAGACGAGTGGAGAGTCCAAGTAACCAAAGATATCAAAGATTGCTTTGGCCGTCTCTGTGGAAAGTTTGACACTGCCCATGGGTAGGGGGTTCAAAAGAGAAATAGGCAGATGCGAGTGAAAGAGATTTCTAGAGAAGAACACGGCAGTTGGAGGCGAACTCGGATTTGATTTGTTTGCCTGAAGGAATGGAAAGCTGACCTAGAGTACATCTTGGGCCTTTACAGAAGCAGAGAACGATGGCTACTTGAAATTGGAGCATGCAGTTTCAGGCAAATAAATCAGGTTGGTGGGTAATAACTCTACCTAAAATGGAACTACCTCTGATGGGAGGAAAGTAGAGGTCAGTTAAGTCAAACAGACGGTGGTAGGGTAGATTCATGATTGAAATCACCTAAAATGCACCTTATACCGAGTGAGCAGACGGAAGATTTTATCACGTTCCGTCACCGAAACATTCCATCCTGCGCACTTCGGTTCGGTCGTGTGTATCTTATAATCTTTGTACGAAATTGACGGTTGCCACTATTAGTTCACTCATCTTCACTCCAGCTGGAAGAAATTCGAGACTGCCCTCTTCCTGTTCGGCTCTTCTCCATGCGCGTCAATGACCACAGTAGCACTACACCGGCTAACAGATTGTGCAGGTACAACAGACACTGTCGCCAGAAGCTTCACCCCATCCTATGCGCAGGTTGCCTATCCATGCTAGGAATCTGCTATCCAGTTGTTGTGCTCTAGTACCGGGCCGCTTGACCAAGGGACAAAACAAGCCACGCTACCGACCGCCCTTGATAGTTTTTATCAGGTGGACAATTGCGACTGGCCAAAGCGCCATTATTAACACTACTGGAATGTCAGGCAATCCCCCGGGGCCCCCAGACCCCTACTGTCGCAGAACACTAAAAACTCCGACATCAAAAATGGATGACACACAAATCATACATGGCAAGTGCATGCAATGACTGATTGCAATTCTTACACGCTTTTTCTTCCGGTGCACATCACGGCAGGTTCCCTGCCGCATGGGTCCAGGGAGCACTCCCTTGAGTCTCATTGTCTCTCCGTTCATAATTCTTCATATAACGTCGTCAATTAAACTGTTTGATGCAATTTTGTCTGTTTCCCTCTGATTCAGCTTCAGCGTTATACTGACTTTATTGTCGTTAATCACCACTCTCTATCCACCTCATATGATATCCCGTTTGTTCTTTTCTCATCTCTATCTCGATACAAAATTCATTTCGATCTTTATCTTCTCGATTTTCGAGGGACCCGGCCAGGCGGCGACCATTGCCAGCACTTTCCAGCCAAGTTTTGCGTTCGCGATAGGTAACTCATAAGCATTGAACATGGAATAACTGGCAGTGCACGAATGAAAATCAGCCCCAGAAAGTTTTGTCAAAGTATTATTAAGCTTTGATTTGAAAACCCGAAAACTAGTGCCTAGCTTATCACATTGCAGGTTCTGGTCATAGAGGCACAGACATATCGCATCTCCATATGTGATTTTTGTTTTCCGTGTCTCCTCTATACCATCCTTGTTTAAATTTGATCTTCCGTTGAATATACCTCTCAGATGTCAAGGATTATTGACCAGTTATTTTATTTTATTTTATTTTACAATAATATGCAGATTATCCCCACGAATGAAAAACAAATGCCAGGAATGAGTCAAAAAAGATGCGATATTTTGTTGTGAGCTAAAAAGGGAAGTGTGTAAATTTGTTTTGATGCTACTGGTATGGCTAGGAAAGTTAGGGTGCTAGAGTTTACCGAGTACGTATAAATGACTCCGGACTTGTCCCAAGACAGATTCCTGATACGCCGCTGTCTAGCAATCATCTGTGTGATTGGCATCCCTTGACTCTCACCCTGAAAGACTTATTCTTCAAACTTTGTGATATACAGCTGATCACATCAGCATCCACCCAAAAAGCCTTCACTATCTGGCTAAGGAGCCAGTGGTTCAGGGAATCAAGTGTCATCTGAAAGTCCCGATAGCAGACTTCCGCTCTAATTCCCTTATCCATCTTGACTGTTGCTTCATCCAGGAAGCAAACTAAGTTGGTCTGTTGCAAAAACCATATTGGCTAATCACCATTAACTTGATGGCCTGCAGGTGATTGACTATCCTGTCGCGAAGGACCATTTCAAGAGTTTTCAGCATAATTGATGCCAAAATCGGCTGTCTATAGCAATTACAGTTATCTCCGTCCCCGCCTCTATGTCCCAGCGTGACTGAAGATATCAATCGGTCCGCGGAAAGCCGCCCTTCGTCTTCCGATGCATTAAAGAACTAGGCGACTTTTCCACTAGGACCTCCGCCAGCGACTTTAATATTGCTGGTTGGATCCCATCGGGCCCTACCACTTTCAACGCTCCTACGTTTTTCAGGATGTCCCACACTTCTCCCGTGATCGCCCCATCTGGCACCTGCGTCATAACGGTGACGTGTTATGGCATTTGTTCCTATGCTCCTTGATCCCACCTGCACACAGCATTAAAGAATTCCTGCAGACATTCGGCATTCTACTGGATGCTGATCGATCTATTGCCTTGGTGGTTTTTTCTCCCTCACGTTTTATCGGAAAACTGCCTTGGACTGTACGTTATTGTAATGGGCTTTGGATCTGCTTTTAGCCACCCCAACGTAGGAGGTTTGGCGTTGCCGCTTGATGTGCGACCTCCGCTTTCCATCCACTATGTGCCTCATGTAGACTCGGTAGCCAGGTGTGTCCCTATATATCATGAAGCCTTTCGTTTTCTCACTCTGCTCCCCGTAAGTCTCTTCTTACACCCTGCCAGCAGCTCATTTCGTTTGATTCCACTGAGTCATCCGAATACCGCTGTTATTTTTACCAGGTTGCTCTTAACTGACTCCTTTGGGATCTCTGCTTAGTTGCTACCCGATTTTAGACTCCACTCAGCTGGAAGATCCAAGTTTAGCAGCCCACTTCCATCGAGCCCTGAAAAGTTTCCGTCGGTGGTTCCCGGGCCCTGCAGTGTCAGTCGGACGCCGATTACGGTAAGGTCGCATCCCCATGTTGCCTCATCCAATCCAGGGCTCCTACACCTCTCGGTGCTCTTGTTACCACCAATTCGGGGATTGGAAAGTCCTGGCCAAATCTCCGTGGAGCCGCTTGGGTAACTTGTTGAACCATCCCACGTGCTTGCAAGAACTCCAGCAGTTAATGCTCAGAAAAGTTTTCCGGGGCTGGCTCCAGGGACCAGACAATCACCGGGGGGTTTGAANCGTCCAGCAGGAGAGGATTACACAAGGACTCTGAAGCCACACTGAGAAAATGAAGCAATTACAGGTCCTTCACTGGCGCCGACCAAGGATATTTTACACACAATACTGAGGTCTTGGAGCCGCAAGTTTGGATGCGGAATTCTCGAGCCTGTATGTTTTGGATACCCAGTTTATGGTCTTTTACCACATCATGTTTTTAGACAATGGATTCACCCTCTCGCCTCTCATTATTCTTTTTCCCTTATCCGTTCTAAAAATGAGCATTATTTCTCCATTCATCACTCCTCCCTCGGCTGAAGCTGTGTCGCATTGACAGCCACTACATCTAACTCCACGGTCCCGTACTGCAACTCCGGCCATCTTCCCCCATATTGTAGGTCACTCGCCATTCCTCGTTTCTGTCCTTTAGGTCACTGAATGGAAGTGATCATCAACTGTTCAAGACTTACCCCCGAGGCATTCGTCCGGTATTTTTTCGTACGGCGGTCAACAGCCCCCTTTCGTCGGCGCGCACCTCGGCATCCATTTCTTGACTCCGCCTGTGTATGGCAGTCAGGGGTATCAGTTTCAGACTTAGTCGTCCAAATTCGCCCGCCAACTACGTCCAGCTCCATCCCCATTGCAACGGGTGGTCATCGGCTGACACCCCCACTCAGCTTATTTATTTTCATTTTGGAGAATTGCAGCCACGCGGAAGTGAATCCCGGAGAGCCGGCTCTTGTCTCTTTAAGCCGAATGATGCGGTTGACAATATCGCACGTTCCCTTGGTGAACTCTGGACTAGTGACAGTTTTGACTTGATTAGCTGTCGCCGAGGCCTTGTCCCTCTGCTGTGGATTGACGGACTCAACTAATGTTGCACCTGGATTTTGTTTCCAGAAATTCCTACTTTCCCGCCGTCTTCCTGGGCATAGTATCCGTTTATTAGCCGCGTGTTCCCGTATTTTTACCCTTCGAAGAAGGGCTCTGAGACATAACGGACAATGACAATGAGATTGCTACTCAAAGCGCTGCCCCTAGATTTACGTACAGTATGTAGTTCCTGGCCTACTTAATGCAACGCCTAAGCTACGTTTCGCAGCCTAACCTGCACTTCCCAGTATCTGGTGTCAGGGTCGGCAACGTCTCTCACTTGCTGGGTTCTTATGTTTTGCGGCAATCGCCGCTCTTTATGGGCTCCTTTTTCGGCTTTCCTTATGCTTTTAGTTTGCTTTTTTCTTTTGAAGGTGTTGTCTTCCTAAACAAAGCTTCGTTTTACCACCACAAAACGGTACAATCCCCAAAGGTTCCATTACTTCCGGCCCCATTGGTTTATTAGAGCCCCTGTGAGTAGGCTCTTCCTTTTCTACCGGTTCCAAATCCTCATTTCCTTTACATAAAGAATGTTTGTCCTGACCCTGTGCGTCTTTCGATAATCCAATGCAATCTGCATCCACGAATCATTCCTCCGCTAGTCTCCTATCTAAAAGCTTCCCGCAATGGCTCTCCGTNTCATATTTCGCGAAATGAGGAAATCCAGCTTAGATTGTCGGATTGAGAGTAGAGGACGTTTTTGTTTTTCCCTATGCAACACATGAACAGTGGAACCACCTGTTGCCTGATCCAACTCTGTTATCGCTCTACGTTCGAGAAACTTGGGTTTCATCAATTCCCATAATGTTCAGGGATTCGCTATAAACGTATAGTATGTATTATATTCCCAGTCGGTTTACAGATCGATCATAAACAACCTTCAGTCAGATAATCGGAAATCAAGGTATCCATCTCCTTCATAAATAACATCTACCTCCAATAACATCTACCTCAAAAAAAGCATGTCAGAATCAAGAAAATATTTTGTTGTTAAAATTTGTGCATATGGATTTGAGTGTTCGAGGTTCCCCCGTTTAACTACGCAACTTCCTCGACTCCTTAAGATTGACATTGCTGCGAAGAGCTATCAATTAGCGCCGCGGTACGGAGCAGTTCATTTCAGATCAGTTCAATGGAATCTCCATTCTGTTCGGATTGCAAAGCCCACGGCCTGAGCCCAAATCGGTAGATCAGTTGCTTGCATGGGTGAGTTTCAATATTCCACCTCTACTCTACCAAAGATTTCCTGTTCTCGGGTTTTGGCATCAATGTAGCAGGGCACCTCGGGATTAATTCTGGAGTAGCAGAGAACCTAAGGCTGAAAGCTCGAAGGTCAAATTACGGAAGTAAACAAACAAGAAGAGGTTGCGGCAATAACTCTCATACCGCTTGAAGCCACTAATGAGTTAGAGGCAATATATGTCTAGTGCTGAAAGAAGTACAGTGCAGCGCATCGCTTTATTTAAGAAGAACAAACGTGTAGGATAGAGAAAACGGTCCCAGATAAGTTTCGGGCAAGGTCGAGGACACTGCGTGCTATTTCCTCTTTAAAAGGGTTTTTGTTCCTCACCATCTATCTTACATTACACAGACATTATTTCTTCGACCATGAGTATAGCACCTGCCACGTACTTCACTCGTAATGCACAACCAACTACAGAATTGTTTCAGAAAATCTGTGGAATCTTGACTCTGCCATCGTCTTCGACTATTTATTTCCTCCATCATCATTTTTTAGTCTCCGCCGCTGTGTCTCCTTAAACCCTTGGCTTTTTCCGGGCGGCACCATCCTCATATAGACAAATCTAAACGACTCTCACTGGACGGAACTAGGTCCACATCTCAAATTCAGACCTACCCATCCCTCACCTTAGTCTCCCTTTCCAACTTGGACATTTCGGACCCCCCATCATCACCTTCATTGCAGAGTATTAGGTTTTCATTGTTTTCATTACGGTGTTCTTGTGCATGCTTACTCTGGGTGTTTTTTGGTTTGGACATGATTTTGTTGCACTAAGAGTAACGGCGGTGTCTGTTCTTTTCTTTTTTACGCTTATCTTTTTTTCTTTTATGTGGCCTTTGTTAGTATTATCGCAGCTCAGTTTCCATGTCCACTTTGCTGTCCTTCCGCCTTGTTCCGGATGATCTCAACGGTCAACCATGACCCTCTTTGTTGTTGTGACCGCAGTGGCTCACGGACACTTTTTCCTTCAGCAACCTCTTCCGATTATAGTATTCTGCTTTTTATTTTTTTACTGAACAGCCGACTTTCCACCTCATCGCGTCTCTTTTGTTCTTTTCTCTTCTTCATTTTCCTTTTCTCCTAAATTCCTCGTATTTCCCCTGGATAATGTCATTTTACAACTGCTCATCGTTCGAGTTCGACGTTTTCAATTTACTTTTCTCTTAGGGCTCTGTAACTCTCTTTTTAGCTCGAAGTTTTTGCCCTCTAACCCGGCTTGGGATTATGGACATTCAGAATGCCATTCCACTTTCTACCATATATTTGGAGTACTTGGCCCTACGCGTTTGTTTATAGACTTTACTCCTGTGTGACTTCTTATGTGCCCTTCTGAGGTGTTTTGTGGCTACACCGGCTAATTTCTGTACCTGTAGCCACCCGTGCCTGATGCGTTTTCCTTTGGGAGTCCTTGCACCCATTCGAACTCCCGCAATCATATTTTGCCCCTTCTCGATACCGGTGGCTAGATCTGGGTGTTTACTTCTAGATAACCCCTAATCAGGGTCAACAAATACTTTAGGAACCATTCGGAAGTGAGCCAGTACAGAATGTACCAAAACTGGTTTAGACTGAGAAGGGCTCCTTGAGGCAGCATTCATTAGTTTACTGTCTGCGACAAATATTCTGCCATGGCTGAAACCAAATCCATCTCCGCATCGTCTTTTCCAGCATGTATCCTCCAATTACGCATCCTTTGACATAGTGTCTAAATCTGTGCAACACCAAGCACTTACCCGTTTTGAAAAGGAGGCCGTTGGCCCATGGACCTCCGGTCTGGTCTGTCACGGTCTGCCTGTCTTGCTCGCGCGTCTAAAGTAGCTCTTATTTCTCGGCATATCCTCACATCATCTGTGTAGAATGAGACCTTTGAATCCACTTGCAGGAGAGAACTATTCACGAAAAAGGTGTACAGTCGTGGGCCTGGTAAGGCCTTTTATGTTACTCTTCCTGGGACGTCTAGGACAATAAAAACAGGCAATCTCACTAGGACTTAGATGGTGTGACACGCGAGTGACAAAGGTCCAGCCTGTCCTCCGGTAGCCGTTCCAATAGTCGGGGGACACCTGGTGGAATGCCTGATGGAATTCCAGTGTGATAAAATCCAACTAAACTTTTCCATCAACTGACCGGCTGTGCCAATCCACAGTTCTAATGAGGTTTGTTTCCCACAATCTGCGTCCTCTAAACCCTTGCCGTGCGCGGTGCAAATGCTTGCCATAAAGGAATTGGCATACAAGACAATCAATCAGGCTTTGAGTGACTCTGGAGACTTCTTATAGAAGCGCAACTAGAAGTTCGGGCCGAAAGCAAACTTGAGGATCGGAGAGTTCACATGGATCTTCCATTAAATTAGGACTTGGACCGCTGACATGTGGTCGTTGAATATCTGACACATGGAATGAACCATTTGCTCTACTCACGGCACCAACATGACGGGCGAGATTTCGTTCGAACCTGATGATTTCCTTGCAACCAGTGTGTTTGTCTTCGACAAACCTGTTGGGTAGATAAGCTGATCAATTCAAAGGGCAATGGACCTCCTGCCTTCCTTGCTTCTGCACCTTAATCCCCTAATATCCCTGATCAAGGCGGAATGAATACCAAAGAATAGCAGGCAGCCAACACATTAGTAGCACCAGTGTTCCTGTATGTTGTTGTACCATCTGACTTAGGCCCACCCTCGACCTCTGGCTTGGCGGTGGAAGTCTGAGTAAGCTCCCTGTAGAAACTCCTGGGATCCAATTGCACTCGTTTTAGGAGGTGCCTCTGGAAATCCACAATATCCTTCTACATAGGATGTCTATGTGGATGTTATTGTTGTGATCCTTTTGACCTTGTGACAGATGAAAGTGATCCCAAGTGGCCTTTTTTCCCGAGGTTTCTTGATGTAGGGCTGCGTGGTTTTGATTTAGGTTTAAAGGTTCCCATAATCTACGGAGCCAAGGATAGATGCGTTAATTGAGCAAGAATTACTTCGACTCTTTTCTAGTGTTGATTCCTGTACGAAAAGGAGACCATAAACTAAGCTAGGAAGCTTCTCTTAGCTGGAAAATTAGGGTTCTTGCGATTCCAGCAAATTGGTCCCCCTTTTTGTACACCAGTATCCTGTGCGATAATTTTGACGTCGTGGTTTCGTGAACTACCAATGCCATGGATTTTTGAACGAGCGTCCAGATCGGTTCCTTTTTAACGATCGTGTTATTTTTAATGTTTACTGAAAGATATAATTTGAGGCGGCGTCATACCTGTATTTGAAAGGTCGGCCACTAAAAGGCGACAAAAAGAAAGGCAGGTGCTCCCAACCCATCCGTGCCTGCTAATCCTGGGGTGACCTAATCCAACGCCGAACTAGAGCCGTTTAAATCTTCCACCGACGTGCAGCAAAAGGCAACCTCTGCAAAACCCAGTCCGTTTAGTTGGCCAAGAAAAATAGTGAAAAAGAGGGGCAAAAGAGCTTCCACAGTTCTGATTTTATTGCGACAGAAAATGAATTGCTCTCCCGGATCAAAATTTGGCCGCCAAGCGCGACTGTCAATTGCGCGTTGCTCACTCAGGCTTCTCTCGTATTCTCCCGAAAAATATACTCAACCTCCTGCTGCCCTGAGCTATCTTTTAGTTGCACCAGTCCAGTATCAGGGTTGTCGTTGTTTTCGTGGCGAAAAGCCGATTTAGTTTAACAGAGAGCTGCCGCCAAGGATTAAGGTGAAGCAAGTGTACCTCAGGACCATAGCCAAGACAATCCGTCAACGCTCGGCGTAAGAAAACGGCAGACCTTTAAACGTCGCTGGCCGTGACGGGGTTGCACTCCGTCCTCAAAAAGATCACATCTCAGAACGTTGAACCGACGACGAAGTGGCATGCGGTGAGCAGTTTGCAAACACCTGGTCACACTGCGACACGCCGGTCTACATCCCGCCACACGTGCTGTGGTCCAAGAGCAAAATCTGCGACAGAAAAACTGAGAGCACGGAGTACATCCATGACTAGTGCATTTAAGAACCGTTTTTTCTTACACAAGTTTATCGTCTGTTTTACACCTACTACAGTTCGCCGCCGGACGCACATGAATGCGGCCAACGGTCTTCGGAGATCTACGTTCTTTGTTTAAAACGTTTAACGTAATCTCATTCCCAAAGTAGTTCGACAGCCTTGGCAGAATTATTCCACCTCCAACATTTTAAAAGCCGTTTACTGACGTTAAGTGCGACTACTTTATCCACTTTACATGACGTTCCGCTGTGTTTTGACTACTTTCCATCCAATTGTCATTTCCTAAATGCCATTTATTTCCTAAGGATAACTTTTATGTCCATCACGTAATGCTCTTGACATTTGCGGCCTCAGGCTGCACTTCGACACCCGCCAGCGAGCTCTTGTAGAGTTTCCGCCAGCGGCACGCACATTTACTGCACTTAGAAACGAAATGACTCGCAGTCCGCTGATCACCAGGAGCCCAAAGAAACGGCATATAACCTTGAAAATCGGTTTGTTCAGGTATGATCTTTGACTGGTAAACTTGCGCATTCCGTATTGCTTTGCAAGTTCTGATCGTGCTTCCAGAGTAATCAAAAATAGCATATATCTCCATATCGCTTCTGGTTTCCGCTCACATGTACAAATTTGCACACGCCCCTAACCAATCGAGAAACATAAATTATTATTATTGTTATTGCTAAGGTTAGAGAGACCACAGGACCCCCAAATCTCTGCCGGCCTAATAGCCTACCTCCTGATGTTCAACCCAGCCAATGCAAAATTTGACCACGCGTTGAAACTGAGCATTATTCGACCGTCCATCATTCATTTGGCGTATACCCTTCAAGTGGTCCCCAAATCCAATGGCGAATGGCGACCTTGCAGTGGCTACAGATCACTTGACAGGTGAACCGTTCCTAATAGATACACGGTTTCCCATATAAAGGACGACTTTTCACCACTGTCCATCTGCAGGGTCTCCGCCTGCGTAGACTTGGTACGGGTACGCAACCAAATCTCGGCGTAGGAGACCGGAGTACCAAAAAGGGCGGTGACCAAGACTTCTAGACTATTAAGGTTAGTAAAGATGCCACTAGGTCTCAGCCGCGCTGCTCGATCCCCTCAAAGGTTTGCGCACTCAGTCATATGGGGTATAGAGAATACGTTGTTTACTGGAGGGTATAGGAGTTCTAAGCCACTCGGAGGAACACAACTCAGCTGATACCCTTGCTAGTTTTCATTGCCCTAGAAAACATGGCTTACCGATCAACGCCTCGAAATATGGACCGAGAATGCCCAGAGTCATATTCCTGTGGCACATCGTCTTGTCTTCAGATATAGCCTTATTGCCGGCTAGTTTCACTGATATTCGGGACTACCCAAAGGCTCTTTCTTATCAAAAATTACGGCAGTCGTTCGACTTCGTTAAATTCTATCAGCCTTTCATCCTTAATTACACGGAAATCATTACTCCCCTCATATACTTGTTTGAGGATTAAGACACGTTCACGCTCCCTGAAGCCGCGAAATGGAGACACATTTAAGTTAAAGCTTCTATCACTAAAATAGCGTCAAACGAAAATTCCGACCCCTCGACACCCGTATGCCTGATAGCTGACATGCCAGATGCCCCAGTCGAAGACGTACCTAAACAGAATACCAACGATTCTTGGAAACATTCAGCAGTCTATCCAAGCGGCTGCAGCCGACTGAGTATTTATACGGCCCGTTTGGCAGGGCTTTGCTCACTGTCTACCTCGCTGTCCGAAACTTTAAAGACGCACTAGAAGATTGCCTATTCAAGATGGCTACAGATCATAAACCGCTAGTAAACGCGCTGCATTCAGCCCCTGACTGGTAATCGCTACGCGAGATCCGCCACTTAGACTTTGTTTCACAGTGCACTGTGGAAATACAGTATGTCTCTGGGGCAGACAACTCCGCCGCTCGTGCACATACACATACACCGAGCATCGAGTTGGAGCCAACTCGCCTCAGAGCAAGATTTCACCGTTAGTTGTTTTAAGCCTCAGAAATTCCTTTAAGGAGGAAGTGTGTGCCATACCAGACGAACTTGTACTTGATTGAACTCCCCACACCCCGGATGGCTGGCCGTCCGTGTTGGCGATGCTCGACTACCAGTGCAACCGCCGTGTGCCGACCGACCGCGCTGGTGTGAAGGCCAAGCGAAGCAGCGGCTGCGGCCGAAAGGTAACAAAACCCGTTTGCTTTGCCGAATTCGTTATTATTCTTACATCAGATCATTGACCGTTGCCCTTAATGTGAATGCCCAATTGCCCTTAACAAGATAAAAATGTGTTGCAACCATTTAGGTGCTGATGATATGTAATTCCCACGTTGCGACAAAAGCTACTTGGGTGATGCCACCACGTTGAACACTCACCGGTACTCACAAGTTTTCTTCTTACGCTCCCTCAGGAGAACCTCTACGATGAAACATATCCACAGACTCCACCGTGACAACCATCGTTCCCACCATCGACAAAATTCACCCACTGGAGCAGGAAGCGGAACCCATGATCAGACTATGCCGTCCAACCCCGTCCAGTGGATATCTCTGACAGGGGTGTGAGAACTGTGAGTATGAGACGCGGCCAGACCCACCATCCTGACCAGCACACATTGAGCGAGATGCTCCGCTGCAGCGGCGTGCGGAGGCAGTTAGGCTGGGGGATCATACCTGCGTTCACCTCCTGAAAGTGTTTCTGTTTGGTTGTCCGGCGCAGGGTCAGCTCCCAAACTCTAGAAACCACAAGGACCACAAAACGAGCGGCAAATTTTCCCACTGTCCAGCGATGCCAAAGCACCAAGAAATTCACAGGTTTCCAGCTTGTTATATACGGACCTAATCGATGCCCTTATTCGACTGTTTTGAGATAAAGCCGCTGTAGCAAGACATGGATTTATTCTATCAAATCGCTTTCTAAACCGAATTTTTGCCACCCAGAGACATCTGCACGATTTGCATGATTGCTCCTCCCAGGTACGAGCTGCTTCATTGAGGTCATATGATTTGGATCTTTTCCTTATCGCCCACCATCATATATCTACAGTAGAACAGCACATAGGCTACCTATCCTCCTTTAATACACTCCCCCAGGGAAGTGGATGATCGAGAGCAAATTATTCTATGTTTTGCATCTGGCGACGGGGCAAATTTTTGCTGCGAAGTCATTCGAAGAGATTTCCAGCTGATCCCTGCGTGATGACCTGCGTTCGTACGCCCTCCCGGAGACTGGAAAACTATCAGTTCTGACAACGCACAACCTGGTCGAATCTTATATACTGTATATTGTCTATCTACATTTGAATTTTCCCCCATTAAATTCGCTTACCGCTGTACTTCCACACCAGTCCCATCAGTGCAGGGGCGGTCAGTTCCAAGGCTTTGGCCAGCAGACATCGGGCGAGCAGTCCGACTGCAGCGAAGTGTGGGTGCAGCTAGGAAGGCGGATCACACTTGCGTTCACCTTTTGAAGGTGTTTTTCAGTTCGGGTGTCCAAGCACTCGAACACCACCACCCACTGGCACCGCTGGGGTTGGCACCGTCTTAGTCCCTTTATGGATGTTCATCCCCAGGTATTGGCCTCCTTCTACTTCTCTTCATATTTCTAACTCCATTTTAAAAAACGTGGTTGCTTGAGAACAAGTTACTCTTGTCTGAAGTATTCGGACATTCCGCAGACATCTTTATGCCATTCCTTTCCGAGTGTAGGACTACCTTCTGTTCTGAGGCATTATTATTGCTTCTCGATTTCGAGACATATTTCCGCACCAGTCAGTGCCTCGGCGACTTCCTGTTCTCCATCAGCAAGTGGATACACGTCTTCCTCCAACCTCTAGTCACGTATGGCTCCTGTTCCAAACCGCGTAGTCAAACTTACTTGCTTTAAACATCGTCTGCACCGTGGTCAATCCCACCTGCCACATACTAGAAACCATCCACCACATCACATTCTTTGTGTTCTCATTCGTTGAGTGCCCGTCCAGTAGTCTGCGACCCAATCATACACGCAATACCGGATACTGAAGGCATGTGTTGATAGGTTTTTGTGCTTCATTTTGTCTCACCTTACTCGCTGGGTCATATGAACTTCGCATTCATTTACATTTGTCGTCAGCATTATAGATGAAAGATTCCTTTTCGTTGTTGGCAAGCTAATCTTGGTTGCGATGTGTATGCGGTGATCCTCAGCGTTCACGCCAAAACCGGTTGGCTGACATTAACTCGATTTTTATGCATCAACTTTTTGATGACTTTTTAGCCGAAAGTGACCATCTTACCTGCATCATCATTGATCTTATCGGATTTTCTAGCCATTTCACACATTACGCTTATTTTCTTGTCACTGGTGCCACTGTACGTCACCATCATGCACATCGCATGTGTCTCAGCAATGCTCGATAAGTATTACCGTTATTGTCGTTGTAATACTTAACCTCCTACCAATCCCGACTGTTTTTTTCGTTGCACCGATCGAGTGTCTGGATCGCCAGTGCTGCAGCCCTACAGCGCCGAACTCGAGTGACGCAAAATTGGTCATAAAGAGGACAGGCAAGCAAACGTAATAAGATGACCACCTTAAGGGTCTTACACAACTGTGTTGAATTCGGAACCTGTTAGTTTGACAGCATGATGCTGAAGTTTGTGTCCAGTGGTATCATAATATACTCGGTCATCAAAATTTGCGACAACATCTGAATTGCCACGCAACATGAAGTAAGGAGCACCAAAAAATCAGACTCATTGAGGGTGTTAAATATACCGAGGCGGACTTATCAGTTTAGAAGACGATAGGATTCTGAAGCCGCGGTTGACAATGTACTCCAGTCGATGGAATAGAAGAAACTCAAGTCAACGACCAAATGCGAACAATGAGCTGCATGTATAGTGGTGCCGAAATAGTGCCGCAGGACAATACAAAGACAGGCGAACCACGGCAGAAAAATGCCGAATGGCCGGAGCCTTTCGAAAGCAAGGACTCTCGAGAAATGCAGCACGAATGGAAACGGACAGGTCCCGCTTGCGGCAGAACAAACGCAACCAAAAAGTGTCATAAACTCGACAGCCAGTTTCAAAGCAGATCTAAGAGAAAATGATGTCCGAAAATAATCGATTTTCTCCGGAATGTGGATATCACAACACATTCCCGTGATCGAAATTCAAATAAATTCCCTATCTCTAGGTCGCAGTGAGTTACTAGTCTGCGTTTTGAACTAATGAACGTGGTAATCTCCAGTTCGCTGCAGATTTGCTGCAACGTCCGACGCCGCCAACGGCACTTTTATTAGTCACCAAAACTTTTTGTAGTCTAAGTGAAATGAATCGGGAGTAATCGACATTTTTCCTTGACGCTTAACGAAGGATGGAAATTGAAGTCTGTTATGTAAATTCCTCCTGCCCGTGACCCCAAAAACGATAAGGTAGTAACTGTGTTGAGAACCAACGGTGCAGAACAACTGAAGAATGGAAAATCGCAGTGAATGAATAAACGAATGGGTGTATCACAGAGTGACCAAGAAAGCACAAATCTACGGGATTGTAACTGCACAGCAAACCCAACCAACACGAGTGTCCCTATGAGTATACCATTTACATCCGCTTGTGTTCCTCTTACCGACTTCGTGAGTGAGCCCTAATGAAACAGTAATTGGACACTCGAAATATAGTCAGCCGTGAACCCGATTAGGCCAATAGATGGTGACACACTGCTCACCTACTTTTCAAATAGCCTGGTACCACCACTGTATATCTCCTAATGAATTCTAAGGGTCCACAATTTTTGAGCACGCGAAGCGCTAAAATTGCGGTTTCCAGCAAAAAAATAAATCGCTTTACATATTCTTTTTCCCGTCATCACGACCAACTTACGTATTTTCTAGTTTCCCAGATAATGCCAAAAAATAACCAGCGTCACGGACAAACATAATACAAAATGCATACCCATATCGAAAAACGCGTTAAGGACAAAAAATTATGGCCGCGATCACGAACGAACCAACGCTGCTTCTCTTCTCCCCTGGTTAGGTAGAAACAATGGAACCATGGAATAAATGAATAAGAGGAGTTATATAGGTTATTATTTACATCTAAATGCTTTCCGGCCGGTTTTGATCGTGTTCATCGTTATCATTTGAAGCAGAAAAAATTGATATTAATGAACTACTAAGTGGGACGTCATGCAATCGTAGGGCACATTCAGCGGTGCAATTATGAAGTTAAACTAATCTGATGGCACTTTACCGATCTGAAGAATTTGACCAAAACTGTCCGGTTAAGTGATATTACGATGAATGTGATGATATTGGACGTAAAACTGGAAATGCTAGGCGTACCTTTGGTCGTTGTTCTGAAGAAACTAAAGAGTGAGACTCTCATTGAAGAGCATATTCAAGGCGTATAAGCATGCCTTTGATAATCACTGATATGTCGATCCACTAATGGGCTCGTGTAAAGCGTCGCGACTAGAAATGGGAAAACCGTTCAATAGCAAACTTACCGGATTAGTCCGGCCTAAGCTACTGACTGGTTTTATCTCCTGGCCTCCTGGATCGTCGGTGCTGAATCCACCGCTGCATCTTTTTAGATACTCTGAACAGTTCCATCATAAAAATCTAGCCTAAGTACGGCATCTCAGAAGATATAGTAGCTTATGTACAATGGTGCCCATCATAATACGGCAAAATTTGCTACTCAATGATGATTGTTTGCTGTTGAAACCACGCCAATTCACGAGGACCAAAATGTCCTGGGAGACAGCGTCCTCAATATGGCTCTTGTTTATTAACCGGTGGAACCCCTACCGATGCTATCCAAGAACTCCAGCTATAACAGACGAAATCTCAGTCGAGCAAAAACATTACCATTTTCTTGTGCCCAGTTTTATCCTAAAGCTTTAGCAATAATTTATTGCAATTCGCCATTATCGTCAAAGGCATGGTAATCAATAGAACTTGAGCAATTCCGGAATAATCCATTTGTTTGCGCAAAATAGCTAGCTGGTTGGTATGGTTACCGTGCTGTTGGCTTACCTCTGATGTGAGGTTTTTACAGAGGTTATAAGTAACTGATATGATTTCCTATAGAAGCGTACCCATGAGATTTACCAAGCAATTTTCTGTCTCTGATACTACCGACCATTTTCCGGACCGTTGATTCTAAGCCTGCAACAGCTTCCGTGCGGCTCCCAATTGCAGAATCCTTGTCAATGCCAAAGAACTGAGAGGAATGATGGGACATACCATCTAAAGGATGTGAAAGCAATCCTTGATGATGAGGGCGATTATTAGCTAGGCAGGTTTTACTGTAACTGCTGTTTAATCCAATGAACCTACGTTTTTATATCCGGGTAGCATAGGTCGAACTCTTCTCAACGTTTCGATGTGTAGCTGTTAATATCAGCGTTCAAGTCCTCCACGGCTATCCATTGCGAATTGCTGTTGTGCGACGTGAAAATTCAAACGCCGCCTAATCTCTAAACTTAATTGTTGCCTACAGTAAGTAGGACGCTTCGAAAAACGGAAGGATGACTGAGGATGTCATGAACTACGTCGAACGATTGTCTGGATTTACTGTACTAAAGCAATCGCCCTAGTATATTAAACAAACCAGTTTGGTGTCATACCCGTAAGTCAACAGCTTTCTGATGTTGCTTATTGTGGATCCACAATAAGCGGTGATTGAAGACAATGGTCAACATCAACCCGCTGACGCACTTGCCTAACAACCAGTTCATCGTCACTGGATTCTGTCAAGTATGTTGGTCTTTTTCCTAAGGGACAATAAGACAAAACAATAGCGTAGATTATTCTCTTTCCAAGCCTTTCAATATGCCGTGCAGTATCCGTTGATCGAATTTCAGTAAGTTGCTGTGCCAACTGTCGACGATTGTATGCACCGTCGTAGTTTTTTGAAATACGTCCTTATTTAGAAGCAACCCATCGACTCGCTTGCGTAGTCGTACGTCGGAGGTTGGCCAATCGGATGTTAGACGATAGCCCTCTTTTACTTCTTCGATCAACTTACTGGATGTTGTTTTCATCCAGCGACATTTGTTATCCCAATCTATGCAACTGTGGTGAACGACGGGAACCGTGTTGTCGCTGGTGAACTCCATAACGGCAAACATACCACGAAATATAAAACCTTGGTAACAGCCAAAAGTAATTCGCTCACTGTTAAGCACGCCAGCTATGCAGCACTGGATAAACAAAACCAGCTCTGGCCATAGGGAAGCAGAATGCCTTTGCACATAATTCCTGTCTTTAAAAAGTCGTTGTAGAGCGTTCCAAATTAATGCAGCTGACGATCCCAATGTAAGATGACGGGAAAAGACTTAAAAAATGTCTAATGAACAACTTGCCCACACGGATGTCACTGACAACGGACGGGCGACTTCTGATCAGAAGAGCATTGTTGTTTCACTAATTAGTCTAGACAATATCACGGTAGATGAGCCTGGGAACGCCGTTTGACTTCGTGTAATCCAAAAGTGTTATTGTTCTGTACAACTCTGGCTCAAGCACTCTCTCCTTTATTCGTCGATATATCTGCTACACCAGGATGTTTTTTGACCCGATGATACGCCGTATCACACGCATGAATGACTCAAAAAGAAATGCTGAGGAGTCATATGCACCGAAGTGGTTCACGGATTCCGGCAGATGAGTCCAGCTGTGAACATTAGGCATAACGTCCTGGTCACCATAAATTGACTTGCAATCCTGAACGACTAACCATGGGCGTTTGACGATGTAGAAGCTATATAGCGACGGCAAAACTATTCTGAGCACATATAAGTAACAACTGACAAGTAAATGAAGTCAACATGTCACCTTGCAATATTCTGTGCAGTGCAGCGGGACCTACGTAAAGGAAATTCATCTGCTTCCCATAGATCCACTTGCAACAGTGTTCTGCATCGTTGTTGAAAGTCATAAGAATTATTCGTTTCACGATTCCCAAACAAACGCAATACATGTGGTCGATGGGCAACAACTCAAAAGGTGACAGGTGCTTTTTCTGTCTTCATGACAGAAAATCCTCGTCGATCCTCGAGATACCGTTACTGGCAGGAAATACCAATGGGCGATTCAAGATAACGACTTTTTAAGTACACATTCCACAAATGAAGTATCCACTGTGTTGTTCCATTTGCTTCAGAAATGCTTAGGGGGGGGTGTCCGCTACGACGCTGTGCAAAATAACTTGAAAAGTTCTGTCAGTGGCTCGAAAGCATACGCCGTTTCTTAAGAGAGATTTAAGCTGATTTGATGTATATCCCATGCATTCGTGTCCGTCCATGGGCTTCGGATTGCCAAAAAAGTCCTATCAAAAATACTGATGACCCTGTTCTTGTAGTGAGACCCAGCATGGGCCACACTCGTTGAGTCGAGTCTCAGTCCGGGAAAAACCATCGGCGAAAATTTTCACTCCAATGATACCATGAGCAGGCATGGTGTTCTCTAAAATTCTCTGGAGACAATCTTCTAAATCGAAGTGAATGCACATTCGACTAAGAAGATCAAGGACGGCGGACACGCGCGGTGCTCCCAACAACATTGCCGTATATGTAGGAACATCCTAAATCAGCTTGCGCAAGCTGCGTAACAGTATAGTAACTATCCTCATAGGCATGTTTCCCTGAATAGCTATCTTGCGTCCAAAAAATCTTACTGGCAGTGTCCTCTACCAAAGAATCCAGTTCCCTTTTCTCAACCGCTGAAAATGAAATATTACGAAGAGACATCATTTACTTTCGAGCAATGAATTATAGTCATCCATTATTTTACCGAAATCACTCCCGCATTCACCACCCACAGGATCACTTGTCCTGACAACTGAGGAAAAGGAAACTTCACCAGTTTTCGGAAGCATGACAGGATAAATATTGCAATTGACTAACGCTCAAAGCCATTGTTAGCATTGTCTGCACTATTACCTGTTTCCCCTGACGACGTATCCTCGAAGGGTGCAAGCATTCCGTCTAAAATTATCCGTTTCACTATTGCTTTCACGAGCATCCAAATCGTGGTGCTCGAATATTCATGCAGATGAGATTGGGTAAATTCCGTGATTCTAAATGCTGAAAAAAGAAGGGAAAATTCACTTTGGTGAAATAAATTAGTCACCGCTGATTAACTTATCCACATTAGGCTTTACATGCGATAGTAACCGAAACGACGCAGCACTGTAACACAACCTCCAAACATACAGATTCAGTATCGAAGAAATTTTAATTAACTCAAACAGACGTCAGAACAACATCACAATGCAACTGAAATAGTGATTATCAAGGTCCCCCACTGAAAATTCGAGGCATTATGAGCAACCGAAATCTAGAAATGGAGCCCTTGCTTGTACAATGCAACCATAATACAGTGACTTATGTTCTGCAAGAAAATCTACTCCTTCAATTAACTCTGAGTCTTATATGCCCAGTAAAATTAGTTTTGAACATATTTTACTTTTGAGGGCAATTTCTTCCTAGTGTATTAAAAGGAAGAATCAGGAAAGGAGTGTTTGAGCGTCCACTTTTGGGATGGAAAGGGTATACTCGCGCGCCCCCTGTGCTACCTGGGAAACTACTGCAACGAATCTCCTAACGAGTGAGCTACAAGTACCACAACTTGGTATTTTCAAAGACTCCTGTTTCCTTAAGTCTTGAATGTTTGGAGAAATTCTTTATCAGTGAATTCTGAAGCAGTCAAGAGAGTGAAAATTCGTTCATCGACATAGAAGTCGAATGCTGCCGCTGAGTCGCAAATGATACACAACTTCTGATATCCTCATTCGCTTCCTGCTCGATAAAATCGTCGTGCCAAATGCAACGCCAAGTGCAAATTCTGCAGTGGGGCTCGGGGAAAACCCATACGGCCTAATCGATGAGACTCGTATAGTCCATTTGGTTAGTTGGATTGCAGATTAAAACGCCAATTTCGTAATGGTGTGCAACAAAGATGGCAGCGTTAGTAAGACATGATCGCAAGTGGATTGATGAACAGCGCGCGGAATACCGAGAGAATGGGAATCCTCATGGAGCTGAGGAGTGCACGTATTACTACACGAACACGGAAACCAACGAATCTACGGAATTGTAGGTGAACAACAAAAGCACTGTAAAGTACCTCGTTATATGTCAGTTATATATATATATATGCAACCTGAGCTGCAGATATTTTCACTCATCAATATATATATATATATATATTTAATTAATTTAATTAATTTGAAGTCAAAAATGTGATAGGAATTCGCGACTAACAAAAAACTTCCAAACTCTGAACCGAATATAAAAATCCTACAGCTTCCAACCATAGAGTTGCTCAAATGAATAGGAGCAACATAAGAGTTAAGAAGTGAAAGTATATGGAAAGTAACAACCTAGGGAGGGATTTTCGTAGTAAGGAATTTCGGAACTGCTAAAAACGCAACCAGGTTCGACCTATTCATACTACGCTGCTCGTGTCAACAGCAGAAGTATTTTTATGACTTTCAGCTGTTAGCAAATGAGTGCCACATCTGCGGTCTTCTGCAGTAAAACAGGAAAAATGAATGAGAATTACCTAAATTCTCTGCATTCGGTGAGAATAAATGTTAGTCTCCAGAGTGGATTATTTTTACAAACACTTTGTTACTAACTTTGCTGCAGGGAAAGCATGAGCACTAATTACAGTGCGCTTTCCATGTCAGAAAGTCGAGGAACTTAACTTTAATGAAATAATTCACCATATGATGTCATTGCTCAACTGGCGATTAAGAAAACAGGGGAGCAGTGTGTGTTTCATGCTTATCCGCGGCGCCCGAAATGGCACACGAACCCGGGACGAACGATTTTGAGTCCAACGCCTTAGACATTAGGCTACCGGGCAGGCTGTGAACGGTTTGTTGAACTTCACCACCTATCCGTCACTGATTTGCACGGCCACGAGCCGCTAGCGCAAAGCAATCCACCCCTACTGACAGATGACTTGTCTGTGGGCCTGATTTTTTTCATCACTTTGCTGCCTGAGTTGTAGGTTATTCTGATAATGGTTAGCTGGAACAAATGGTTTCATATTTTCCTTGTCGCTTTGATCTTCGTGTTCGGCTGAATAATATGAATGGCTCCGTGGTTGACCTAATTTCTGTTAGCCTTCACAAATGTGAAGAATGCGTTGGAAATCTGCCCGTTTGGATGAGCAAATTCTGCTGTAAATCCGGTTGGCTGATGCCTGCCATTGCGTGGTCCCGTATTTATATTCTGGAGCCTGTGTCCATAATTGCAGTATTCAATCCCGCCCAAAATGGTTTTCAGAGCGAACCAGCAAACTGAATTTAGCCCATGTTATGGCAACAAAATTAAACGGCTTGAAGTAAAGGTGTATTAGAAACCCCAGTCTATCGGATTAGAAGAGAAAGGCAGGTTTTCCACCAAGGCGTGGTTGTCTCAATTAGTCTTGGTCACGCCGTATTTCGAAGCGTTTCATGTCGTGTTCCACCAAGTGTGTGACCCCAAGCGAATTGATGAATACTGGGAAGAATACCTAGGGGATGAGAAATCGCAATGAACTGACGCATTACCGCATGGACCAGAAAGCCCATGAATTTACAGTATTACAACTGAATAAAAAAGCATTGCTAAATATCTGATCACAACTCGGTTACGCATATCGTAATTGGCCACATTCAGTCCGCGTGTACGAGCAAGCAGGCAAGCTTGGTTAGTGACTCGCCAAACGATTGCCAGTTGTCTTTTGTCCTTCAATCCCCGATTTCGGCAATTACAATTTCTCATCTTTACGATCACATCACTCACACACTTCTTGTGAGCAACTGTGCGAAAAATTCTTAGGTAACGCAAACTGGCAGTGGTGTTTGGTCCATTTGAAACGGGGCTTTTATGCGATTGAAATTTCATGTAAAACTGCATTCCTCTACCATTTCGGTCAAAAGCAACAGTTGGTCATCCACTAACTATGACGGAATTCGTTTAACGAATTTCCACCAACGATCAATGAAAAATATTTGGGCGCTCGTTTCTAGCCATTGGTAACTGCTTTTCTGGCTCAGTTTATTCTTTGTTACACTGCTATCGTTATGAAAACCTCGATATTCAATTCTTGACTGTTCGAAGGCCCCCGAGAAAGTAACCTGACCTCACTGAGCGTGAAGATATCCAGTTCTCTTGTTTTCATGAACCGCGCACAATCCCCCCTAGGAAGCCTCAGGTGATTCAGTTGCTGAGGGAGTAATTATTCCCTTGAATTCTCTAGTCTGAGTCACACCCATGGTGACTCCACTAAGAACGAATGGAAGGAGCCCTAGAATCAGCAGTAATTACCGTTCTACCCCGAGTAACTCTTCTAAAACAACCAACGTGCGTGCCACTTGGCAGCCACAGAACATTCTTACTCCCGCCCGTGTATTCAGGTTTCTCGCCAGACTCACATGCAAATCCTCCTTGGTGAACAACCTCAAGACGTTAAATTCAGCGATACATCGTTTGGCTTATCAAAGTGTGATTTTTCATCATTTTTCAGTCTGTTGTCAACCTTTCCCCAATATGTTATTAGCTGTACTTCCCATCTGTAAGGAATTTTGGCAAATCAGGACGACAGTGCAGTTCATACACCCACCCAGGGTTGGACGAAAATGACAGCTTTTGTTACCTGAGCAGTTCTACACACACGACGTACTCGTTATCCTTGTTAAATGCCCATCTGACGCCACCCATTTAATTTGCATGACGAGCGCGGCTTTGACATGGTCTGTTCTTTTTCTGTGTTATCTCACGCCCACTCACTCAAAACCCATTTACAAACCACAATTGTTATTCGGTTCAGTTCGGCGATAATCACGAACTTCCCAATAAGGGCGATCCGCTGTTTGATTCATGTTCTAAATGGACGTTTCACTGGCCGGAAATCGGCAAACATACGTTCCGAAGTCTACTGCAGTTTCCCTTCGATTGTGCTGCTTTACTTGCGATTTCCCCCGAATTACTGCTGTCACAGATGCCTCGCCGCATATACGAGAGTCGCACCCGAGCAGGATGGTCAGCCCACTCTTCGTACTTCCCGACGGCTTAGCCGTGCATGACGCGGGTACTTCCAAAAACGCGAGGCTCTGGTTGAGTATCAGCCGATCACTGGACTGCATAAATACGTTCGATGTACATCCCACACTTGTAACTGACCAATAAACCGTGAAAATAGTACAATTCTCGTGCTCCGTTAGATAAGCCAGATACCGCTACGATCCGATTGTGGAATATTACTCGCAATGCCTATTCCAAAACCGCATCCTCGTATCCCAATCACGCATGGACTATTTATCCCGCCACGTTATCGTCCAAGAAAATCGTGGTGGCTGCTTGTTAAGACAGCCTCGTCCGGCGAATCAATCGCATTTGGTTCAGAAAATTCGAAAACGCTACAATTCTGTCATGTCCTGTGTCTGCAACGGTGGAGAAGCACGTGCCATACTTTAATGAAAACCGTGACGACGGGCTCGTGCCTTGGAGCGGGTCATTATGCTTTATGGATTCGATTATTTCCTCCCAGTCGCCGCGACCAACTGTTCTGAATGATTTACAGTCTGCCAATCAAAGTGGGGGAAAAATGAAATCTCTGAGCCGACTTACTTGACGGTAGCCTGAACTCAACAGTGGTTTGTGTCAATTAGTTAAACCAATATAGGGGTCACTAGCATGCAGTCCACTGTTAACTGACTAAGTGGTTCCCCTGTCCATGTCTTCTGAGTCTATGCAAAGATCTTATGCTGAATGTTGTACACTACTTCCATGGCAAATACTACGATCCCATTATAAGCGATTTCTATCCTAAACGGGCAGATATACATTTTAATAAGATTGTTGCGCTTTGAAGGATTTTTAGCCGAACGGGAGTAAAGTATGCCTTAGTTACAGACAACTAAAGTAATTTTACCAATTAGGTGACAAACTAGCCCAAAATCCATAGGTCATCATCAAGTAAAACATCTTAACATCATTCCCAGTCGAATTAATCTGCCAAGGCGTTCGTCTGAAAACTAAAAACGCTATCAAGTCCGCTGATATAGGACCATTAATTGGGTTCAAAAAAACTGTAGACAATGTGAAAGTTTCTAATATTAGAACACGGCGCTGTCGACTGACAATATACTTTCTGCCGACAGCAATTTTATAGTGCAATATTGTAACTCTGTTCATTGAACTAATGGAAACAATCCAGCGAAGTAGTTCAAAGGCCGATCAGCAGGAGCTAATCAACTACAGTTTAAATACTCAGAAGTGATTCGGGGCAGGAGAACTGAATAACGGACATCCAAATGTGCAGTAAATAATCAGATTGGGGCTGTCGAGCTTTTCAAGTTGATGAGTTAGATGATGGTGGTGTACAATGTCAACATTTAAATCGAATTACTTCCAACATGCCTATTTCTGAACCTGTTACTGTATGTGGTAATTCTGAAATTTCTGAGTTCATTTCAGATGAGAACATATGCGTCCACGGTCAACCTCAAAATTCGAAAGTCCAGCTGACTAGACAATAACAATGGGATTATAGAAACCTTGCGTTTCATTCAGGCTGCAGCAGATGTGGTGAGTGCCAATAAGCTGGACTAGATCGTCTGACTGTAATACACAATCCACGTACATGGAGTCAATGTGGAGTACGGTTAGTAATACAGCCCGAAACTCTGAGTGGCGCTGAATTTCACCGTCAGTCAATTTTACGGCTTCCAAGGCTATCGGTGGGCTCCGGTTTGTGATGTTTGAAAACCACGAATTCTGCACGTCAATCTTTCAACCGAAGAGCCAGTCTGCTGAGTTGGAAAATAGTGCATAAAGTATGGGCATCTGTGAAAATGTGAACAAATATTTAAATATTGAAACGGAAAATCTACACCTTTCGGGGTACTATTTGCAAGCGCGATTCTAATAATCTGCATGTTTCACTCAATAGAATGACATTAAACACCGACGGGTGGTTCGATAATGAAACCAAATGACCCTAATCCTTTGGCACAAAGGGTTCTGTCAAAGGTTTGCCGAACTCGTCAAATAGTTTTTGACTAGTTCCGTTTTCAGTGATATTCTTGCGAAAAATACGAAGCAGATGGGTGGTAGCCACATACTTGTTTATGGAGTACAGATATTCGGATGATGGTGCAGAAGCGATGGGTCAGAGTTATGGTTCCAAGGCCGCTCCTTATCGCACGTGTAGAACTAAGCACAGCAATGATCGCTGCAAAGCGGTACAGGGTTCGAAGAGTTACTTGGTGCCCAATCTTGTGGGCAGACTCAGCGATGGTATAGCACTTCATCGACAATATCAGAAATCAGCTCAGTGAATTTATCGCAAACAGAGTTACAACGACGCACGGTTAAACAAAGGCGAGTCAGTGAGGTTAAATGAGACCCGCTGGCGAACCCCTGGACTTGCGCTCCACGGGTGCGACCAACCCGCAAAAGGTGGACATATGGAGGGTCAGATCAGAGCATGATTGGCTCGTCCGTGACTTAAACAACCAACGTGAACTGAAGTTGAAAATAAAAAGCGATATGATGACGAGGATCGAAGCTGTATAAACGTTTGTTATAAAGTTAAGAGAGTTCACTGGTGGAAGTGGACGGCTTTGATCAACCGAATCTGTGTTTTTGGTGAGATTGCATAATAAGTCCCAAATGTCTTACAGAAGTGTGCGATGAGGTACGCTTTGAAAAGACCGCACTCAAGCTAGACGATCGACTAATGATCGGACTGAGAAAGAACACTGTAGTGTTGTGAAAAAAGGCGATCAAGAAAGGCATAAAGACCAGAAGTGCAGTGACTGCTCAACAATAGATTATTTATTGAATACCAAATATGAATGCCAATAAACGTACGGATGAGTATTTATGCGACAGACATACTGGAAACAGAAGAAATAACGAACAGAATACCACAAGGATCAGGAGAGAAACATTTTACGGAAGTCCTCATTGCTTTTTCCAGCAGCAGAGAAACCCTTCGCGGTTTCACCCGGAGTACTTTCACTGACAGGACGGACAGCTGAAGCAATGGACGCCCGATGAATTGCACGTGGAAGAAATGCAAGCTGAGTTCTGGCATGACCTCGGCTGAAAACCGACGGAAAAAATAGGAATGAAAAGAGGACTACCAGGAATAAGAACTGAAGTTGCAGTAACTTTTGGTCGACGTCTAAAGCCATCCGTTGGAATGCACACATGTCTAACTGAAATCTGCTAAAATCAAACGATTATCAAGAATCAAACGGCCTACAGTAGGAAGATGTCAAATGAAAGCCAAGCACACCCACATCCAAGTCAGTTTTACAACCATTAACCTAGCGCGAAAATGTTCTGGTTGACACCTCACAGGATCGACATCCCAAAGAGAAAAAGAGAACGAGAAACAGTGCAAGATCAGACGAAAGTTAATAAGTTAAAAAACTATAAAGGAGAGGAAAGATTTCCAGTGAAAGAACAACACTGACTGCAGTACTCAGCCGTATCTTTTAGTATCTACAACCACAGACTGTGGGGATCTCAATGACCCCAGCCGGGTAGTCTAGCTTGATTAACATGTGCCAGCCAAGTGGTTGGGGTTGTTTATACTTTTTCATCATGTCAACGACCAGTCAACTTGACTCAGCTTCTAATCGCTACACGTCTGAGAGAGCAAAGGACAGTGAAACAGGCGTTCTGCGGGCATATGCTTCGACAGTCAACCTATTTCAAGTCCCTCTCGCCCCTAAAGATTGGAAGCTAGAGACCCATATTTTGCGCCTAACCTCTGAGTTACGAAATTTTCGCACCATATTTTAACAACACTTCGAAGACAACGGTACACAAACGCTGGGTTTTCTCAAATCTGTTTTCAGCGGCCACGTTTGTGAGCCGTACAGCAGCATCGAACTTAATGGTACTGTGCACAGTACACTTTCGATCGATAACTCGAAGTTATGTCAACACCAAAGATAAATGACAGTCGAGCTCTCTGTATACTCAGAGACACTTTATCCGACCTACAACCAACAGGTCAGATACAACTAAATATGACGAACTCAATTAATTCTTCTCCTAAAAGAATAAGGTTCTGCTTTGAGCCAATCCAGTCTTGCAATGGGATTTTACACTAGGGATATGCACAAAGGCATTCCAAATGTGCCCACGAAGAACTTGGGACCTCATTTAGTAGCACAACGTCTCTTGCTGTTCTCCCAATCTCAAAAGCGAACCTACACCGTGAACAAGTGTATGTCTTTACAAATCCGTGTTATAATTATTCTTTCCATCCTATTTCCTTATATTCCTCGGGAACCGCAGCCGGCCACGCCAGTGGTAGTATCGCTGAAGTTTCATCTTTCTGGGCACCCTGAAAACTGTGGCTTCTGGTGCGGCAGGCATTAGTGTGGCTCTCAATGAGACTAGATCCCAATTGAAACCCGGCTGCGTGCAATCAGATTTATAGGCTCGTGCAAAGTAAATGGCCACCAAACTGGTAGACCCAACCTATTCGTGGTCTCAGCGTAAGCGCCAACAGATTGTAGTCCAGATGCAGCCAACCGCACCTTCTACCAAAAGCCGCTCGACCTGCTATGTACGGCAAGGCGGTATGTCATGATAATTTAAACAGGAGACATGCTCGAGCGGGTCGGCTGTCTCCGAATAGGGCGCATCTACAAGGGCTTTTTCGTCCTAATTCCTGTCGTTCAGAAAACGGGAACGAATGCTGACCCTATGTTCAAACCATCGACTATTTCTCGCTAGTACGAACTTCAGACGTTTCAATCGCCGATAGGCCACTCGGCATCCACCTTCTTCGAGCCAGCGATGGACCCAAATCGACCACATCGCAATTAGCTACAAATGGCGGGGCTGCCAACAAGACTTCCGGTCTTAGTGGAGTGCTCCCTCGATTCCGACCACGCGTAAGTACGCACTAAGCCATCCATATGTTTCGGTGGGCTCTCAAAACGCATGGTGCAGCGTCGCTTAAATTGTGACAAACTATCTGATCCGACTCACCTATTAATCTTTCAAAGCCCACTGGCTGAAAAGCTAGGATTGCCTTCACCTCAAAACATCAGTAAGCACTGGTCACTTATGAAGAATGCTTCGCGCTCTGCTGGCCTAGTTAGTGGAAGCCTGATCCGTCGCGTTGGGGCACCCTTGATTTCTGCTGAGTCTCTGCACCTTCTGCATCCACACCAGTTCATCCCGGCAGGTGCTGAGCACAATGAAGCACGGCTCGTAACGAGACGTGAACTGCATGCAAGCTTGCGCAGGGATTGCGGGATATGGTGGCACCAACGAGCTTTCCAGATGCGACGTACTTCCGATGTGGGAAATTCCTGCAAGCTGTTTCACCTCATCAGGGCTACCGGTAGTAAAGCATTAGGTATGAGCGAAACGATCTGTGAAGCTGACAGTTCATCTATCCACAACCAGCAGCGTCGTCTTGCAAGCTAGGAGGAGCACCTCCAGACACAATTTACCGGGCACTCAGCGCCAGCCCCCCACCTGCAGCTATTTCGGCAAGCGTCGGGTGGCCTGTTATAACAGATCCGCCTGCTGAGGTGAAGATCCGAGCCTTAGGACGTCATAAAGCGCCAGGTTCCGATGGGATTTTCCTAGCTCTATTTAAAGATGAATGAATGGAACTGATCAGAGAATTTCAAGTTTTGTTCTCGAAGATCTGGAACTCCTAGGAAATTCTTTCTTGGAGAAGAAGTCGACCGTTGTTGAATATTCAAAAAGGCTTGTGTAGTAACTGTGCTAAACATCCGGACATTAGCCTAATCCCGATAACGTCAAAGCTGCTTTCTTCCGTCAGTTTTCACAGGTTGTACAACACATGTGAATGGCAAACTTGTGAAGAACAGGCTAGGTTTTGCACTGGTCATGCATGCATCGTTGGACTCTTCAAAATACTACAGGCGTTAGAGCACCTTTTTACGTTGCGAAGGCTTACGGTCATCGTGCTGTTAGACATTCGCGCAGCCTTTGACTCTGTTTATGCTTCTGTACTACAGTACTTTTTATTGAGAAATGTCGCACCAGAGAAGTATGTCCTGGTCCTTAAAGAGTTGTACGGTCATACGTCAGGTCGGGTTAGGGCTTATGGCCAGGTTTCGACGTTTCTCGTCGTCTCCAGTGGGGTACAGCCAGGCTAACCTATGTCACCAATTCCATTCAACTTTGTCAAAGAGGAGGTTTCACGAGGTTTTGGACGGTGGAGTTGAACTTCTTCCAGGGAACAGTTTTGACTCAGAGTATGCCGATGATGTCGCCTTGGTGTGCGACAATGCACAAGCAATTCAATGTGCATTAGGCCGCTTGACGATTGAGGTTTCTAGGTACTATATGCGCTTTGCACATTCAAAATGCAAGGTAATTCTTCAAAACTGTCAGGAGCCTATGACTACGCTCACCCATTGTGGTGATCGGTTAAAAGTAGTCAATAACATCAAGTAGCTCGGGAACCTAATCGCACCTGATGGAGGAGAGTAGCTTTCGTGAAACTGCGTCAACTACGGCCTCGCCGTGATATCCGAAATTCTCTCAAGGGAAACGTGTACAAAACCACGGTTCGCAATGTCTATGGTTGCGAGACCTGGGCTATTCCCGTTGGGATGCCAGGCAACGTTGTGTTTCTCCGAAGCACCACTTGTGTCTAATGGGAACATCGGGTGAGCAATGACGAGGTGCTTTGTCGTGCGCTGGGTGCAGACAGTCGCCCCCCTGAGATAATCGCTCTACGTCGACTTCGGTGGCTTGGACACGTATTGCGTATGCCTGTCGACCATCTACCTTTTCGTGCTCTTTTTGCCCATGCTAGAAAAGGGTGGAAGAACCAGCGTGGCAGCCAAGCTATGACAGTTATGAAGAAGTCAGCTTCGGGTTTCTTCGGTTGGTGCTTCCCGCCTTTCTGGTTTGGGCCCAACTGTCGTTCGTTGGAGGTTAAGGAATATGGCTCGGGACCGAAGTCAGTGGCAACAATGTCTGTAGAACTCACCACCCTTAGAAATAATCAGAACACAACCAAAAATCACAAAATGTTTACGGTGAAAACAAAAATAACAGTTGGCTTGTTATGGCGTATTCTCCCCTCTTATCTATCCACCTTCTGTGAGGCTCCATTTACATGGTTTTGCTTGTTTTCAAGCCGGTGTGTGCGCTAGATAATCGGTGGAGGATAATGCTGGAGAGCAGTTTGGATGCGATAGCCATCAAACTAATTCCTCTGTGGTTTTCACGCGAGGACCGATCATCTTTCTTGAATACCACTGTAAGTACCGAATCACGCATACCTATTACTTTTATGCGACTAACTTCTGTGAGAGGACAAGTTGGCTCCTTGGTTGTCTCTAATTGCAGCCATCCATGCGATTCGATCTGCAGCGACATCTACGCACTGGGAAATCCAGTTGTTGTCCAATTACGTATTCCGGAAGCCGACCGAAGACCTAAGCGATCCACGTCTGCTTAAACATTGCTAACCCACGTGTTCAACTGGCAACCAAGACGACAATTCCATTACGAACAGGATGACGATAACAGGATCCTTTTCGTTAATCCACCCTCTGATCGAGGGAGAACGTAGCAGGACCACTTAAGGCGACGTCTCTGGAGAAACGACGAAAGCCGTTCGACGTTCATACAACGCCGGCGTACGGCGACATTTGAGACGCAGCCATATCACTTGATGTTTGATGTTTGTGAAAGCACCAATGGCCAACACTTTCTAGCCGGTTTGTATAGTCTACCTTTAGTGGCCAGGTTTCGCATGCATAGTTAAGTACAGGGTGGACGGCGACACGGTAAAGGCGCGGCTTCGTACGGTGACCCATCTGGTTGCAAGAACGCAGGGCTTTGCGAAGTGACAGGAAAGCTCTCTTGGATGTTGAAAGCAGATATTGGCATCCACCAGTCCATTGAGATCAGCGAACGAGACCAACCGATCGCCATTCTTCGTATCGTTCACCGAAGCCGAATCTCCTCAGTATGTGATGGGTGTATTTATATGCTGGTCTCGTGCGGGCATTCCAACCTCCTGCAATTAGAAAGACGTCGCGCCTTGGGATACGCTTGATCAAATCCTGAAGTTCGTTGCAGGAGGCATCCCTAGTATTTGGCTCAGCCTGTAAAGTAACAGCGTAGATTGGAATGATGGTCATGTCGAAAGGATCGCTCCTGAATCATACCGTTGCAGGTTTTAGAGAAACTGGTTACCAAAAGATCAAGGCACTGTGAGTTTGTCTGTTCATTGCAGTAGCAACACTGTGAAGTCCCGAGTTCTCTCCTGGCCCACTATGACACATCCAGTAGGGTGCCCCATCTGGGGGACTTGAATACACCGGCTGCCGGAGTTGGGTAGAAACAATTCGGATAGGTGAGCAGAGCCAATCCCGGAACGGACGCATGGAAATACATTGGCTACCTGTGTCCCGAAGAGTACTCACGTTCCAACAGACTTTATGCACGCGGGACCCTGTTTTTAGGTTAACATTTCCAGGTCGCGCTGGTTCACCCCGGTCACTGGGAGAGCACAGGGCACGTCGCCTACCGTGGACGCCGGAGCAGGATGAAAGCAAACAGTAGAGCCAAAACCCATGAAGACAGTTAGGAACGGTGTACGAGGTGACGTCTACAGCATCATCCGGCTTTTGTTTGAGGTGGCACCTCTAACTCGAACAAAACCAAGTACGGCCTGCCGGGCGGCCGAACGTCCAGATGTTGGAAGTCGGCGGCCGACCAAGAGGTTCAAACGCCTTTTGATTGTAGTCTGTCAATCCGGGACACCCACCACAACCGAGGTGACCTTAGTGCATGATTGTCGGTGGCTAACTAGAAGCTCACTCGTCAGTCGTAAACACTTGCTGCAACCCAGGGATCCATGCAACCCTGTTGGTTGGGCGAATTTTCTTGATAACCGTAGGAGCTAACAGACCTCATCCGCCTATGGGGAAGCATTCGTCTTCGCATACCGGACGCCCTCACACCAAGATTTTCAGCCTTGATTACCCCCCTGTGGAGCGGTCTGCAGGGGTGGGCGCCCATGCCCGCCTCAGCTTCGTGCAGCTACAGGTGAGAGTTGGGTGGCTGATAGAAAGCCAAGAAAGAGAAGTACCACATTCTAGCAGATCAACTGAAGACTTATTTCCAATACAAAGGGATATAAATACAAACACGAAGATTTACGAAGTTGCACGGGTGGATTTCATCGGGCCGTTTTTAATGTCGTACTGTTTTTCCTGTGTTCGCGCTGAATCCTTCGTGTCTTGTGATTTCTGCCCACTGATTCATCACAGAACATTAGGCAATTTCTGATAGGAGCAACAGACTGTGTCCGCACGTGGTTCGTCTAATTGGAGGACTATGCTTGACGAATTACATATTGAATAACTAACACAAAGACTCGCAAAAATATTGAGATCAGTTGTCGGAAAAGGAGACACTAAACAAACAGAAAAAACATGAAAATTATGGGGAAATAGCACTTACTGTTTGGAGACAGGCGAAACGGGAACGACAAACTGCGGTTGCCTAATCGAATCAGCGGGAATAGGGTGCGTGGATCTGGACTGCGAAGGCGCAACTGTTCCGGGTTCGGACTTTGATTGATTCCGTATCGGTGGGTTGCTAATCATCACGGAGATTTGTTTTGTTCCGACCAAAAGGCCGTCAGTCGCGACTAGAGCTCGACTGGCATCTTCTGCTGTGGCGAATTCAACATATGCGTGACCCTTGGGAGTTCCGTTTCGGTAGGTGGCCAGGCGAACATCGATTACGGACCCGTGCTGAGAAAGTCAATCGACGCCACCACAAATTGAAGCACAGGCATGATATAGAAAAGGACGTACTAACACTAAGGCGCGGTTGAGGAAAACCATGCAAAACGAACTAAATACGATATCAAAAAAATAATCAGTCGATGGATCGAACGCACAGCGAGAGCCATAAGACTAGACATACCAATCCATTTGTATGAATTATTTAGTAACAAAGAAATACGAATGAAAGACTCCAAAAAATAGGAACGACAGAATTCAAGCTTACTCACAGTGTGGGCTTGTCGAGGAATCTGAGAAAGTCAGCAGATTCCGAAGTAATATTTTGAAATAGCAATTCCAAAAAGGCGACAAGAATAGGGCGAGTAAGCACTCTAAGATACCCACCATTCACGAAAAATGTAAATGTGAGAGTCGACCTGGTTGGGGTTGTATTAGGCGAATTTTCATTTTGGAGTTATTTTGAGAGCATTTCTTGGTTTACAGCCGCTGCTCGGGCCAAAAGAATGAGTTTTCTGGAGGTTCTCTTCTGAAATGTTAGAAAGTCACTTTCTTTCTTTTTGATCCCTCTGCGTCCATACTACTAGCAACTTTTCACTCGGATTCTCGAGATAAAGTGGTGTTTTTCGGCACTAATGTCGAGCACCCTTTCTCTATCATACTACAACTGAAATAAGAATGAAAACTTCACCCTTATGCGGCTAGGAGCGTGGAAAATCGCTGACCGATGGCGGTCGAGTGGATGAAGAGTCTGCCACCAAAATGGTCAGAGATTCGAATCCCAGATCCAACGGGCACTTTGGTGGTAGACAACAATTTGCTGTCGTCTGGGCTCATTACCACATCTGACCTAATGAGACCCTATGTAGTGCCATGCTACTTGAAGTTTCAGGTTTGTTGCTGGTTCCCCCCTCTCGTGTGGTGGACCCTAAGCAGCTATGTGGCATGCTCCTTTAACGGCACTCATGTGTGAAGCAATTTATAAAAAAATCGTGAACAGTCAGACTTAGAACGGGCTGAAGTTTTTATTTTCCTAAATAGACATTTAAGTAAATGACAATTTTTTATCAAATGATGTGAACAACAGTTCGGCATGTGATTTCCAACTTCGGAATGCAGCACGTCGATAAAGGAATGTTCTGAATAACTAACAGGAAACTGAGTGACACTTCACTGATTGTGAAAATTTGGTATCCGTTAGAAACGTCATCACAAATGCCGAAAAAAGGAACCACATTGCTGACGTGAGACGTTCAGTTCAGTTCACTAACTAGGATAATTAACTTTACGCCAACGTGCCCTCGTTTTGGCTGATGCTTCACAGCACCATCTGCTTAAACAGAAAAAAGACAGTGAAAAGTCGACTCCAAAACAGATCGAAAAATTATGCCGAAGAGGACATTTCTAGTGGAGGGACGCAATGAGCTACATCACTTACTAACTCCAACAATTGTTTGAGGACGCGTGAAATTCGATTCGATGGTCTAACTGTCCCTACACGATCCAGTCTACTGGCTGCAGTTTTCATATTTTTTCCCATGTCGCCGACCAGTAATCTCGAACCATCCTCCATCCATCGCCTACCTCGGAGAACAACGTGCAACGAGGCAGTCGTTCTGAGGGCATGCGGAAAACATGTCCCAACCACCTTGAACTGTGATTGTTTTAAAGACTGAACCTTAAGACCCAGTACCTTACACCGAACCTCCGAGTATAAGGTCCCAACAGATGAGGCGCGCTTAAGAGTTGAGCGACAGCGAACTGCCATCCCTTACCGAAGCGACCGGGGAACTTGGTACTCGAATCCCTGAGCTTTTTGGAGTGAAAGACATTAAGTCCACTTGACCACCTCCAATTCGCACACTTACCTGCTCGAACAGTGTTTGAAGTGCTTCTTTAGTTATACTTTTGTCCACATTTCGAACAAACAGTTTTTCAGGCTCCTCGTGTCCCACCTGAAATTGGAAGGCAGCGTCTGTTTTTCTTCGAGTGGGATCGCAACGGGACACGAACATGGGTCGCGCAAACCGAGGTTGCTTCGCGTCCGGAACCTGGTCATCAGCATCACCATCTGTCGTCACGGCGGAATCTTCTTGGAGAACTGGATGCCGATCCAGAGTCAATGCGGCAGGAATACATCTTTCGTCACTGAATTCCACATAAGCGAATCCTTTGGAACGGCCCGCGTAGTCACGCACAAGCCGTACTGATGTCAACATCCCGCACTGTCAAGTAGAAAATGCGCGCAACGGGAGTGTAATTAACTTTCAAGAGAAAATATTTTAACCAAGTATATTAAGATGCCAGATCTGAGTAATACTTCATTGATAGAATGCATTATGTGAATAGCATTTGCCGTTCTGCCACTGATCCGGTAGAGTTAACAGCTCAACCGTGATGGGCTTCCTTATAGTATTAAGGCTGATAGCTTGGTGATCAGTGCAATAAAGTTGATTACAGGCAGAGAGGTCTTAAGCTCCCTCACTTGGAGAGATGGCTAAACCCGGACTTTAAACCAACCTCAAAGGGCGTGCGAAGCGTTTGACACTATTCTCACCGATATCTATAGCGGAATTGCATACTGGGCAGCCGGGACTTCTAGCACCACCTGAATGGTGCATGAACTGAGCAATCAGCCACCAGTCCTCAGTGGGTTACGTGACCCTCAGATCATCCGGATGCGTTGTGGGTTGGACTATTTGGTCAAAGGCTCAGGGATATGGTCCCCTAAGTGAATCCTCTACTTCGGCTTGGGGAACCGAACAATACGAAGCCCACGGAGGATTCATGGATCCCGATGGACGTGGATATGGAGGACAGAAAAACTATCGTATTTGGTGTATTCTACAAAGTTGTATTTCTTCCACTTTCTCGTTCACTGTTTTCGTCCTGCAGTATGATTGCACATCAGTCGAAAGCACTATGAAAGTGCAAGTATACGGGAGGTGGACGGGAATCACCGCTTTTTGAGCTGTACTGATTTGTACAGAGCAAAACTTTGTCACCTCCAAATCTGTAAACCGATCTTAATATACTTGTGTACTAAAGTACAGCAAAAGAACAGAACACCACCTGCTGAGCAGAATGTGTTAACAAAGACCAAGAAACTCGAGTCCTTTTGGTGAAACGTTTACCTCGAGCATGGTATTACGTCACTTATTGACCCAAATATTGTATTTCGGATGGTGACAACCGGAGGTTGCTCAAGCTCACGGAAATGGTGGTCACTCATCGACCTCTGGTGGGAGGACGGTCAAATCAAACACAGACAGTGGTAGGGTAGATGCATGATTGAAACCACCTACAATGGTATACAGATTATACTCAAGAGGAACAATGCCAGGAAAGTGTCGAGAAAAGATAGCATTTGTTGCGAGCTAAAAAGGGCAATACCTAAGTTCGTTATGATTGTACTAGTATGGCGAGAAAATCTAGGATGACAGTGTCACGAGGCAGTCAATTCCGTTTAGCGAGTACGTATAAACAACTTCGGACTTGCCAGACCAGGAGTTTATGCATGTTGCCACACCGCCTCCAATCTTCCTGCCCGAAACTCTGTCCAGCCCATGGAGTCTGAAGATGTCTATCGACACGAGTGAATCACTAATGTCCGGGTTCAGCCAAGATTACTGTATGTAGATGACACAAGTGTGAACTCACATCGAGGAGTGAAGTGCATAAAAGGAAAACGGAGGTTGGTACTCAACAATGCCGGGATGGACATCTTGGCCGGAAGAGTGCATTTAAGAGCTGCTGGCCAGCCAGCACGAGTGCCTCTTTTAGATGGATTAGATCTTTCGGGTACAATAATGCATAATCCCAGTGCATGGAGAGAAACAATAGGACTTAAGCCACAACATTTCTGATCCATTGCAGCGGCGAACGGAGACCATCATAAAACCGAAAATCCCACAAGAAAACAACGAAATAACGATGACACGGAAGTGCAGCGCAGCCAGCCAAAGGGTGCGCGTATGGCAACGTTTAAACACTAATCGAGGTGATACCGTCAGTGCGAGTGTGCAAACCTTCAAATCCATCTAGACTATTCTTGGGTGTGAAACACTCATATCTGTTCTTGGCTGGAATATGTTTACCTGCCGACAAATTTAAACCCGCGAAAAATTATTTTTGAAGCACTTCCATGGACGATTTCACTTAGACTGGCGATAAAACACTGACGATTTAAACCTCAAGCTCAGCGATTCATGAAAACCAACAACGTGACTAACACAAATTTTTAGATTCATTGATACCCAACAAACATATAAACGGTTTAAACGTGAACAACCTTCGGCCGCGGCGGGACATGAGCCCATGTAACTAGCCCACCTGACCGCGACCTTTCTCAAAATGATATACCTTATCGTTTCCGGCTTCGCCATGAGGCCACACCGGAGTGCTAAAACAGGTCCTTCAAATATCATTGGTTGGTTGCCAAAATAACGTGAAATCCAAACGGTCGATCCTGAATGATGTCCAGAGCTATTTTGCTATGGTAACTAAGTTAAGAAAAATCCACTGTCGTGGATGTTATGGGCTGGTGGGCTGGTATTTGAACATACTAAGGAGTGGTTGTGTAGTTTAAATGACGCAGCATGCATGGCACAAATGCGTTGGTTCAAATCCCGTCCAAGTTGAGGACTTTCCATTTCTTGGTCCGCAACATAAATGTTGGCTTGATTAAATTATCTTACACGCTTCAGGGTAGCCCATGATGAGAAGAACTGTGTTCGGATATTACGATGACTGCAGCCGGAGCAGGTGATGCAGTTTCTCAAAACCGTCTTCCCCCCAAAAACAGCAGTATCTAACCTAAAAGGACAGTGATTATTTCGAAACCAGCCAAAGGTAAACAAACTGAGCCCTGTTGGCAAGCTCAGATGCAACAAAGCTTGCCAAATGAAAATCAATGGTGGAGAGAACCAGTCACAGAGATCAAATGAACATAAAGGATGATGTCTAGAAAACGAAATCATCGAAGAGACGAGGCAGGCGAAAATGGAAACCGCACGCGAAGACCGTTCTGATTTCACTGTGAGAAACGGACTATCTAGACCCTACGCGGTCTGTCTATTGAAACTGTCTAATTGATCATATAAGTAAGTCTCTCACTTTAGTGATATACTTGAAGAACGAGTGCAATGCAAGGGACATGTTCCGAGGGCTCTAGGGCTTACTACACGAGAGCGGAGGGAACTAACAACCTTAACCAGGAAACTAGGATTGACATAGAATCACATAAGATTACACTAGGTCAAGGGTATGGCAACAAGCCGAACGACAGCGAGTTGCCGTCTACCACTAGTGACCGGGAGATCTGGCATTCGAAACTGATCCTTTTGGTGGCAGACGTACAATGCACTTGATCACCTCCGGGTTTGCTTCCGCTTGGAGGATGTGGAATAAGGTTATTGGGATCGACTTGGCTATCTCGATTGATTTGAAGCTCTATTGGTTATGACAAACTAACACAATCAGTTCCGGAAAGAGTTTGGCCTGGCTCCCGAAAATCATTTGCGGAAACTCAGCATGCAGTGCCCAATATATCTCGAACGGTACCGAATCCACGGTCCCTCAGCGTTAAAACAGATGGCAGTGGAGGAATCCGAACTAGAAACGCTCGAGTCTGATGCTCACTGTGGCGGCAGATGGAAGCCCAGTTTCACAAATCCGTAGGTTAGTCCCACGCAGATTGAGTAAAGTGGTTGAAATAACCGAGAACACATACCAATCCTCATAATTCAACTCTCTAAACCTTCGCTCCAGCCTCAATTTCCGCTATTATCGTTGAGTCCAAGCACAAATCAGCTTTATCTGCGCAGAGGATCCGAAGTCGTGACACCGACTTTCGGAGCGTAAGTTGATATACCACCGCACACGGCACTTGGCCCCTTGTCCCATTTTAAAACAACGCAACGCATATTATGGGGACTGTCATGAAGCCGTGTTAAAACGAATTTCCTCGAATCAAATATTTAGCGGAAAATTGTTCAATGATTGTATGTGCTTTTTTCCGCAACGAATTTGTGGGTTTCTCAACCAATCAGTTGGGGCGGACGGTAGCGTACGGTAAGTGATTCGTTGAGTTGGGAATTCGTGAGCAGTGTCACGGTCCGAATCAGTCTAGGTCGGTCGCGAGAATTAAAAAAAATAGAGGAGTGCTACCTGTGAATGCTTGAAGCTTAACCTATAAGTGATTAGTGCAAAAATCCAACACAGATGAATCTCAGTGAACCTTTGAGATCACATACCGACTCGAATGTTGTACGAAGTTGACTTTCCGTGGTCGAGTAGTCCAAATTACTCACGAAGACTGTGCAGTTCTCACGAGAAGAATCATGTGGGACTGACTCGCCATGCACTCGGGAGGGAGCCGAAGTGATAGACGTCTTAGTAACCGTTGCAGAGTTTTCGGATGGTTTGGCCCGTTCAACTTTAGTTTTCTGAAACAGCAGATCAGAAGAAAGCGTTGGTAGCACGAAAAGTGCACCACGAACCATAATTTCCTAAAAACCAACGTAAGTGTAGCCTGACTAGAGCGAAGGTATAACAGCCTACAAGAAAGCTTATCTAATTCGCCCGGGTCATCGAACGTAAATACACTTACGTGTCTGACTTTACCTGCATGCCTTTGCAGTATTTGCAAGCACACAGTGCACGTAAAAGGAAGGACTGGATTATCCATGGAATACATTCGTGCAGATGTCTGCACATATCGAACATAAAACAAATACAAAAGAATTTCGTAGATCAAACCTATGAAACGAAAGCCTGAATAAGACGAGTGGAGTAACGATCAACGAAATGATGAAGAAAAAACAAGAAAAAAACGGTTCACCTTCTTCGGAACAGCTTCAGTGCCCGGTGCGATAGCTCGTTTCTTTCCTGGGATTTCAACTTTTGTCGGTTTTTGGCGATTTCTCTAAACCGATTTTCAGCACACAAAAGAAAATGTTCTAGATTAGGAAAGTCCAAATTCAGTCTGATTAAAAACCAAAATTATTTGGTAGAACATAAAACGGCTTTTGGGAGCATACTGCAATCTGGAAAGTCTATAAGCATATTTCGTGACGTTGAACACCTGCACGACGTTAGTCCCCAAGAAGATTCAGAACCCGATTCACCATCGGAAACCGCGGAAGCGCCGCACGCACAGCTTTGCCCTGCGTTAGAGACAAACCATCAGCAGCGGATATCCTTCGCGGCTCAACTGGAGAGAAAAACTGAGATGATTTTCAATTAGTTACCTCCATGGTGGAATTCGATTCCCATGTGGTTTCGGTTTTATTTTCATACAGCCATTAATCTTGTGACAATGTGCTTTGGTTTTGGCTGCTACCTAACTTACAGCACCGAATTACCAGGGGCTCCAAACCGGCAGCGTAAACCGATCTACTTAGGACAAGCCACTGGTTAGAGTCTTCATAACTCCGCAAGAGCATGGACCGCATACCAACCATCACCTACCGCGCAGAACAGTGCATGCCGAGGGTTTCAACACACATCCCAACTTCCATAATCTACTCAAGTTCACTGTCTGTGGCGAAATATTCTAAAACTCAATTCTGACTTGCTCCCATCCCATTCAGATGACACAACGAAGAGATCAATGCTCAAACGCCGAAAGTGCTCGCATACCTATCCTCCACCACGCCCGTGTTTGTCAGTCATATAACAGGACCTACCTTTACGATATAAACTCAACCACTGATCGATAAGCGGCTGCCGCGCTGATGCAACAGATGTCCACAAATTATAAAAATTCCAACCGATTATTACGTGCGTACGGGAAGGGTTCATTCGGAGTACGAGCACGTAATGGGGTGTCGCGGCACGAATAACAAAACTCAACTATTTCATTTAATACCTCTCCTCTAAAAACAATGTTCGACCCTCAGGGAAATCGAATTATGTAAAACCAGTGTACACTTGGAATGTGCAAAAAAGCCCCAACTATAGTAACATCATAATTCAGATGCCTAAAAACGACCTGACGCTGCACTCAAAAGCACAACATTAGTCGTATATTCCGAATCAGCAAATGCCTCTGTGGTTCGTTCGGCAGAATTTACCATCTATCAGTTTATGCGCTGTGGACAGCCATTTTGAACGGACGATCGTCTGGTATTCAACGCCACACCGTTCCATACGGACTCGATTTTCGGTAGGTAACCGGCGGATATGCACTTCGCCTGAGATAAAAGTCACCATACAACCAGTAATTAAAGGACCCGAATGGTGACCAGACCGCGGCCGAAGCATGTATCCAAATACAACATGCTCTTTTCGTTTGCTAGAGGAATCCGTTTTCATGGAAAGTAACTACTTAGCTCCTCGTGCTGACAACAAACCAGATCTAAGTCACATCAATGGAGCGTTTCTCAGAAAATATCACTTGATCAGAAACACATCCGTGGCGTCTATCTTTTCAGACTTCTCAACTGAGGTGTCTGTGGGTTCCACAGCACTTATTAAAATGAAATGTGTATCAATGTGTGATACTTATTATCATCATCATCATTCAGCGTTAAACAGCAAGGCAAACCTTACTGACCGCTGCCTTTCCCCGGAGTTACTTCTATAAAAAGAGTGAAAATCTAAGGGGAACAGGGAGTGGACCTACACAGACGGCAAAAGATAAGACGCTGCTGCAGCCAACACGTGATACTTATTTATTGTCGGTCTCAAACAAAAAGACTACTATTTCGGATAGATGCGTTGAAGTAATATCAGATCCTAGTGTTTCCCCCAATCTCGGCCGCAGACATTTCCGGGTTATCAAACAATTCGCTTCTTGTGACAAGTTTTGCACTAATATTTCAACAGATTCAACTGACCCCTTGTACACTAATCTTACTGGATGAACATCTTATCCACCATATCTAAATTAAAATTGCTCATGTGCTCATCATTTTCCGTCGTCCACGGTACCCTCTTAAATCATCAGTGATGAAAGGTGATCTTGAAAGAGCTCTGCCTCGATAAAGGTTTACGTGTATATCTCCAATAGTGTCACCAGGTAGTTTTCGGTATCACTTTACATGTTCCAGTCCCCATATATATATACATATATATATATATATAATGTTTAACGCTGAACGATGATGATGACAATGAGTATCACACATTGATACACATTTCATTTTATTAAGTGCTGTGGAACCCACAAACACCTCAGTTGAGAAGTCTGAAAAGATAGACGCCTCGTCTTTGAGAAAGCGCCACGGATGTGTTTCCGATCAAGTGATATTTTTTGAGAAACGCCCCATTGATATGACTTGGGAAATAATATATACATATAAAAACAATCTAATACAAAAGGCTTTCGGCTGAAAATCAATCCACCAGGTTGAATAAAGATACCTGTGAATTTGAAGTTGACGAGCATATTACTAACGACAAAGCGTTGTGTAGACTAATGAGATAAACAACTTGTAGATGACGACTAGAACGACACTGGCAGACGATTATGCAAACACTAACGCCTGACCAGATTGACGACTACAGTAATTAATGTGGGCTGAAAAATTATTCACTAACCGGTTGGGTCCGGGTAGCGATCGATTCTGGTATCACGGTGGTGAGCCCTGTCGACCCGGGCTGACCAACTGTAGCCTGGCCCTGGTCCGCGGACGAACGACGACGTTGTTCTAACTGACGCTGATGTGATCGAATGCGGGACTCCAATTCGTGATACTGTTCACCTGTGACACCAACCTCAGCACTCAGACGCAGAATTAGTGGAAAAACTGTATCGAATGACTCGCTGATCGAATTAACGGCCATACGGCAGGTTTTCAGAAAATGCTTCACATCACCCCAATTACTGGATGCATAAATAAGGGGTTAAGGAAGAAAGATGACCAGATTTAAAAAAAAAATGAATAAAAATGGTACGGAAGGGTTTCCCTGTCCCAAATCTGACTGCTGAAGAATTAGACATACTTTGATATTCGATGACTTTGACAACTGGTGTTTCTCGTAAGTCATTGTTGATTTCCATGTCGTGAAGTATATCAAGATGAGCAATCTATGGATCTTGAAGGCGTTGTGCGTGAGCACAGCTTACGAGATGACGCATACCCACCATAGCAGTTTGAGATGTCAACAAGAATAAACCAGCAAACTGTGAAGGGAAAAATGTAACAACCAATTGGACGATTATTCTCACACCGCTGTGCTAAAGCATTGCGGCGTTAATGTCACGAACCCTCTTAGAACTGAAGTGGCACCGTTACGAAGCCGACGCGGAATTATCAAATAGTGGAAATGCAACACGCATTACTCACGGGCTTCACAAATAAGTACTCGGTCGTAATTCTTCAATTCGGTAATGCAGGATCATTCAGAAGACATGAAAAAAGGAACAACATCAACAATTTACGCTGAACATCACTGTCAACAGCTCTAAAACTTAAACATTAAGAATTCATTTTCTCTCTAAAGTAGGAATTTATGAAGAAATCGAGTCAACTGGACTACTCTAGGGCGCAGTAGTCAAAGTGAAAAAGTCGTTATTTGCTTCCTGTTTAGAGCACACACAAAAGGTATCTGCCCGGGAGTTACGGACTTTCAAAGTAAGTTAAAAACTAAGCGATAACAATGCGTCCAGTTATTTACGACGAAGTTATTTCAACCGTACGAATCATCGTCGTGGCGCACACGCAGTTTGGTGATTGTTGTTATCACGTGGTGTGCATGCGAGATTGTGCCGAAACCGGAACAAATAAAAGCACTAAAATCAAACAAACAAAAACCATGCAGCGATAAAAAGTTTGAGGGCAATCACACCATTGATTACAGTCATCGAGTGGTCGATTCTTGTGGAATTTAAACTCAGAAGTTCACTGAGTGAAACTTCCCAAGTCACCCTAATTTTGTTGTTTTGGAAGAAACCTTTTGCTGAATGCTGGAAGCATTGATTTTGTGGGGAAGCCGTGCCGGCGGGGGACGAAGGGAGAGACTACCGAACATGATCCGTAAATTGGAGTGGTTAAGAACCAATTAAAAGGCTGTAGAGAGAACTAGCATCACTGTATTCTTATTACATCAGTTCCCGACCTCGCTTCGAAGCTAATTTGCAGATCCTCCATTCAACTTGAAGTGCAAAACCAAAAAAAACCAAAGATTGCATCAAAACAATGTTTCATGAAAATCCGTTTCCTCCTTTCATACCCGCTACTGTATTGACCACTATTTAGTAAGGATCCTCGGATTACCCCCATGCATAGACACAGTTTGCTGAACGCACAAGACGGACAGACAAGAACTAAATGAACGTGATTTTTGTTTTGACCCGAGAATGTATAAATAGTTGTATGAAAGACGAATATTCGTTGCTCTTGTATAAGCGGATGTGAGAAAAACGGTTAGAGGGGAATCGATCTCGCATCACGAACAACCGAAGCAGCCGTCCAAAGAAGTAACAACAAACCATGCAACAGCTTTCGCCAACAGAAAAAGACTAACTTATCAATAAACGAAAGCAGCTTTGCCACATATTGGGCAGACAGCACGATTTTCCCAGCCAAGGTCAATAGTTCAAGTCGTCACCCAGTGGAGCTGAACCAATACAATCACAAGGAGGCACGAAAGAACGATATTAGAGTGGGCTTACGTTTATTTTGAACAATCCTCTCAGAAGGTTACCGTGGTTAGATTAGGCGGTCATGTTTCTGTTAATTCCTTACTTCCGTTAGAATTGGTAATCCCAACCAGACATTAAGGGCATGAAATTTTTTAATTAAGATAACCACGATTATAAAACTTGCCTTGAGAAAGATTACCCACGGTAGTCGAAACGTTGGCGCATTACATCTACCAACAACGCTTTGTTATTAACATTATATCATTCACAATCAAAAAACAATACATGGCGCATCGATTTTTCGATACACTCCTTACTTCATTTGGTCCAAATAAGATAACCACACTTTGTAACTTTCGAAATTAACTGGTTACCTTACATTGCTCGAGTGAACCGACTGCTCGAGAATCTGTATGGCTCATTGAATATAGATAAATGCACGGGAAAATAACGGATTAGCACACATTCATCAACTAGAAGGTTCACCTAAAAATGAATGGCTTTAGGCACGGGTACAAGTGGAAAGTTTCTTCAAATCTGACCATACTGCGTTCATCAAAATAGAAAAAACATGAAAATAAGTCGTCAGTTACCGTCCAGAAGATAGACGATCAAAAAACGACGTGATAGGATCCACCACATACCAAGGAATAAAGTGAAATTAATTATGTGCACCGGAGAGAACGTGAGGTCGTACTACCATTATTAGTACTGGCACTACTTACAATAGAAACCCACGACCCTCGCAACTGATGGCTTAAGGCTAATTGGTTAACTTAAGTACAGCATGTTGATACCGCAGGAACTCTGAAAACTCAGTGATCAGAAAATGGCCGAAAAACCAAGATAAACGTGTACCGCTCGAATTCCAGATAGGCCAACCAAAATTTGCTCTGCGAACCTCGACCGGGTGATTGCATCAACAAGGACCAGATAGAACGAGCGGCGCCCATGTCGCCCACGAATTTGGCCTGTGATAGTGAAGGAAGATCGAAAGTGAAAAATTGTACCCTAGGGAGCGAAAGTTACATATACAATACGATATTTAACTACTTACCGTGTTATCACTGATATCTCACCCACTGTTTTACAAAAACCATGCTGAGTGGGATTTTCGACCTGCTTGAACTGGTGTCAACAACGGTGGGATACCATAGTATTTGCGAGTAGCCACAAACGAATTGCAAAAAGTACTACGTCTCGTTTTCTCGTACTGCTACTAAATATGAAAATTAAAGCACAATCACAAAGAACTACAATCCAAATTTAGTCAGGGAGATTACATTTATCTTGCGAATTCGGTGAAGGTAAACCTTTTCGATATCTTAACTGAACTGTCATATGCTGGCAAATTACAAAAGAGCATATTTCCATTCCGTTGGGGTCCACTTGAACTGGGCGATCATGTGTCAACTGCAGCAAAATCCAAACCGACCCTACCAGGAAACCGAAGGGGAGTGAACCAACTCCCTCAGCGAGAACGGTGATAGTGAAGCTGAGGGTACTCACCTCGATTAGGGCATGATAACGCGGGAGTGAAGCTTCTGGATCAAAATTGTTTTCGAATTCTGAAAGCAGAGGAAGATTGTCGTAAAGACGTTTTCAAAATTTACCGAAACCAAAACGGTTGTCAATTGGATGATGAAGTTTGTGAGATTGGACAAATAGCAACCTTGGTGCCACTGACCACAGTCAAATCGTTATAATGATAACAGCCCGACTGAAAAAAATGACGCATTCGGGACAGTCATCGGGGTGATTCCAGTCGTCGAAGTATACTTCTGATGACATGCTTGAAGCATGAGAGTAAGATCCACTACCGACAACACCGGCTCCGAGTGACAGACCCATCATTCAGGGTCCCATTTGGCTAGGTGTGATAACTCGCGGGTTGCCGTCAACCACTGAACTGAATCTAATTACTGCTGGAGAGCTAACAAAGGGCATCATGAACGAGATCCAAAAGTGTAACCTGTACAACTACGGCAATACCAATTTTACTAAATTGGCGGCTCAGTTATTACCAGGACTTCATCAGCTTTGAGTAAGAAAACCCTGATAAGAAAAATAAAGTTCGTGTGGCTCCCATAGACCAAAATAAAGGGGTTCCACAATTCAAACTCACGTTGAGACAACTCTGAAGTTGCCCGTTGAAATGCATCTCGCAAATTGGACAGTTGTATTTCTACAAGATGATAAGGACAATACGGAATAAAAAGAATGATAGAGAGAAATTGTGTCTGTGTGTGCATAAGGTGGAAGATTTACCTAATGGTTGTCAATAGAATAACCTGATCTGAATCGCATAAATATCGCTTAGCTTAAAAGATTTAGGTTTCTTCCACAGTCAGTTGAATTTTGTGTTTAGGTGTTCTCAGCGTCTCAAAATAAACAAGGCCACCGTTTACATAATATTAAATAAAAAAAACTGTGCCAAAAGCACATTTCTCATGAAGGAAACCAATCGCATCCGAAAGCGACTAGTTCTATTCATGTTAAAATTTGACGACAGAAGTCCTTTTCTCTAGTGCAGACGCAGATTATAACCAATATTTCATGGTCCCTTGTCTGGCTAGAGTTAAAAATCATTAAAACTCCTTAAATGTCAATGGATATGGAGTATAGGTTAATCATTAAATAAAGCAGGGAATATAATTATCCTGCTCACCAGTGAAAAATGCAGAGCGTTTTCATATAGCGACTGAATAATTTTGTGGATGAATGAATGCAAAATGGACATTTCCAAAGGGGAATTCTCCAAAACAGTTATTCCACTTGTTTTCCCTGTCCAAGTACTTTGCACGTACTTGAGTTAAATCAGAGAAGCATTACCAACGGATCAAAAGAGAATGCACTAAGGATAGCGGTAATTTTATTGCTATTGTTGCAGAGATATTCCCTTCGTTCTAAGAAAGCAGCCACCGAACAGGGCCACCGAAAGACACTCCGTTTATCACTCCACCGAGATTTGGCAAACATGTTACCCTGAGAAGAGTAGTTTTCTTCTATTTTGGCGTAAATCACCTTAACCCAGAGTATGCTTCACATAAAACCACATCACGACCTGAATCGTGATCCTCACCTAAATGTTTCATTTCTCAAAGGGATAATTCAATGGGCTGCCCAACCAATGGATAATGAACTGTAGTCTAGATTTTCTAAGCGTATGCGGTATAACAATTGCATACTGAACTTGTTGGACATTACACCAAAAATACCAGAAAATATTTAACGACGAGCGGCGAGTTTACTGGTTTTCAGTGAAGGTCACCGGAGGTAGAACTTCTGAAAGCGCATAGGCTAGGCTAGATGGGTTGTAGCCATACTTTCTCAGTAATGGCAGCGAATTAATGGTAAAGTAAATTCTTGCAATCCATCTGAGAAGATAAGCAAATACCCGGGAGCTGATTTGAATCCTGGATTGTACCGATTAAGAAGAAAGGTAATCTATTAAATCGTGGAGGCTACAGAATTCAAGCTTACATCCATAGAGTTCAAGCTGTTCGCAGCTGTCATCTTCCGCCAACTATCTAGGTGTTGCGAAGGGCTTACATGTAAAAATCAAGCTTGTTTTTGTTCCGTTCGGGGTTGCATCAATCATATTTTATCTATACGACAAGCATTGGAACACAGACACCTTTCGAAGGTCCACGGTCTCCGTCTTCCTTGAGTCCAAAGCGGCATTCGACTCAGTCGACCGTGAAGTCCACTGGCACTGACATTTACTGAAGGTCATGTCAGAATGATTTATTCCTCTTTTCCAGCTATCGTATACGGATACGAGAGGTGAGTCCGGGATTGTGAGGATCTGTCACCCTGTTTAACACCAGAAGTAGTGGTCGGTGGGTTTACCCTTTGTTTCTCTTTCTGTTCAACTTAAGTGTCTGATGCACTCAAAGGGCATGTTGTTTAAATTAGAATGTGCGGATGAAGTTGTGCTCCTGGTCACGGTGCCAGGTACAGTGTTGCTATGTCCCCAGTTGGGTACCATACTCACATTTACCGCTACGATTGCCAGATCTCTAGGGTTATGGGACAAGAGCTCTCCATTCGAATCCTCAGTAAAGTATACATCTTCCTTTAACCGGAGCTTACCATATGCAACCAATCAGTAATACCTAAGTTTATCAAAAACGGCTTCCTGATGAACAGACACAAATGTCAAAGGTGACTGATCTCGACTGGATCCAGGACTCCACATGGACGCCGATTACACTTTTGCTTTCGCGTTTGCCGAACCACGTAGCCAGGACGAAGGGTTTGACACATTTCAGGTGCGTATGCCGTTTGTTACCCTGAAATTGCGAGTGATATAAACCAACGTCAACGGGTTGGGTAGGGTGGCCAGCCTCGGATGGTGGTGATGGAAAGACACCTCTTTTCCATCAGAATCCAAAATCGGAAGATTGTGAACTTTCAAATAACCAGCGCTCGTTTCATCACGTTTCACTATGGTTGTATGAAGTTCCAGATTACTTAGATTAAAATTCTCACTGCCGAGTAACCGCGCTTGCTTGATGCCCCATTCGCCTCGGTTACATTTGTTACCTTTCATGACTTGAACCGGTTGCATAGGTTATTCTTTTCGTAACCTTTGAGTCTCCGCATCGTTTGTTTATTCACATCCAGATTGTGTTTCTTATGTACATTCTATGTAAAAGGTCACGAAGACTTCTCTGTTCCATTTTCGAATTCCGTCACGCCTACCGTTTGGACAAGATTTACCTGCTGGTCTTGACGACTATCATCATATGAACATGTCATTCACATCTGCCTTGGCTCCCTTTGTCACTGCCCCCCTCGCTGTCCATACTTGTTGCATCACCACTTGAACTAAGTTTGCACTTTTCGCACTGTTATATTTACTCGAACATCTGCCCTCTTCACGTCCGTAATGTGTCACCCGTCACACCATTTGGCAGTCGGGTCCCTCGATCATCCTACTTCTCCTTGCGATTAGCCTCAACTGTTTGTGTCTGCCCTTCCCACTACTGTTCCGTCACTTCCCATCCAAGTCATTCTAAATGCTCGGCGTCTCTCTCCCAGTCTCACCCTACTCCAATTGGTCCGTTCCGATCGTATGTCTACTCGCCTTTTAAAGCTTAGAGTGACCTGTCTTGGGGCCGTCGCTGCGTCCACTGCCTCAGTATTGTTCGATTGGCCCCTGACTATGTACTGTGGTTTGCTGTGGTCGTATCCGTCCACGATTTTGAGGTATTGTACTTAATTTGATTTATCTTGATAGTAGACGTCCATTGCTCGCATTGTGTTGTTTGGTCAGGATACGAAGTGCGTGGTCAACCAGCCACTCAGTAAGCGGACGGAGTTCCGCTACACTGGTCTTCATTGCCCAACAAACAAGACAACCTACGAACTAGCCAGTGCTTTCATCTCGATGGATGTTTGGGACGACAAGGGTCAGAATTAGGGTTTGAGAATTCCATCTGGCTTTCTTAAATTGAGTACTCCTTGGCTGACGGCGAATTTTATTACGACAAGAGATCAGGAATACATATTAGATTGTACTTCCCATGGTCTTTATTTCATCGACCTGCTTCTGTTGACAACCACAAACCGCAGTGATACAGAATCAGAATTTCCGAAACCAAAGGTGACATGCACGTTTTTCTTACCCCATTCAGATGAGTTCTTTGAGGTGCGAAGCAGACATCTGAGGCGATAATCACAGTAAGCGGTCCACAGTTGCAACAAATCCGACTGGTCTGGGAATCCCGAGAGCAGAGCCGTCTCGAACACAGCTGTTGGAAAAAGTGCAAGAAAATGAAAAGACATTTGAGGCAGAACTATAGTTAGAATTAGGCGAAAAAGACAAAAATAAACTTAATCGTGCAATCCTCTTTACTAGCTGAATGAATCTCAATGTACATGGTAATATGAGCACCATCAGACAACGAATGTGTACCGAATAAAGAAATGACAAAATATGAGTGTAGAAACTAAATTATCATATTCAATCTAACAGGAGTTATAGTGACCACTCAGAACCGTATACTTCGGTCACATAGACATAGAAAATACTTCACCGGTATAGCACTTGTTATATAGCTCGATTTGAAAAACAGAGGAAACAGGACGTCGTCGTCAATGACGGATACCACGTGGCACTCAAAGGAATGAGATAAAACATGTACACAAACATCGCATGGGATTTACCTTTTCCGCTGTAAATAACTTCATGTACCGGTGTTATATTCAATATTTGAGGAACTTAAATGTTCCAGAAGAAAGCTGGTACTACGAGAGGCCTTACGATCAAATAAAATAAGCTTATGTTGTGAGAAAATCAGAATATTTTGTAACATGTGTTATGATAGATCTTTGTTGCTAAGCCACCATTTCTTTCCACTCTGCCGATTTTGGCTCATCAAAATGACTTCGGATCGACATTCTCTGTTTATGATAATTTTCTAGCCGATGCACACAGAAACCAAACAGTTCGCTTATCGGGTCGACGTATCAGATAATCATCTTGTTCGGATAGCTTCGTTTGTCTATGACGAACAGTGATCAACTCGTTCAATCCGGTCACTTGAGGACTGATCACTCGGCGGATATCGAGGTGGATATATGGTTTTTCGACCATGATCAATGACGAAAACTGCGTATGAATTCTCCGAGTGGAACGGCTACTTCTGTGACAACCTTAATTCACTCACGCTCACTTGTTAGGTTTGGGTTAAGGGTTTGCGTCAAATGTGCTAGTGTCTACCGGACAATTTCATGCTTGCTCTGTTACTTGACGCTTCAGCCGATACGCGCATGACAAATACATTTGTCCTTGAGTGACGTCTCATGTGTTTACTGACCAGTGGTTCAGTTGGATAAAGCCTAGTGCTAAGACATTAGTATATTGTTCATCTCGCTTGTACTAGTCAGTTTGCAGGTTTATACGTGATCTAAGCATAAGTATGGCATCCAGAAGCATAATGGATTTCGATGGTATTTGCGTGTGGTTGATATGTTGACCTCGGTCTACTATCCTCTGTCTGCATCCTAGTCAACACACCCACACACAAACACATCCCCAATTAAATCCACTGAGTGTTGGTATGTTGGTGTTTGACCGTACTGAAGTTGCACTCAAGCCACGGCATGCTGCCTTCAACACAGTCGTGGGCGTGCGCGTCTTTGATTTTGGTCCAGTTGCTTTTGTGACGTGCAGGCCATATAGACTAGTTCAACGGGAATACAGTGGTGCTGTCCGAGTCTGAAAGAGCTGAACTAATCCCCGGCCCGATTACCACAAACCTACCGAGTTCGAAAACGTTGCCAAAAACAACTGGGATTATTGCGCTTTCGACTGTACCCGTCAACAGTGAGAGAACTGTACATACATAGGCGTCAGTAACAACTTGCAACCATACCAAACGGTAAGGGAGTGAATAAAATAGCACGGCAGCTACGACGGCAATTGACGACAAGCCCCAAAAAGTACCGTGCATCTAGCGGTTCAAGATAGCCGGGGAAATGGAAGCCACAGCTGCTTCAGATAACAGTGTTTGGGTTTATATGCAACAAGGGTAAGCGACGAACTTCGGTCAGTGGAACCGCATGTGGTAGAAATGGAAAACCTATTCGCGGCAGACAGCGAAGGCTCAACCACTGGGCTGAAAAATCCAAGGAGCAATTTAGCCAGCCGCGCACTAATGCAGTTAATCTGACCTCAACAACAGTGAGTGCCTGAGAAATAAAGTCGAAGTGCGGAAAACAGGCAGATCTCGATGACCTACCCCGGGTTTTTTCAAACTGATGGTAATGCCTTGATAAAAGGGCTTACCTCTTTGCTTCGTGCCATTCGGAACGAGTAGCGCGCTTCGTTGTCTTGGAGCCAACCACTAACTGAACCAACCTTCAAAAACGGAACACGAAATGAATATATTAATCATCGTGATATTAGTTTGATTACAAAAGTGACGAAGAATTTAGCCTCGATAAGGCTCCGCTTTCTGATGCCGATTCGAAAGACTAGCGTCCGCGAACAACAGGCCCGATAACAACCAATTCGCAGTTGGCATCGATCAGACTTTTACTGCTTGAAACGACCCAAACATATCATCGCTTGATGAACGTAGTTTACCTTAACTTGAAAGGCGCGTTCAACTCTGTCAACCGAAATGCGATTTCCAGTGCTCTTCTCCGTAAAGGTATCACAGAAAAATTCGTGAATCAACTACGAGGATTCTACTCACATGTTTCCAGATGCGTAAGCGTGTACGGTGAACCACTAACTTCACTGAAAACGACGAGTGGTGTTCAATAAGGATGACCCATGTCTTCATTCTTGTTCAACTTTGTCATCAACAAGGTAGTGAGGGATCCTTTAGGTCTTCAGGATGATGAGAAGCTGGGCGACCTAGATTAAGCAGAGGAATTCGCGTGTTTGTTCAAATCTGTGGAACATGCGCAATACGCACTAGACATCTCTCAAGGACTGCAGGTGCATTCAGCATGTGCTATGCATCCTCAAAGTGTTACAAGACTGGATGTCAGTAGCTCCGAGTTCGATATTCGATAGAGAAACCAACCTTCGTTAGCCGTTACAATTACTCTGCCAGCTGCTCAGCTACAGATGGTATCACGGTTGTAGAAGTGTGCACATATCCAAAGCACCAAGGGCCGAAACGTGACTGAAATACATATGGCGCCTACTTGATTTACACTGAAATAGAAAGATCGTGTGCATTGTGCCGCAGTGCACTCAGTTCAGTTGCAAGGTTGCATGGCATGTAGCTTACTTTCTGAAGATGTTCGTCGTCTGGAGGTTTTTGGTCATTGATTTTTGCGAAGAATTACCAATACCGGACGGAATGGCTGAGTGAGCAATGATGAAGTTAGAAACCCAGTACTGGGTAACGGTCCAGAGAATACTAGATCAACCTTTTGCCGTTCACCTCCTTTATTCATGAAATAACAATGCATATCATTTTCAGGAAGGGCGGGGGGTGCCCAGTAAAGGGCTTCTAAGTGCGGAAGTTGACCGAGGATGGGAAGATTTGAACCCGCGACCTTCATATTCCAACGCCACGACCTTATCCGTCTGACTACCTCCGGTCATATGTTGGTTGGGTCAAGTGCACGTGCGGCGAACACTCATCCATAGATTGTCCTACTTTCCGTCGGCACGTGGATAGTTCAGCGTGAAATGGGAAATGTGCAACAAACTTAGCTAAGTTAGCTGTCTAGCTTCCCTGTGGCTGGGATTCAAAAGAACCTTCAAATAGCTGGTCGGAGATAATAAAGAATATAGCAACGAACTGCTGTCACTTTCAATAGAACCAGAATGATTGAAAAAGTCAATGTCCACAACTAAGCTGTATTCAGTGTTAGCAACCATGACGTCCTTTTCTCTCTCCGCTCCCGCAGTTTCACTCCCATTCCCTGTTGCATACTCATTCTATGTTAAGGTGTAACTAGGGAAGAGAAGCGGCACTCAGTGGAGTTCGTCTTGCTGCTTAACGCTGAACGACGGTAACGGTGATAACTCACTCCAATGAGCGACAGAGGGGCGTTTCACAGTGTAGTTCGGAATTCCAATAAACCATTGAAAGCCAGTGGTTTGGTCAACCGAGTAGTACCAAGTCCACATACGGATCATGGATTCCGATGGATAACTGAGGATGTGGAGGTGGAGGATACAGAAGCCATCACATGTGAAGTGGACAGAGTAGTTCCTTTTTTCACTTTCACATTCATTGTTTTCACGCTTCATCATAATTCCCATATCACAAGATCACAAGCAGACTTGTCCAAAACAAAACTGCAAGCCATTCTGGGTAACTTAGCGGCCACGTTGCTCCATTCACAATCGCTCACTCTGCATTCACGCTCCAGTTTAAGCGTGACGGAGATCCCTCCAGGATGAATGGTAACGAAAACGGGAAAGCAGTAGTGCTTACATGGTTTCTCAATGACAAGCTGAGCGCTGATGCGTACGTACGTACGTATGACTCTCATTAGCAAATTAACGCAAGGTCTCCAAGAAAATATTGCAGGACAAAACAACCTGGTAAACAAAACAAGGCGAAAGATCAACAACGAACCCTCAATCTTGGCGAGTGCTTGATTTTCCATATCATTGTGCTGTATTGCATCCAATCCGTTGGTTCCACCATCGAGCAGCTGTTCTCGCACGGTGACTTCGGTAGCAACCGCGTACCGCATCCACAATTCAACCGACCAAGGACAATTACGTACTGCCCGTGCATAAGTGCGTAACAGTCGAAGTTTATCCACCCCCAAAACATCTTCCTATAAAGGAGCCAAAGAAATGGAGCAGCGGACTAGTCGACTCGTGAACGCAATAATCAGAGTTTGAGTAAAAGGATCAAAAAAGCTCACATAAAAATACAGTAGGGAAAGGTAGAAGTTCGAGTAAGTGAACTGACAAAGTGGGAGAAATATCAAAATAGTTAATGAAGTTGGCGATGACTTCAATTTCAGTGTAGGTAGCAAACGTTCATCAGCCATTGAATATGACGCTCTTTTTGTCATAATTCAGCGGCACGGGAGTAAAATCAATGAGGAATATGCAAACGATGACAGAACTTTACGGCGGGACCAATTTAATGCGATTTTCAAGTGATTAATCGTGCAGCATCAATAACCAATCTACCATTGAGAATTCATGGGAGCTATTGCAGCTGTTTCATCAGCAGTTCATGTGCAACATGCTCGAACTAGGGGCGCGAACCCAGAACGAACGATCATAAGTCGAACGCCCTGGTCACAGTTTCAGTCTGAAAATCTCGAGAGTTTATTAAACAGTGCTCATGTTTAGATTAACTGCTTTCACAGCAGAGCTAACATCCTGTACCTACTCTTAATCCTTTTCTGTAGCAAAATATGGATAAGGATAGAAATACTGCAATGTGTGGACGACCGGATAGCAAAGTTTTGTAGGGTATTTAGGACAGAAGGATACGTTACACGAAAGTTGTCCATAAGCAGAGCTTACCGAAGGACATGAAGTTGGTCACCGCTATTTGAAAGGGGGAAGGGAGATAAATTGAAGTTTTGGCGTACGAAAGCGATTGGGAACCCACTCAAACGATCGAAGTTCTTCATCCCCAAGGTTCCATCTATTCGGGACAATGAATTTGCACAGTACAATTGGAAAATTTGGGGCCAGCTGGAATGGCATTCACAATTTACCGCTAATCATTTTTATGATTTGTGTGCGCATCCCCTGAAGTCACAAAGCTGTGCAAGTCTCGTTACTCATCTACTGGGGCATTTCTCTCAGTAGATGTTATCCAACCATTTCTTGCGATGACTGGCGGTTCCCAGCACAACCTGGGTGAAACCGCTGTGCAGTGCATCTATCTTCCTCAGTGGCAAGTCAAGCGACGAAAGTTTCCAAGATACGGCATGAAACTGAACTTTTTAGTCTGACAGCGGGAACAAAAATGTCAACCACCATTGTTAGCAGCGTTGGTGAGTCAAAATGAAGCAAAACCGTGGGCACATAAAAAAGTTCCAGGGGTATCTTACCAAATAGTTCACGAATCGGAGCCAAAGACTCGGATATAAACAGTGTGCCGTGACAGCACGCTCGCAGAGACAACAGACTTGATTGGGAGAAAGTGGTTGGGCCGATGGAGTAGTGGTGGCCGATTCTCGAGCTTGACGATTTCGTTTTGTTCCTCCGTCTGCTGTTCTTCCGAGAGTATTCTCAAAAGCCCAATCCAAGTAGGTCTCCCACACGGTAACTGGTGAGCTCTCATCCTTCTGTTTGCATGTATCCTAAACAATTATGCGAGAAAATTGAAAGTAGGAATGAGGCGTAACATTGCTTATGTGATGGGAATTGATGAACTGTACAGTTTTCCGTTAACTACTTTGTAAATCGCCCAGGCATACAGGGATCATGAAATGTAGTGCAGTTTGCACCACTAATTTACAGTGAATCAAATCAATTTACACTACGTCAGTAGTTAGTTAGCACACTGAATATGAGAAATTTTTAGCCCTTTACAACAAACCTGTTGATCAATATCGTTATGTACACACCTGGATACGCGGACTGCATTGACCATTTGCTGAAACATACCCAGTCATAAAGGACTCGATTGACGTCCAAAATTTGCCGGTATTCGATGGGGATAACACTTGCAATGTCCAAACGCAAGGTGCACCGCGTTGCGATACCAAAGACAAACACAATTTACGATGGATCGAACTTTCGTATAAAACAAGTCAACGACCTGCCTAGTATTCGTCTTTTCCTCAAAGCGAACAGAAAACTTGCTAAAGCGGGAAAAGTGTTCCAGGTTTCCTATTTCATCACTAAAAACAACCTATGGATTTCTCGAATTTCTTGCATAAATTTACTAGCTTCGGAGGAAAACAATAAGATAAAATGAATGAGTGTTTGATAATTCTCCCTAATTAAGCTGACAGATGGATTATCCCAGATAAAATTTATACTCCCGTGCTTTGGCAAAATATTAATTTCGAGTGGAAAGTGAATAACATCGTGGCACAAAATTTGCGGGTCCGACTAATCCCACGCTCGGTTACTTTTTCATGTGGTGCCCTTCAGGATATTGCATATCCTTTTCACATCGAATAGAAGTGAAATACGAAGACTGTTGTTAATACTTCATTATGTAACTGTGTTTGTGGGGCCCAGTGGCATGCAGTGAAAGACTGCACTGCTGAACCCACGTTGATAAAGTGCATCTTTTGTATGATCTTTTAGGGACGCTCAGTACTACCCAATAATTCGTTCACTTTGCGATGTAATCTGCAATTCGCAACTGGTAAAGGTGCCGGCTACACACAACAGGACGCAGTGTGGTGCATACCCTTTAAACGGTTGCAATTCAACCTGATCATTTAGCAGCAGAATTTCTGTTTATCAGGTATCCACCGTCACGTTGTCCATAAGCAAACAACAAGCGTTTTTAGCAAACAGTAAAAGAAATTGGTGGAACCGAGTCACTCAATCAATTAATGTAATCGAATGGTGAGGATGCTGAGGAAAGCCGGTTCACAAACTGCTTTGAACCGAACAAGGTTGATTGACTTGACAACCTGAAGCATTGAGTTCACGGTTGTTTTCTATGGCATTAAGAAATTTGAATGAATAGCGACGGATGAGCCAAAAAAGAGACGAAGCCCGCGAGTAAGAGGAGTGGTGGTGTCGCTGCAAAATGGCCTCGAAATTCCCCAGTATGGTTATGGTTAGGCGCCTCTGGTTCAGAGTAAGTAACTTGTTCTGAACACCTTTCGAAATGCTCCCAAGTGACTGTACGGTTCGAACGGCCTCAGCTGAGGAAGTTCTCTTTATTGTCCTTTCCTAATGTGTCAGAACGAGGCTGAATAACCGATGCTCTGCACCGGGTTGCCTAATGTTCAATAAAAATATCGCTAAACCACGATTAAAAATTAACTGTGAGCGGTGCACAAAACATTTCGTTCTATCCTCAGAGACATCAGTAGAGGATGATGTACTGGACATGCAGGATGTTTATACTTACTCGAAAGACGCAGAAACTGAGATTAATCAACGGCTCCCGGCCCGTTATAAAAACTGCAGATCGTTGTAGTGGCTTGTATGTTGAAGTACGTGATCAAGAGATCAGAGTTGAATTCCCAAGTCAAAACGGAATGCTGATGAATCACCGGCCCTGATGGCCAGCCCATTACTCGCAAAAGACGCCACAGAGGAGTTAGTATGCGCACAATGAACACCACGCAAAGTCTCCTTTCTCCGCTGTCTTCCGTATTATTTACCCATGATTCTAGTAACACTTTGAGTGATCAAATTTGCAACATATACATAAACACAAGCACATGTATATATATATATATATATATATATATATATATATATATATTACCATAGTGATAAAGAAAACATCTACAAAGTGGGGGAAAATGAGGTGACCAGTTTAAATATTACAAGAAAAGGCAATCACTTTTTATGGTTTTATCTTATGCATCACGTGACTATTTTGTTTTGATTTGTTTACGAGCATCCCCAGATAGAAAAACGAGCCATATAGTACTCGCGACGCAGAATTCGGTTCTGAACCATAGCTCTCAATACCTCTGACCAGTGACAATTCTCATCTGTATGTCAAACATGAAGTCGGGAAGCACCAACCGAAGCGAACTTCTCCATAAATTTGCGCCGAGTCATAGCCTGATCACAGCGTCTCTTCTTTCACTTTGAAGCACTACAACCGTAGAGAAAGTCGGATGAATTGGTGGAGTCACAGCCGTCGCCAGCTAGTGAAAGCTGTTCTTTTTACCGCTATTTTAATGTGGCCACACCCTCGAAACAATTGCTATCTGCAAACAGGCCATTGGAGTAAATAATACTGCCAATCATTACAGGAGGTGAATGCAGACACAGGCTACCGAAAATCTTGAAGTATTTGGCATTTCAAAGATGCCAAGCATATCCCATATCACGGTACACCGCCTTCCCAACGATTCAAAGCGTGTTGAACTGCCCGTGTGTTGTCGCTTAGAAAGGTGATATAATCGGCATACTCTAAGAATAGAATTCACTGTCAAGGCATGGGTCAGATTTCACCAGCCAAGACGATCTGAGGATCTTCTGTGGTTAAGAAGGAACAAAACAGCCTTAGCGTACCCCATGGAAGGCGATGAAGGGTGACGAAAGCCTTAAAATGACCTGGGGCATGATAACTCTGATGACCGACACACCTCGCTGGTATACCATAAGCCAGCAACCAGTGAAGATCAATCTATCGAGACCAACATCATGCGAACCTCCATAAACACAGCCTAAGATAATCACGGGAACACATTAGGTGCTTAATAGAATCCATGGGAATAAACTGACAATCACTGATTTATTCCCACATGAGGAAAAATGATTAAACACCTCAGACGTGCGAAAACCTTATGAAAAATATTCCAGAGTATAGTTTCATCCACCTGCTGTCCATCTCAATAAACCGACCATTCTTAGGAGAGCATGAACCCAATACATATTATCATGTTGACTACTGATTTAGGTTTCAGTGAGCCAGAACGAAATCGAAAAGATGGGAGCCAGCATCAACTCAATGACTACTGCGGGACAAAAAATGCATTCAGGCAACGCCTGATTTCCCGTGGAACTGCACTGCAAATTGGATTCGAAATATCGAAGGGGAACTAATAGAAATACTTCAGGAAACTGAAGGAAATAAGGCTCAAAAGTGTAGCGATTTCTCAAGGATCAACCGCAGAACCTATCAAAACTGAAGTTGAAAGGTCGTGTGTACTGTGCCGCAGTGCGTTCAGTTCTGTTGTACGGTTGCGAGACATGGAGTATCCGTGTGGGCGATGTTCGTTGGTTGGAGGTTTTCGACAACCAATGTTTACGTAGTATGGCTAGGATTGGATGGAGTGACCGGGTGAGTAATATTGAGGCTAGAAATCTGGTATTGGGTGCTACTTCTGAGAATAGCTTGTTTCAACGTATGAAACTTAGTAGACTACGCTGGTTGGGTCACGTGTTGCGTATGACGAACACTCGTCTACCATATCGTGCCTTATTTTGTGTTCCTCCTAAGGAATGGAAGAAGCCATGTGGAGGCCAACAGATGACGTGACAAGGTGGGATGAGAAAATGTACAGCGAAGTTAGGTAAAGTAGGTGTCTCACGCCTTCGTGGTTGG
>LUCM01008247.1:0-11698 GCA_008360955.1 Fasciolopsis buskii | reverse complement strand
TAGATAGATAGATAGATAGATAGATAGATAGATAGATAGATAGATAGATAGATAGATAGATAGATAGATAGATAGATAGATAGATAGATAGATAGATAGATAGATAAGTAGGTTGATAGATAGACAGATAGATAGATAGAAAGATAGATAGATAGATTGTTGGATAGATAGATAGATAGATAGATAGATAGATAAATAGATAGACTAGACTTACTTCGATTTTTTCTTCATATTTCATTAACAAGTCCAGTTGCGCCAGAGCTTTTTTATACTCTTGCATGCAGCTTTCCGGGACTGACAGACTTATATTATCCGAATTGTATAAGCTAGACCCGACACCAATGAGAAAATCCTCATAATCCTTCAAGGTATTTTGCATGTCTGCAAACAATTGGGGACAATAAAAGGATCAGCTCATCTCCAAAAAGCCTACCACCACTTCTATATCACCGGAGCCAACCAATCAGATAGAGCGCTATGGATGAACCTAAACGATATAATGAAAATAACGAAAATTATTGATACAGAACAATGTAGGAAAAATTTACGAATAACACGGAGCTGGTCACGAAAGGTGATTACTTCATCTCTGACGTTCACTGTCTAACATGACCAGCTCAGCGGAATTGGACAACAGGTTCATTCGGAAAGATGGTTATAAACGACATTTGTTGAAAGAGCTCACGAAAATAAACTGTACACTTGTGGCAAAAAACGTTTCATCAATGAACAGTGACGCAACAAACAGCCATGTGGTTTTCGCATCAAAGAGACAACTTAACAAATGAACACGACTTTGTCGACTACGAATAAGCAACTTCGACAAGGTCATGCCGAATTTCTGCAACGTGATAGCCAGTATTACGACAATTCATTCTACATCACTTTGAATAAAACATGGACATCGTATAACGGTTACGTTTCTGTAGTGTTTCCAGAAATGCGCATTTTGAGAATTAAAGAAAATTAATGCAGATTTACGTACAAGACAGTTGCCATCGTACCCATATAGAGAAAAGAAAAAGAAACACTTCCGTGCAACGCTCCCCGCAAATATGCTGACTTTATCATATGTCATTTCACGTCGTCGCTTATCCTTCGTGATCTATGAATCCCCTACGGATGTGGTACTATCCGGTTGTTCAAACATGAACAGAAGCTTGATTCAGAGACCTTATCTCGAGCCCTTGATCAAATCGTCTAGCCTTCATGGTGGCAAAAAGACTCAGTGGCTTCAGAACCCTTTGGGAGAGTGGGAGTGACTGCATGGTCCACACACCTTACGGATGAGGTGGGATATCCTGGATTCCTAATAAATCCGGTGAGCGTAGAGCTGCGTTTCGCACGCCCCTAGTGATTGGTTTGGAACTGGTGTTTAGTCAATTATCATACTGGTTACCAAAGCCAAGCCAATTTGATGGCCAGCGTTAGGCAGTCGTCTTCACTTCCCAAATGCGCTCCGAACTGTTTGGACTCCGCTGTCTTTGTAGTGGTAGGAAAATTCTGTGAGTAATTCAGGGATTGGGCGTAAGATACTGGATCCTAGGGTTCAAGCTTTAGAATAGGCACAGGGTCAGAGTAGGCTAAAGCGGTCGGGGTATGTTTTGTCAATACCCGCAGAACAACTGCCTCGTTGTAGGCTATTCTCCGACGCAGGCGATGGTTCGAGGTCACCAGACAATGATATAAGAAACAAATATAAAAAAGTCAACCAGTGGGCTGATTCGTGCAAGTGCAGTTAAACTACCGGATTGGGGTGCACGAGATTCCTGCCACCTCTAAGCGATGGCTGGAAACAGTAGATGATATGGTCCAGTGTCAGCTTAAATAATTGTTTCCCAGTCATTCCTTTACTATTAGTTATCCTATTTTTCTTTCTGAGAATCTGACGGTGTGAGGTAGCAAACAAGGCCAGTGCACGTTGGTAAAGGATTATTGGTTGAACAAACTGAACCGAACTGACTGGGACATTCTGAGACGAACTACTGCGTGGGAGCATTTCTATAAACGTCCAGGGAGAGTGGTCGATGGGCTGTATAGCTAAAATAACTAATAGCAAAAGCTACCAGTAAATAACACAAGAAACAATCGTTGTAAAAAGTTAGTCACGCTACTGTGAAAATCAGACATAAGCGCAGTGGTGGGTGGTTAGCCGGGGAGTGGCGAAAGTAGCAGTTAGGAAATAGTGTCGAATTAACCAGTTAACACCGTGTTGTGAGCTCTAACAGATATGGGGCAAACCCTATCTGTACTAGCTACGCGTCAAGCCCGCAATAAAAAGACCATTTTTCATGAACGATTCGGCCTAGAAGTACGTGACAGTACTTGTGCGAAATCGTCCAAGACCAAGGATTTTACTGCGCAGTTTTACATCCATAGATACCACTGTACACTCAATGACCCAGTCGACTGTTTGTGAAACCGACGTCAATGAACGTATAATTTTCAGAGACGTAAAGTCACACAGATCGGACGCGAAAAATGTTAGAAATATGATGGACTGTTATACACTATCAAAGTGAACGGTAGCAATAGTTAGAACCTCCTACCTTCGGAGTGATGAAAGTCTTACTCCATTTGGTCACTTTTATCATATGCTCAATGCATGAGTGTGATGAAAGCATGCCCCAAAGCTACTAGGACCGATTACACCCGTAAAAATAGAACCAACAACCACGCTAGTGGAACTTAGTATCGTTAGACTCACACGAAGATCCGGTGGGCCAGGGCGGGCGACAACAAATGGCGAACTACTTCCACAATGACTGGTGGGTTTTGGATTTAAATATCTGATCCTCAAGTGACAGATGTTTAGACTACTGGATCACGGACGTTGCATTATTCAATTATGCCTATTATATCGCCGCCAGTTCCAATTTTGATTTGCTAGAAGGTATTTCAGCGGTTCTTTCCTTCTTCCCCCAGAATTAGTCCTACCCATCTGACTCTCTAATATACGACAGTCCTAACCAGTTCCAGTTACTACATATCAAGAAGCTTTCATTTTTCTTGGATTACAAAACAATGGAGCACTAATTTTCGCTTTGCATTCCGTCTCTGTAACTTAAACTGCCGTTTCTGTTCCCAACCAGGCCTCTTTGTTCTCTTTGGGTACACATAGTGTCCCCAATGATAACACGCCCGATACTGGCAACGGTTCACAGTCAAATAGTGTAAAAAATGGTTTTCACATTTAATCAAGTCAGCGTCTGCATCCCGGTTCCTTCAATGTGCACACTTTAATGCAGGCTGGCTAACAGGCGTGTTTGGCTGTGACAGCGGGATCACTTCCGATTGATGTCTGCTGCGTCATTGAAACACGAATTCAGGATGCGAGTAGAGTAATTCAACTAACTGCGCCAAATGTCTCGTCAAGATATTTTCTTCGCACTTCAGGAGACGAAGCAGCTCAAGCTGTGGGTCAACGCGGTGTAGGAATAGTCTTGAGTGAGAAGGCTGAAGCAACCCTTCTAGACTGGATTCCAGTCAACAATCGCTTGTGCGCCATGAGACTGCGGGGATCAGTGGGTGTCCGGAGGGATAGTGGTGTTAAGCGTAGTTTATTTGTTATCTCGGCATACGCTGCAACAGACAGCAGCACTGCTATGGAGAGAGACGTGTTTTACGATGACCTCATCACTCTTGTTCTGAAGAGTAAACGCTCTGACATTGTAGTGGTAGCAGGTGATTTTAATGCACAAGTTGGAAAATTTAGTGCATCGGAAGCCTGTTCCTTGCTGCTTGCCTGCTAAGCGAACGGATAACGGGGAAAGGCTTCGGCAGTTTTGTACAGGCAATCGCTTGTTCCTGTCTAGTACGAATTTCCGACACGGTTTGCATCGCACAACAACATGGAGCTCTGACTCGACAGGTAGACTGAGTCACATCAATCATATCGCAATAAACTTTCGTTAGCGCGGTTCTGTCCAGAACTGTAGATCGTACTGGATCCTGTACGTTTAATGCGATCTTGCTGCAGCTCAACGGCCATAAATGCAAGCCACAAACCCGATTGGCTGTCGAACGTCTGTGATTCTCCCGTTCTCAACATCTAAGAGTGGAGACTATTCGACGAACTAAGAACTCCGACGAGCGCTGGGACGATACCAAGCGGCGATGCATTCGACAACAAGTTTCGCCTGTGATCCTAAATCTAGCGTTCATTAAGGGCACTGGATCTCCCAGCGGTAGCAGGTCCTAATGGAGAGAAAACGCCATTGCCCGGGCTGCAAGGAGATGGACAAGTTGCATCGACAGCTGCAGCGCCAACTGACAGCAGGCCTTAAGAATGACCGCGAAAACTGGTGGGTTAAGGTAAGTGAAAAGGTGGAAGTAGCAGCCATCAGCCAACAGTCAAACACTGTTTAAGCAATACCGGTGGACGGCGAGCTTCGTCTAGTGAAGCCGTGTGCGATAGGACTGGAGAGCTCGTCCATGGTAAACAGCAAATGCTGAACCGTTCGGCTGAGTGTTTCAATGATCAGTTTAACTGGACGCACACTAACGCATTTAGTCCAACGTCCACAGCTGCGAATCCTTGGGAGGTGCCTCTTGAACTCCCTATGAAATTGGATGCAGAGTCGAATACCCGACTTCTGAAGAGGGGGAAAGCAGCCGGTCCCGAGGAACTTCCCCCAGTTCTTTTCAAATTGGGTGGAGAAACTCTGTCAAAAGCACTTACCTCCTTGCTTCGTGGTATTGGGAACGAGAAACATACTTCACTATCGTGGGGAGAGTCCCTCATTCTACCCTTCTTCAAGAAGGGCACACGGAGTGACTGCAGCAATCATCACGGGATTAGTGTAATTCCGATAGTTACTAAGATGTTAGCTTCGATAATGGTGCGTCGTTTGACACCGATTCGCGAGAGTAATATCCGCAAACAGCAGGCCGAATTTCGTCCCGGTCGAGGTTGTATCGACGAGATATTTACTCTGTCAAATACTTGAAACGCGCCAGACACACCGCCACCTTACAATCGTAGTTTTCTTGACTGGACCAGACAGTGCTATTCAGTGCTCTACACCGGAATGGTATGCCAGCCAAGTTCGCGAACCTGTTGCGAGCGTTGTATTTGCTTACCTCTTGACGTGCGGTGAACTATCAAGCTCATTCGAAATGACTATCGGCATACGACAAGGGTGTCTCACCTTTTCATTCTTCTTCAACTTCAACATGGACAAGGTAACGAAGGATGCTTTAGGAGGTCTCCGGGATGTAGGAATCGGACGGGAAATGATAAAAAGCTATGTGGTCTAGATCATGCAGATGACGTTTTGTGCTTGTTCGCATCCGCAGACCATGCGCAACATGCACTAGACAGACCCTCGAGGTCTGCAGTTCAGTTTGATATGTGCTTTGCACCTTCAAAGTGTAAAGTTCTAGTGCAGGGCTGGACGGTAGTAATCTCGACGAGGATACTAGATATAGAGGAATAAGCAATTATGGACCATTTCCCTTACCTTGATAGTTGCACGTCGAACGGTGGTAGCTCGAGAGTGGAGGTAAATACGCGTATATCCAAGGCTCGAGCAGCTTACACTGAACTGAATCACTTGTGGCGTCGGTCTGATATTTCACTGAAGTTGAAAGGTCGTGTGTACTGTGCCGCAGTGCGCTCAGTTCTGTTGTACGGTTGCGAGACGTGGATCATGCTCGAGGGAGATGTTCGTCGGTTGGAGGTTTTCGACCACCGATGTCTACGTAGTATGGCTAGGATTGGATGAACTGGCCTGGTGAGGTCAGCAATCTGGTATTGGGTGCCACCTCTGAGAATAGCTTGTTTTAGCGTATGAAAGTTAGTAGACTGCGCTGGTTGGGTCACGTGTTGCATATGGCGAACACTCGTCTACCATACCGTACCCCATTTTGTGTTCCTCCCAGGGAATGGGAGAAGCCATGTGGAGGCCAACAGATGACGTGGCAACGCGGGATGAGAAAATGTACAGCGAAGTTAGGTAAAGTAGGTGTCTCACGCCTTCGTGGTTGGGGTCCGAAAGACTCGTCAACTAGCTGGCTGGAGACACTGAAGGATATGGCAGTGAACCGTGAACAGTGGCGATCGTGTTGTCATTTTCTATCAAATGAGAATGATTGAAAAGTGCCTTTTTAACAAATAGATGGTGTTTCATTTGTCGGCTAACGCAGCATTCTTATCTTTTCCGGCCCTTTGTAAGCCTACTCTTTGTTCCGTTTGCCTATTCAATTTTTTCATAGAACCATGTGACTCTGGGAAAATGGCAGAAGTCAGTGGGGCTTGCCGTATTGTTTAACGCTGAACGATGATGACAATGATTTGCATTCTCAAACCGACGCTATTTTCCTTTCACTAGGATTCTTACCGAAGTTCTTGAGCCATAAATTTCCACTTGTTTTAACTGCAAACTATCTGGTGAATAAAATGAAAGAATTGTTCGACCGGCTGTGCCCACTGCTGGACACGAAAAGCAAAATGGTGACGGTGGACTACATGAGACATCTTTGTAAGAAACAGTTAGAAACGAATCACTTACTCATGAGCGGAACACTCAACTGGCGCCGAAATAGATTGTCTATTCTGTGCAAGTGCTCATCGATTTTTTGGGTTTCCTCCTGTACCCAAACGGACGAAAAGAGAAGACAGTAAGTAACTTAATTGTTAGGAGAATTGAAGACAAAACCAATGTTTCATCAAACAGAAATATTAATGAAGTAAAACGCTATTCAGATGAGTTGACAAACTGGGGCCGTGACAAGAATCAAATTATTTCTGAAGTTAGCCGGACTGACACGGGCTTCGTTCAATGCGAACTTCAAAGTCGTCGTCGCCGGTTATCGCAGGCTATCAACCCATAATATAAGACGCAAACAATTTTTCAGATTTCGCAACTGACAGAATAAGGAAAGTAGACGATAAAAAGAAGTGAGATCTAGTGATGCTATTCCTTTCGAAAAGGAATTAGTGACCATGACCAAAATTAAGGTACTATAGGCACAACGTGTCTGAATGACTATCGAAAGATATGGAATCTGGACCAATGAAACACTATTGAGAAGAAAGCCTGTGTTGATTGCATAAGACATCCTGGGGAATATTTTCTGGCATAACTAAATGGATACCAGTGGCACCTGCTGGTTTGAAAACAGTCTTTCAGGATTGCACGTGAAACTCAGTTTCTACACTGTTTCGTCTTGACTGTGTCAACCCGAGTTGTTAGATGAACATCATGTAAGAATTTCACACTTGGACACAGTCTTGATAGTCAACTTTCCGTCTGTGATTTCACTTCCTAGGCGAAAAAACTGCGTTCAAGAAACTACGACAACCGGTCTATAAAACCTCACCTTATGCATCGAATGCACCCGTTTCTGAAACTACGCAACACCAGCGTATTACCAAACCCGAGCGACCAGGTTCCGTAAAAGCAGGAGTTCAAAAACGAAAGGGAATTTGTGTAAAAGAATTTGTGTAAAAGAGACTTTTGAGGAAAAACGAGGTAGTAATTTGAAGGATTACGGAGTCCAACTTGAATCTAGTTTGTCGGTTTGGAAGAATAGAAAGCAAAAAAGAGTATATCTTGGGCCTTGGCTGACAGATAATGACCACATGTTGAGATGGGTACGCATAATTCAGGGTAGCGGACGACGACTCTTTAAAATGGATTTCCTCCTTCAGAGGAAATGGAGAGGCCTGTCAGATCAGATGCAGTGAGCAGTGGATTTGAGACTGGATTGAAATCACACATGATAATACGGTAATTATCCTCAAGAAATGGAACAATGAATAATAAAAAGGAATCAAAAAGTTGAGATGTTGTGTCATAAGTAAAGAGAGATTATGAGTGGGATCGTTATAAATGTGTTGCAATGACGAGAAGTCCTGGAATGAGACAGAGTTAGCAGGCGGCCAATTCTGTTTGGAGGATGTGCATGAATAACCTCACATTTGTCAGGGCAGATGCAGTTGATAGCACTACACCGCTTCCAATTTTCTTCTTGTTGGAAACTGTCACGCTTGCATAGTTTGAAGCCATCCCTCAATATGACTGGGTCTGCAGCATCCAAGTTTAACCACAATCCATGTATACAAATCACACAGATAAGTGATTGGAGTACGAGTGATAAATCCGAGATTTTCGTGAACAGGGGAAGCATATTGGTGCTGAACAACAATAGGGTGGAGGGGTATACTTAAGAATTACCTCCTAGCCGGAACGAGCGCATCGCCTAGATAGAACTGAATATCTTTCATCAATGGTGCTTGAATCCAGCCGAGGACGAAAATAAGTAGTGTTGAAACAGTAATATTTTCGAATGGGTGTGACGGCGAACAGACGTCAGTCAAAGGGAGTGAGAACGGCAAATTGCAGATAGCCACTGATCGACAATCTTAACATAACTTCGAAACGAAACAGCCTTGCTTTTTGAGGTGACGAATAGTCGGGTATCACTGCGACGCCGCAGATAATTTGAGACAGAAATCAGCTGGGATGTCTACGCGCGCAATGACAACATCGGACATACAATGTGGCTGCCCAGATAACAAGCCATTTCATTCAAAGTTTGTTCATTGACATGACTAACTAGGGACTTAGATCTTCTTTGGAGACAAACAAAAGAAGCGCCAACAAACGGCTTGGGTTGCCAACAATCGCAACTGTTTGTTGGTTTGGGCTGAACGCTTTTGTCCTCATTAAAATAACGAAATGATACTTGCACTTTGTCTTACTGGTTGCGCATGTCTACTGCTATCTTCACAGGATTACAAAGGTCAAAGTACACCAGAAACTCAACAGGTAAGTTGATCATGGATTAAATGCAAATGTAGTGCGTTTTGAAACGCACAGAAGGAATGAGATATCTGTTCTAGCTTCGGCTTGCCAAACGAAGACCGCTTCCATCTCCCGTTCCAGTTATCTCTTGAGAAAACAGAATCATGAAACTGTCAGTGCAAATCAACTCGTTTGCATTGGTCTTCTATGGTCAAAACTCCCTGGTCCATTATTCAGTTGGATAATTAGGATCATCATTATTATTGGCCTTTCTAATGGGGTTTTAGCTGAACATATTGACTGACGTAATCAGTGATATCACTGCAGCTGCGATGATCTTTAACCAGAGTAATGGATAAGCGGATTCGTCACCCGGTGTACCATCATAGTGTATTTGAAAAGGTTCACAGAATTTGTGCAGTCCTAATAAGAAGTGCTGAAATCTCCCTGGAGAATTGTGAATAAGTCATACCGACCACGTTGGAAAGACGCTTTTGTTTGTTGATTTATATATATATAGCCTGCAAACAAGTAAACTGAGTTCCGGAAGCGTGTCATACAAGCAAGAAACCGGTGAGAATTCATATTTGGAGTGTTCGACTAAGTCGATGAATTGACACGCAAGTACCGGGTGAGCCTGCATTAACCGGTAAACCAGTAGAGTGCTTCCGGGATTCTGTTTATTCGTGTACATACTACTGACTAAAAATATACCACCTCGCGTTTCCAGCACCGTCGCTCTGCAAGTTGGCAGTGCTTAACCCACAAAGGACAACCATCGATCACAACTGTGACCCCTAAATGGATCCCCGATCTACTCACACTCCTGTCACACAAACGAGACTCCACCATAGGGAACTCCCGCACTCGGCAAACTCCTAATGATCGCAGCCCTCTTTTTGACTTAATGTATACTTAATTAGGGAATAAATAAATTATGAAAAAAAAGATCAGTGTTACGCTAATTTTATTATCGGGTCTTCAGTAAAAAGAAAACTGATTTAACCTGTACCAAACAGCACTAACTAAACCAGCATTAAATTGCGTCATCGGGCTCAGGTAAAATTCCACCAAAAAACTGCAAATGTATAACAACGAAAAAATTGAAAGATGCGGCCAAGTTTCAAACGATCACTTGTCAATGACCGAAAATCGCTTACGGTTTACAACTGATTTTACTACAGACAATCCGACCAAAAAGAGCAGTTTGCCACACACTCACATACCTGAGAAAATCGGTAAAAAAATCTGATAACCATTCTACCGTCGAAATATGCGAATGAATTCAAATTGGAATGGGTAAAACACCATAGAATCGAATTTTCTTACCTTCGGAATTTGACCCAAAATGAAAAGTTGAAATTCTCGATAAACTTCCCAAAGAACTGTCCCGGAGGCTACATTCAAGCCTTGGTGTGACAGGGCCGATTCGAAAACCTCGTAGGTAACCGCGGCCGATTCAGCAGAATTTGACTCGTAATTGCCGATCGCAAAGTGGCAATATTCGAGCCAAATGTCGACATCTGCAATCTCAGAGAGAATGAACAAGTGACAGTTAAAAGACCATGGAGTAACACCTTAAATATCCCAATCGAAAATCACTCACTAATCAACACTTCCTTCATTAATGAGACGACAAGGCACGTTATTTTGAGGAGGGGGTTTAGGCTAATTGTGTGTTATCAACTGCACAACTTGATCGGAAAACGGAGGAATTGGACCGGCAATTTCAGACCGCAACGCAGATGACCTCCTGACTACCAAGACGACGTGACTGTCAACACCACAACTAGCTACGGATAACGGCTTTACGAATATCACTGCCCGACCACCCAAGAAAATGCTAGAAGTATTTGCTTCTTGTATTTGTATTTATGTTCAAGTTCAGGTGAGTGTCGCACTTTTGAACGAAAAAATCGAGACAAGTCCCATAGACAAGTATGTCACCGATATATAAACAAGTTACGGTCAATGAGCTTCGACAGCGCATACACAGTAGTATGTAGATAAAAAACGGCACCATCATGTCTGTAGTACTTTTCAATATCAAGAGGACTGGCTGAAAATGAATTCAACATTAGAAAGCATCCAAAAGACCTCATGACCACGAAAGTCATATCACCGCAGCATCGTGCGTATTTTTCAAAATGACCGAGCTTCAAACAATGTAAACAGAGAATGCAACTAACATGCCTGTATCTACATTTGTACAACCTGACCGCTTAATCCATCTGCCGGACAAGATTTGTGATTTCCGTCAACCCGTAAGTACGTGTGAGTGCACAGCCTCTATGGCATGGACATGGTACCATTTACAGTCTGCCAACTGCACTGCATAAGCAATAATGAAAACTAATTGTCAGCAACAAATTTACACAATAAAAATGCTTGTCTGCGTGGCTTTCTAACTGGCTGTCCGACAGTATGAAGCTAACCCGAGATGGAACTTGAACGCGAACACAAAAAACGGGTGCACAAAGCAATTCCTTCACTTGACAATCAGTAATCCGCATTAATTACCGCATACGACATCATCCACAGTATTTTCGCAGCTGAAAAGCGAAAAATTCCTTGAAAAATCCTGGAGTTTAATATATTCAGTGAAAGTGGACCTTGCCAAAGGTCCCTGCTGTTTCGAGAACCAACACCATAGTGCGCATATATATATATATACATATATATATAATAGCAGGTTAGAGAATGATGTTCTTTCTCGTAGCTCAGGTTGAACAGGATGGCGTTGGTTTGCTCGCTGAGCTAGGCAATTTGACTGCAAACTATCTATCTATCTATCTATCTATCTCACTATCTATCTATCTATCTATCTATCTATCTATCTATCTCACTATCTCACTATCTATCTATCTATCTATCTATCTATCTATCTATCCAACAATCTATCTATCTATCTATCTATCTATCTATCTATCTATCTATCTATCTATCTA
>LUCM01008246.1:0-15603 GCA_008360955.1 Fasciolopsis buskii | reverse complement strand
GTCTTGTCCCCACTCGAGACGTTTCTAAGAACTTTGACTGTGAAAGATTTCGAAAAGTTTGCCACTAATCTCCAATTTACTCATTCAAGCTCTGATATACGTTTATACGAGAGCAAATGGAGTGGAAGGCAGTACCAGTCCTGGTATGAGGATGGCATCTAGACAGATTGTTGTTTAGAGGATTGAATGGATCCGAAAGAGTTATCTATGCAAATTTTTCACGCCTGAAACGTTGCACATTGCACAGTTTTGTGCAGAGTTCTTTTGGTGGTATGTAATAAACACAACTACTAACTGACAGTCGACGACAAATTGTCCCGAAATCTTGCTTTATTAAACTAGCAAAAGTGATAAGCGGACAATAGAGGAGATAGAGAAGAATAGATTGATTAACAAATTGTTTAACCTGGAAATGCTGCAGTCTTTTTATGCAAAATTGTAGTCTCTCAAAGTTCTTTACACAAATGAAAGTCCTACAGGACCATGTCAAGATTTTGTCACTAATAATTCCGAAGTATTTGGTAAAATATATCCCAGTGGGCAGTTTTTTGCTGAAGTAAAGCGGGCCAGCTAGGTAAGCATAGGGAGGCGATGTAATTAAATATTCGATAGATTTTGACAAATTCAGTCAGGAAAAAGAAGATTCGTGGATGAGAAACGCAGTTTGGATGATCTATGCTTCCAGATATAGAGTGAACTTGAGAAGCATTCTCAGCATATTCGAGTAATTTACCAGTGGGAGTAGGTTATATATGTTGAAAGCAAAGTAGAAGAAAGAACAGTTTCTTGGAGCATTCCGATATCATTTACCCATAGGGTTGATTTTATTCTTTCCAGTATTGTGCATTGCTGCTCAACTAGTCCAACAGTCACAATGAGAGATACTTGGATAGTCGGGCTGTTCTAGTCTGCTGATAATATATAAGAACAGCGTAACAAGCTTCAATGCCACAGCATTGCATTCTCACGATGATTTACACATGCGACGGATCAGTCAGTGGATTCTTTGTTGTCGCTGCATCTTTATCCTAGTTGCAAAAGTTTCCACGGCTTGAACAAGCATGAAATTCAGCGCTTATGCTATTCTGCGGCATAGCTACTGGTTACCACCAACTTGCGAAAAATAAATAGTCACAGAATAAGTTAAACTAATCCAGACTATGGTTAGTGTGACATTCGCGGGTTAATATGTCGGAGCGGTGTAACAGTTAAAACTGTGGATGAAACAAATTTCTCCTTGAATGTGCGTACCCGGCATGAGTTAACCAATCGAATATGGATAGGTATGATGATACATGCCTGCTTGAGATGTGGAAAGGACTAAGTTCTGGAAGCAAAAGCCACCGTCGACTGATGGCTTAAGATGCGAAGTCCATGTGGTCAGGATGGTTAATCATGCAATCGATAGAACAAGAGTTTAATAAATCGCTGGTAGCCTGTTCAGCTAGCATAATGGCTAACATCTTCGACTCATAATCGATGTTCTCGAGTTCGCGACCTGGTCCGCGCAAAGTGGGCGTAGATGGCTGGCAAATTTTAGGAAAAAAGAACCATTTAAATTGTGCTCCTATTGCTTCTCCATATTCAGTTGTACGTTATTGTTGCATGACTAATAAATTCGAGAATTAGAGTAATTGCTGCAGACTGAAATAGGCTATTCTATCATACATGGTTGGCAAAAGCATACCACGGTTCTCAGTGCTCAGATGAAAGTAATCCCAGACGTATCCCTGCGACGGAAGTTTACTAAACTCATATTTTGCCATTCATATGGACATACTGTTATCGTAGCTCATTGGCAAATTGTGGGCAAGACAAGACGAAATCGTTCTCTTGATTTTCACAGTGTTACAACAGATTAGTTCCCAGAAGAAAGAGAGTAAATCGTCCTTCGGTAAATCTTAACTGACAAACCACACCAATTATCCTGAATGTTCCAGTGATCGTGGGAAACACTAAAGACATGGTCATTTTAATTGCCATGTTATAGTGAAACAAGCTGATGAAACCTGACAGATGAAGAGTACATCGACGTCTACTTGTAAGGGAAAACTACATTTAGGATCAGTATTTTAAATCAGTTGCCGTAGAAAACGCACGAATATGAGCGTCGTAAGTCACACTGAAGTGAAAATAGACGATCCGCAGTGTAAGAATGAACACAGCGTTAGACGATCAGTACAACAAACTGATATGATAATTCGCAAGCTCCGACGAACCAGAACCTGTCTAGCGTCCCTTGAGATCATATTTATGAAATGGGCAACTCAAAGCTCTGGATGTTGATGTGCCGAAAGTTTTGAGATATTCTTGCGCACAAGACAAAATGACTTGAGGGTCCAGGTAACGGATGACTAGATTAAAACGGAAACCATCAAGCTGTGAGCATTTTGCGATTCGGGCACTTGCAAAATGTGCTGCTGGTTCACAAATTTATTCCATCCTTACCAATCGGTTTCTGAGGGATGTTTTTCCTCACAGGTACAAATGTGGTCCTTTGAAAGTGTGATGAGCAGAGCGGTTTTATCAGAGACTGTATTTGTAACCAACTGAATAAGCTTCTTTTGTTTTGCGGCAAGTGCGAATGGAAATGTTTGTTCAACGTGCACGAAACTAAAGTAATCGAATGTACTTGAATGCACACCGGGAATGACACAAAAGCCACAAGCGAGCTTTTAGGGGTCTGAGGGATACAAATGGTTACTCAAAGGGATCAACAATTGCATGTATAACCATTTCTAAAACTGATCCATTAGCTGCAAGACATGATTCATAGGAAGTGTGCGTATGAATGAAAAAAAGGGATTAGTGGTTTCTGCATGCAATTTCATTCTCAGATCATGTCAAACGGAATTCATGTAGGTTAAAACAGCGGAACATACAGCTAATTGTTAGGTAAAAAGGCTGGTGCACATTAAAATGAATTGATCCAACAGGATAATTCTCTAAAATTTCCATCCTAATATACGAACCGAATGTCCCTATGTACAGATGGGCAATGCCTTTTGGGATGCGGTTTTAATAAGAACACAGAAAGCTGAAATCCTTTATTACTTATGATCCCGAATTTCGCACAATCTTTTGCAATGTCCTATAAGTTCTATACCCCTCCGGTGGTATATGATCGTTAAACCTCAAGTGTGTGTTTGTCATTACATTTAGCTTCCTTACTGTTATATCAGTTTTAATTCGTATTGCGAATGGACCTGATGGTGAGGCGTGAGTGACATCAAGGGGCTGTGTATCTCACATAACCGCCATGACTGGAACGGTGAAACGCATGTGAATTTCTCGAAACTGTTCGTCGTGATGCCAACGCTCAACCCATTAGGAAGAAACCATGGATGTCCTGTGCTGCTGCCTCTACATCCTTTTTGGGATTGACTACAATGAACCGGGAAATCAGTCCAGGAACAGCTATTGCAAGTAAAGACTTTAGCCGTAAAGCTAGCTGGCGGGCAGTCAGCATTTGCTAATTGTTACAAAATTATGTCACACCTATCTTCCACCGGGCTGCATGACCACGGACCGCTGGAACACAACGATCGACTGCCACTGACAAATGTGTCTTCTGCAAGTAGTTGGGCACTGCGTTCATGGTTGTTCAGTGATCACCTCAGATTTAGTAAACCATTATAAAGCACATACAAAATTAACAACTAAGTATCCGAACACACCTGTGGCTTTATAACTTATGAGTCGGTTATCCTACAAAAAACAGTCTCCTATCATTTAGATGATAAGTCAATTTTTGGTTACCCCAGCACTGTTTGTCAGGAAATGGAACAGAATAATTCAGCGCTACTTCGGATTTTTTTGAAATGAAATGCAAACCGAAAATTTGTGCTGTTTTTTAAAGGAAGTCAGTGAGTAGCTTTATTTTTCCATGAAACCTGATTGCCTCGGTTTAGGTACACATAGGACCTCTGAATCGTGAGGAAGTCGTTCATCTGAATATGGCCTCGGTGCTTTACATCACTTCAGTCACAAATCGTGCAACAAGTGGCAAAAGCGAAACGAGGAGATGAAAACCGAATTTCACCAAACTCACAGCAGTTTGTTATTGTCTATGATATTCTTACTCGTTTAGTATAATCGGCTACTCGTATTTCTCCGTGCTTCTCTGCAGCGGCATTGTCCAAACAGCGAGTCAGGATATGACTTGTGCACAACGCTGACTTATTTTCGGCTTCATTGCATGTGGAAGTCTGAGTACTAAACGTGTGGCATCGAGGCCATTTGAGAATCACCGTATGTATCGAACAATCTAATCATTCGATGATTTGTGATCAATCGTAAGGAACCGAAACGACGTTTGCAGAAAGAAGCTTTTGGCGTGACCAAATGTGTAATTGATTTCCTTGGTATTAATTGATCTGGAGAAGTTCTCAAGCGCACCCGTTTTCTTTTCGATTGTTTAATGGCCCGCATTCATCCAGAACGGTGCTGGCGTTTTCTGCAACCCGAACGCAGGCATACCTACTCGGACGATGAAATATCATACCGCAATGCGCACACCACAGATGTCACCATTGTATTGCACGGTATACGACTGATATGCTCGAACAAACTAGCCAGCAGGACATCGAAAATAAGGCTGCGAAGTTGAATTGTCCTTAACTGTTTTGTTTGCCAATGACTGCTTCTGTCTGCAAAGAAATATAAACACTCTCTATCATCCATAACGGCAATTTGTTCCTATTCTCGGACGAACACGTCAAACGACGTTTGTATGAGAGCTAGCTTGGATAATTGAAAGTACCATATTCACGGAATATGACATTACTACTGTCTTATTGTCATTTGGATTTTGGTAATTTCATTCCCTATTTTACCTTAGAAATTACTTAACCTTCTACTCATTTTCAGATCACCGTTAATATTCCAAACGAATGAGAGATTGGCAAATACTCAGGGAATAAGGGGAAAAAACCAGGTGGAATCCTTTTTGGGGCCATAGTATTAGTTGAGCAAATTCTGTCATCTTTTATAACTGATAGGCAATGGAATCAAGTGCGGCAGAAATCAGTTCAACGGTGGACCACGCATTCACCACACAGCGGGTGGTTTTTCATAGAGACGGACTGAATTTTCGATTTCACCTGGAATTCTCCAGGACACTTTAAGGATCTGAAGTGTTATCGTTATCATCCGAAGACCATGAAGAAGCTGAAACGAACCGACCTGGGTGTTCAGCTGGCATTTAATCGGTATGAAAATTATGTACATACGAAATTTCCAGTGTATCGAGTGCACTGATTTTGCTTATCATGTTTCTTAAGTATTCAACCTGGTGACGATTACATGTCATTGTCACCATTGACTATCACTTCAGCAGTTGGAAACACAAAGGACTTTATTCTATTGGTCTATATTTTAAGAATGTCAGATCGATTCCCATGTGCGACCTAATAACGAGCATTGAAATAACAAAACAAGAAATTTTCAAAAAGTCTCCAGTTGACAAGACTTTAAGCACTTCGAGGAACTCATAGCATTTTTTAGTTCTCACGAAATTCACCGCTTGTCCATTGGAGAACGATTATCTGGCAGGGAAGAATAAATGCAACCAATACCGTTCATCCAATTGGATAAAACGTCCACATTAGTTTGCATTTCACTGTGAGGCTAATTCACCTTGCAGAATATTTTTTTCCAGTTCACTAGTAGGCGCAATTGCGAATACCTCCGCCCACGTGGGACAGGAATTAGTAATGAGCATAGTATAGAACCTGCTCCGGAATAGACTTTGGAAATCTCGCTAAACTCGGATGGAGTTAACGAGAATTCGCGATAGTGACCGAGAATTAGGATCGAAGGAAGATTTATGGGAGGAGATAGAAGTACTAATTCCCTTTTGATGCACTACAATTGTCGTTCATTTTCGGATAAACCGGACTACTGGATACATGCACAACTTTTTGTTTTATAATTTCCTAAAAGTTCTAGTACTTACAAAGGCAAACAAATAACGGAAATATCACAGAATTATTTATGGTTTTATCATATTGGATTTAAAAATGTCAGCATTAGCACCATGGAATTTGGGTGCCAAGGTAAACTTGACTAACCGAAAAAACGGTTTCTTAACGGAAAATGAGACTTTCACGTAATTGTGAATTTTTTTCCAATTCAATATTCATAAAAGTCAGCTAACTGCTTTGCTTGATAAAAGGCTGTTTTGGGAGGGGTTGAAATTCAATTTTCAACATTGTGGATGCCTTGCAACTAATGGGATTTATTGATCGCTGTTAATCGTGCGATGAGACCCTAATTTATATCAGATTGTACCTTGCATCACGATCATTCTGGTGCTATGCACTATTCGTGAACTCTGCTCCCGTGACACTGGGGCAGTCTGGTAGAAACTGTGGATTCGCTTGGTGCGAATATAGAAATACTCCCGTGTTTAGGTGTTTTGCGTATTTGCAATTTTAGACAGATTTTAAAGGCCACCATTCTTAAAGGACGAATAAACTACGTAGAAAATCAGTCACGTGACAAAATGTGATAATCGAAAATATTTTGCAGTAATTCCGACTGTCAGTGTTTCCTGCATCCATGTGCCAGTGGGGAGTAGGAATATTGAAATGCTTTAGTTGTCAGTGCACATGGAGTATGGCTGAATGGGACCAAGAATCATGGGTTATAACTTGATGCAATTTGTTGGCCGAGGTTACCCGGAGAATCATGCTAATGGGTTATTAAGTATATTTGTGTATACATATTACAAACTTGAGGATAACAATGCCGGTGCCACAGTATGCAATCAGAAGTATACATGAATTGGACACAAAAGGAGAAATATGCAAACACGAAAACAGCTGGTATTTTGTATTTTCCCCAAGCAATGTCTTTGTATTTTCTACTTTTCTCTGGTGATTTTACAAGTCGTGAACTCCACCTACAGACCACAGCACTTACGCTACCGACTTCGGTTCTGCCCTGAGCTTGTCAAAACCTCTAACCAACGAAAACCTTCAATTATTGCCAAAAAGAATATTTCTCGCGGTTAAATCACAGAAATAGTTATTCACATTTATAATACCCGTCCTAACTACGCAAACTGATATGAATAAAATAAAATACATCTTTTAACAAATCAAAATATAATCCAGTACCAACATGGAAAAAGTTATCGATATGGTGCCTGAGATAATCCTCAGAATTCTGAGAAAATCGGTACTGATTAGACAGGAGGAAGCCATGCATTGCACAACAGAATTTATTGAGCATACTACGTGAGTCGAGTGGTTTTCTTCCAACTTGTTGCGAGTCAGTGATGACACAATTAACACTTGGAAATATTCCATTTAAAACAACACAGTCAAATCTTCTTGTTATCCACAATATGTCTGACGCGCTGACATAATAATTTGATGAGCAGTGGGTATTATCTTTGAAATTCCTAAGCGTCCTGGCGTACGGGGTTCAAACCGTTCTACTTATGATTTGTTGGAAACCGCATCAAAAGGCTAAAATTACTGAAAGGTGGTGATTTACCCATCGATTACAGGTGTTTATCGAATCTGGATTTATTACAATAGGTGCTTCAAATTATTGTGAATGAATCGCGTTTTGCCTTCCCTCGCTGTTTGGTACTTCATTGTGATTGAGGTTTGTAAGCGATTGACAAGGGGGAGTTTGAAATGAATTTCTGGATTGCCTAAACTCAGATTAACACCAAACCATACGGATAATTTGTGCAAAGTTGTTTATTTTCCACCGGATAGTAAGAGTAGTAATTTAAGTATAATTTTTCTTTATGCTCTTACATTCGTGCTTGGTGCATGATGTTCGGGATGGCAGGCATAAGCAAACAAGAAACCATATCTCGTCAAAGCAACAAAGTTAATTTTTCTGAATGATTTGCGATGTATGGGAAAGCCAAATACTGGGGAAGAAAAACAGCTGTTTGCCGTTCATCGGGAGCGTTGATCACAGAAATAATATTTCGTGCTACAGCATTCATGACAAGCGTTCCAGAGACTTGATGTAAAATACTTGAACCACTAAGCTCGATTTTGGACCGTGTGTTCTTGACCGATAGAATTATTACTTTCGAGGCTTCTATCAAGATACATGACTTGCCAACCGGTACTAAATGTAAAATCAACTTGTGTCTCCAATTTCTCACTCTCGCACCACGTGGTCCCATTCCAAATTCTCATTTATGTGTGAAGTGAACGCGGCTAAGTAGACGAGGGTCGGGCAAGCACAACACTTGCCCAATTCAATAAAAATCGCGTAGAATGGCTACTCTGGCAACATAGCGAACACCAGCTCCAAACGCTCGACGATTCATCATCGCATAATGCACCTTATGTTCCCGCAAGATTCTCATATGATCCTTCCAAGATGTCAATATTTGGATGTAGAACAGCTACCACACATCCTATCGCAGATTGGCAAATAGCTCAGTGGTGCAAGGTAACTTCATAATCGGTGGGTCTGTGAGATCTTCCCCTGATGAATATCCGAATATCATGTCGGCATTCAATAAGGGTGGATTTTCAACTTTTGCGTACATGTCCAATTTTAACAGAACAAAAGTAAAAGAAGAATAGTGTTTTAGGTTCAGGTTATTTTCAGAAAACGCCTCACGAGCAATCAGGATGTGAGCGACGGACGATAAAATGGAGTCATAACAGGCAACTATGTCTAAACGCTGAACTCATGGTCGCTGTGGGCACAGTCTTTGTAAGTTCATCGTGTCAAGAGTGAGAGATGGCAGGGGTCTATTTGGAATTGAAATCGGCCGAAGCGACCGAATATACTGGGAAGCCGCAAAACCAATGATCACATAGTTAAAAGGGGATCAGTTAGATGTGGAGAAAATGCGCAGTCTGACAGGACGAGATGGACAGATTCCTAACTGAAAAATGTTTCATTCAAGCACGTAAACTACTCGTAGTTGTGAAAATTCAAAGCGCCAGTGCATTGGACTGTGCACGATGGGAGAATATACCAGCTGTTCAGAGTATAAAAAGACAGTCTATCAAACCTAATTTGATTTAACATTAGTAATAATAGTGACAAACTTACATCATCAATTCGTAATTGTCAAGATTCGGAATGAGGCTCAGTTAGTGTATCATCTAATAAGCATTCAAATAGATGAGTGAAATCAAATTTAACATGGTCAATTCCAAAATAAACAGCATCGGTCTATTTGCATCAAATTGGTAAAACTAGAAAAGGAAGTTATTTTACGCGTAGCTAAATGTAATTGGAGATGGGAAACGTAGTGAGCTGGATTCTTTCAAGAGAGTTCTGTCAGGGGGACGATCATGAAGCAAACTGCTTCAGTTCTGATTATCCGCCGACTTTGATAAAAGATTGAGAAACACTGATCTACCGGAAATAACCAAAAATACTACTGCAGCTCGAAAAATGGCACGTTATCCATTTTAAACCTTTCTTATCTAAAGCTGCCGCCAAAAAATTTATCGTGTACAGTGCAGAATCCAGTGTGAATCGTGACTATTTGCGGGAAAACTGTCGAGTACCTTGTCAATCATCCTGAGTAAAAGCAAATGGCAACCGCCATTTTCCAGTGTTTGCAAGGTCACCGATGCACAAGTAACCGAGAGATATATCCTATGTTTCTTCTTTGGACTGGGATATTTCATGACTTGTTTCATGCATGTTTTTAGGGGAAGGGGCATGACCCATAACGTAGAGGACAAAGTGATGGAAAGAAAAGGGCGACCAGCAACCACGAAATCCAAAACGTAAATTGATACAGAGCCAAATAAGGTCCCAATGGGAGAGAATTATCATTGATTTTTACGAATTTGTGTCAAATACCCCCGCGGTCTATAGAAATAAGTTGAAAATATTCACCGGAAAATCAAACAGCGCACTATAATACAGAAAAGTTGTTTAGAATCAACAAATCAGCAAGACAGGCTAAAGATTAAGACTGTTCCTATACAGAGGAGCAAGAAAACACAGAAGCCTATTTTTGGAACTAGTTGAAGAATAATAGAACACCTTAGACATTGCTGCATGAAGATGGTTAGTTTTGGGCGACAAACCCTCCGAGAATCTCGTGTAGGCAACAAAATATTTTCGAGAAACTAATTTAACACACATATCTCTTGGACAAGCAAAACGTTTCAGGGATTTGGTAGAAGAATAAAAACCTTCCTCATTGAATCCAGGAAAGCATACTAGGAAGCATTCTAGACAGAAGATGATAATTATTGTTGTAGCAATTTGAAGAACGGTTATATAGGGTACTTTGCGCATTTTCGGATGAAAAGACAAAGATGAGAGTCTGCACATCTGGGGAAATATTTACCAATTGAACATGATTACCAAGACCAGCGTTGTGAGTTAGGTCTAATCCTAAGAAACAAACAGAAGAATCCTTTTGCATGCACTCGTTATAGTGGAATTGAGTAGCAGCAGCGACGCTAAAACATAAAGAGGAAGTCGACACAGTTAAGAACATTCCGTGATAAGGAATAAGAAGATTACCTTCAGCTGAGTTCATTTCGACTGTCTAGTAGACGATATAGGCTGTCATCAACAGTGTGTGGGCATCCGAGACCGACATCAAGAGCATATTCGTAATTAGTGATTAGTAATTAGTAATAAGTAACTGAAAACTTGTTAATCTAAACAGAACGACAAGAATTAGAGATATAATGGCTTCTTGGAAAAGGATTATAAAAATAGTCACAAGGGACATTGAAAACATCCAGACTAGCGCTGTTTTCCTGGATAAACTGAAAATGGGTGCTGCGATCGAGGGAGCCAATGTTGTCAGCAAAGTCAGGAGGACGCTTTATTATGCTGGACGTAGAATGAAGAGGAAAAAACAACTGAAGCAGCAATATGCCCTACTACATTAAGTGCAGACCGAAAGTTCATGCAAGAACTGCATGAGATTATAGATCTAAACGTTGGCTAAAAAACTTGAGAAGCAAGCTGTCCGACAACGCAAGATGGGCCGAAGTGTGGGTTGTGGGTTGATCGGTTCTTGATAGCTAGCCATTTTCTAACAGTTTTGCAGCAATGAGGAATGCTTGCGGTCGCAAGTCAGACACTGAAGCTTGCGGGTGCAGTGTGTGTTTTGGATGGTGTGTAGTACTTCGGGTCCACCAGATCCTTGTACGTACTATCCGTGACTGGGCAAACCTATCCCCAGTAAGGCGAGGAACGTATGTCACGTAGGACATAATATGCCTCAGTGGGCAGCTGATATCACGATTAAGTCAAAGTAGTCAGTTAGGTGGTGACAATTTTGTCATTTATTATGAACAGGAAAGAGAGAAAAGGCAGTGGTGCCCACCAAATCATGCACCGAATCCAAATTTATTTGAGAGAAAAAACGCCTGGGCAAAATGAGTCGAGAATACTGATTGCTTTAAGGAGTTACTTTTACGATAGATTTTGGAATGAACACTCGGGGCAGAATTGCCTATCACTGGGCTGCTATACCTGGACTGTGGATCAGGGGCCACCATCCAGGTTATCGGCCGTGAATAAGATTGGCTCAACCCCACCGAAAAAGCGGCCGCAGACAAGCAGCGGAAGTGCGTAGGGTGTGAGGGTTTTGCTTGGCAAGCGATATCCCTAATGGCACTGAGACGTGGAACGTGTGGACAGCCAACCAGTGTCCCCAGTCGTTTTTCCACTGTTCCGGACAGGTTTTCCATGAAGAGGTGTGCGAAACGCTCAACTGACAATGAGCTCGTCTGGAATCAACCTGCTGCCTTGTAGAAAGCGCTTGACGGCACAGATAGCTAGAGGCACACCCTCGAGTGCAAAATGCCTACCCTGGACCGGGTGAACGACCAGTACAACAGCCCAGAAAGATGATTGATCTTCGAACGGATATTTTTGCTCTTCCCTTATTCACAAGTGTGACCTCCCGCAGTAAGCAGCTGTTTGTTCTTCTGGTAAATGGTGTTTTTCCCTTCTTCCCACCCTATTTTGGTTAAGTTCTTTGGGAGCTGCAATCGGCCATGCTGGTTGTAGTGCACTGGAGCAAGTCCCGTCTCTATTCTGTCGCACTGTCACTTAGGTAACACCCAAAACAACAAGCCCGCTTACGCCGGTTGATTTATTTTCTTAATTCCTCATCCCAATCTCAAACGAGCCACCCTAAGTATTCGAACATCGATGCGTGTTTTAGGACACGCAGCGTTCCTTACAGAGAACCTAGACTTCGATATGTGTTGTTTCCTAGATACATGAATTCAAGATTCCAGCTTTGATCCGACTGATAGCCCCAACTCTTCCTTCCGTGAAGTTTCATCTGTGCCTTTCTGGAAACCCTTTTAGGCTTGCTGAGTTATCTGGTGCAGTTGGCGTTGGTTTAGATGTGCTTTCCTTAGGAGATGGCAGTGCACTGAGTGATTCGGCAATCGACATATGAGAACTTTTGTGTATTACTATGCCAGTGCAAACAGTCGCTTCTGGATGGGGTTGACATACAGCTCTGCTCACTGACACCTGCTCAACATAAGTGTACTGTCATAGATTACAGTTTCACACTGCTCCTAAGGATACGTTTATTCAGAAGTTATAGATCAATGAACATTCATACATTGTGATTTCTGCGCAGGAGACAACGACTAGCTCGATTAAGATTGGTCTATCTTGAATCCGAGGTGTATCATCTTAGAGGTCCCTTTGGTCTTGATTCCTGTTGTTCTAAAAACGAGGAACCGTGTGTGGCTGTCGTGCTCTAGATCCGTTAAATCATTTATCGGTAAATAGTACGGGCTTTAAAAGTTCTAACCGCCGGTACACCACCTGGTGTCTGCCCTCTTCGAGTCAGTGGTTCACCCAAGTTCTGACCAACATCGCCCTTAAGGCTACAAATAGTTGCTTTTACACAAGAAACCGCGGCTTCCTGAAGCAGACCCTCGACATGAGCCATGCGATAGTCATTGGGAATCATGTCAGCGCTCAAGTGTTTGCCGTCATATTACAGGTCGGGTTAGCGTACATGGCACGTTTTGCCAACCTTCGTCGTCTCCAATGGAGTACGACAAGGCTGCCCTTTATCTCCATTTGTTTTCAAATTTGTCATAGAGGACGTTCTACAGAACGCTTTATAGGGTCTTTCAGACAGTGAAGTTGAACTCCTCCCACGGAACAGCGATTGTGACTTCGGGTATATCGATGATATCGCCTTACTGAGTGACAATGCACAGACAACTTAGCACAAGTTAGATCGTACAACGACGGAGGTATCGCGATACGGTATGTACTTTGCAGCTCTAAATTGCAAATTACTTCTTCAAGATTGGCAAGATCCTATACCTCCACTCAGACTTCGTGTTGCGCGATTAGATGTATTCAATAAATTCCCCTGCCTCGGAATTCTGATCACAATTGACAGCTTCTGCGAAGCTGCTGCACTTGTGGCGTCAGCATGATATCTGACTTTCCCACAGTGGAAAATGCTATAGTTTGCGGTATTCTTCTTTACGGCTGCAAGATCAAGCCTATCCGTTATTGGGATGCTCGGCGACTTTCTGTTTTCGACTACCGATGCCTCCAAAGCATTGTTCAAATATGTTAGTAACTTAGGGTGGGCACTGACGAGCTGTGTCGTCGTATGTTGGGTGCAAACAGTTGTCTTCTGGTTTAGATGATTGCCCTAGGTTTCCTTCGGTGGTTTGGACACGTTTAACATACCTGTCCATTGTCTACCTTGTTGTTGAGTTATGGAGAACTTTGTTTCCATTTTGGCTTCGGTTGGTGCTTCGTGCCCTCCTGTTTGGAGCCCAAGAGATAAGACTCGTTGCTAATTAAAGACATTGTGAGAAGTGGATCAGAACCGAAGTCAGTGGTGCAAGTGCCTTGCGGTCAGTCTGCAGAACTCTTCCCCCTTAAAATATTCCTAGAACAACCCAACAAGTTAAAACTTTTGTAGGGGCAGAACACAGACTGCACAATTGGTTTGTTACGTTTATTGTGACATTTCGATCCAAAATAGGACTCGTTGTCAAACGCGAATGAGTGATTAGGTGGGATCGCTAGTTCCGTTTGTTCTGGTGCACTGTCCATCTGTTTGTCTCTCTACTCTGCATCTTGGCAGAACTATGCGTGTCGTTTTGATCCTGTGGTTGGTATGGGTGTAGGAGACGGAAAAGATACTTGGCTGGATGATTGCTCGGTGCTGTTCTTGATGAGATAATGGGTCTAAAAGATACCCCGGGCTTATGAACTGTATTAAAAAGACGAGAAATAATTGTGAGGAATTTTTCAGAAAGTGTCTAGAACTATGTCGTCCAGTTCAGTATTGTCTGATTCGGTCCGCTTGTGTTCGCACAAACAGAAGAATGACCTATCACGTCAATCATCTGGTTGAGAGAATATTACCTTTTTTTTGAATTACAGTCAAAGCGAAACACACTTACTTGTTCATCATTATTGTTTAGTGTCAAACAACAAGGAAAGCCACAACGACCGCCAACTTTCTCACTGAGTCGCATGTTGCTAGACCGTAAGCTGCACCCAAGAAGAGGAAGTATCAACAAGTCTATCTAATCGCATTTCTGTTGAACTATATTTCCCAACACATGCATTTGAATCATCCACATCGTGAAGTTATAGAATCATTCATCGAGAGACTGCCGGGTCCCGCTGAATGATGCTCCAAGATAAATGACGCTCACAATCAGAAACGAGCAATGCCTAAACATTTCCCAAACTAGTGAGCTAATCACCGGTTGAGCAAACCGTAGCTTCATTGTAATTTCAGATAATCATCCTGATGGCAAATTACTTCACCCACATTAGCCATTCCATTAGTTTTGTCTCCAAATGTTTAGATTTTGCATTTAATTTCCTTGAATGCGCCCACGATTGTTGTTTCGATGGTTTTGATTCGCGCTTTTGCAACTTCGGTTCGGTAAATGAAGCTTAGTGACACTCGAGAGCAGACTGAAAGTGTAAATTCAACCTATTGTCGATTACCCTTCCCCGTCCTTCTAATATGATTAGACTTTCTGGTAGCCACTATCCTATAATGAGTATGATGAAAAGAAGTTATGTGACTAAACGGGACTGCATCTCTGCTAGTTCAAGTCGTGCTTCGGGTTTCTATCGATTCGTGCCAAACACCCGTGTACTTGCGCGGGACTTCTTCATGTGTTCAGATATTGCCACTGAAAATTTACAATTTGTCACACCTTTTCTCTAAAAGCTGCTGGTATGACACTTATCTTGTCCCAGAATGTGGTTCCTGCTGTTCAGATTGTTTCTATTTCTTAAACCGTGCAGGGTTAGCGAGGTTATTATAAAGTTCTTTTTGCCGTTTACGGATGTGATTCGTCTCTCCGAAATCTAAAGTGTATTACTAACATCGACCGGATAAATACGTCTGTCAAATCCAATTCATGATAAACGAAAGAATCTTCGGTATTATCATAAAAGGATGTTTCTCTTCTCCCGTCAGCCTGTTTCTTTCCTTTTGGAATGTTTGATACACATTCAGCTTTTGATTTTGCAGGAGATATGGATGCTCGAGTAGATCGTGTGCCCTCAAATGAAGCACATCTAGGAAGTCCCCTTGGCCTCGACTCGTGTAATTCTGAAAACGGGAACGGTCATTGGTCTTGTGCTCAGATCATT
>LUCM01008245.1:375705-412139 GCA_008360955.1 Fasciolopsis buskii | reverse complement strand
GCATCCATCTGCATTGGCTCACTTGCAGGCATAAGTCGAAGGCGCATTGTGGCCGCGGGCCAACTCAACTGCTCCTTAAAGTACTCAGCTCAACACACCAACCAACGGCTCTGAGAGTGAATCAGTGTGTTGTCGGATTCCTTAATCGCCTCCCTTACGCTCGGCTCCTGTGGACCAGTATTCCTAATTACTGAGTAGAGACTGTGACTATTTCCGATAGCCGCTGTCTTTCCTGTTTTCCTATCCATCACTGCTCATGATCGTTTCAGGGATGCACGTACCTCACTGTATTTCGCATCCGGGGGTGGATCTGCGGTCGTCTAACAGAACGACTGAAGTTGTGGATATCCACTGTTTTTGAGATTTCATTGGCGAGGGATTCTGTGAGGGCAGCTGCCACTGAGTACAAGGCTTCTTTGATCTGTTCGCAGTGTTCGCTCGGATCACGACTATTTTATTGTAGCGAAGGCCGCATGGAAAGCTCCAATTAGAAGAGGTGTTGGTGGTTATTATTTAGAATCGCTGTGCATGACTTGTGGTTTTCGTGCTGGTGTGACCGCTGACTATGTGCAAACAAAACTAAAGACTGAATCCTGATCTAAGTGCGCGGATGTGAATCAGACCAATCTGCATTCGTCGATTGGTGGATGTTACCGGTGGCCATTGGCATGGTGTTCAGTCTGAGTTCCGCTTTCTTGGGGCTGATGAGAGTGCTAAGTGAGCCGCTTTTTATTGTAAAACCTAATGCGATCAGCTGGAACAAAAAGTGCGCCTCCGGTGTGTCGTTCCATGTTCTTTAGGTAGCCAGTTTGTAGATTGCAGTCACCAGGGGCGACCACATCTGTTGAACGCACACTCCAAAATAGTCGAGGTAACTCTCCGTAGAAGTTGTCTTTGGCCTGAGGGAGCTGCAGTCCGAGGTTGCATATACAGATACGACGAACAAACAACGGCGCTTCAGTCGACTGTTGTCGACACGTTTATAATTTTGCGACGGAACTGCACACAATCAGCTGTCGACTGGGGTCCATTCTAACAACGCATGCTCGGTTCTCACACTCTACGATTTCAATGCCAGCCTAAACACTTCCCCTCGAAACTTGACCACCGGACGCGCGAAGAGCGAAGAGAGAGAATGTGGTTGTATCTAGGCTACTAAGAGTGGTCTCTAAATTGGGATCCTAAATGCGCGTTTCAGACGAACACAGCATACATCTATTTTACAAATTTCAATAGGTCTATCTAGGGCAGCTTGTTGCCTCATTCGAGTGATTCAGTGGACCTTGAAGGCAGCTAAGTGAAATGAACACTTTGGTTTTAGTAATGCGTTCATACTGCTTCTCCTCCTTCCACTGAAGCCGTCGTCGGATGGATCTGTTGATCCACATATCTTCATGGTATCTTGCGTGGTTCGTATATCAATAAAACGGAAATTAGGAAGGTCCCCCGTATAAAGGGTGCTGGAGGTATTTGAACGATGAATAAGTACTTTCCAGCTGACCACACGGTAGAAAGGTTTTTTCTTTGGAAACCTTAACCAGAGCTTTTGACTAAAAAGTCACACAACGCATTAGGGCGTTAACTCGACACGGGACCTCGGAGCAGGGGCATGTTTTCATTACCCTCTCTTCTCGAAGCAATGGGACGCGCATGGCAGTATGGAATTCACTACGTTCGTCCTATGCATTCAAGCCCCTGAACGAGTACTGCTAGGGAATCCAGCTAATAAGCAAAAGGTCGATTAGGGTTCTCAACTGAAGCCGCTGATTCTGACTAAAACCTGTCCGCAAGACATTGTGGGGCGACTTAGTAGAAGCCCATCTTGGATTAATTATTCTTCCACTGAATTTCCCAGCTGATATGCCAGCTCAAATCAACCCCCAGCCTGGAGGAGCAGTGGACTACTTCGTCGAGCCTCTACCCATTGACCATCCTGGCATGACTCGATCTTCGGTTTCAGATAAGCCATTTTGTATGGTTCGCTAGGTCATGGAGGCATGCAACTTATCACACTACTCCCAGGTCTAATCCCATTGTGACGGATCTCAAGAGTGTCTATCGCTGCTGCTTAGCGTCGTATCCCCTGATTGGTGACACTGGCGTCCACTGACCGCTGATCAGTAAAACGAAACTTTTCGATCCAGCGGTTACTGACAAAGTCTTCTGAAAAGGCTTTGCTTTATATGTGCACGAAGTGAATACCTGCTGTTAGTCTCTGAACTGAAGACTTTTTTGCAGTCGTCTGATGAGGGCGATAATATAACTTAGTCATTGGTACGCCGTCTTCAATCTGTAACCAGTCAGGCAGTGCCACCAAACCCGCTTTAATCCGCATGTATCCGTTTCTCCTTTCCAGCAGTCCCCACCGAGTCCCGCCAAGGCCTTTACTGTTGTATGTGTAAGTGTTTGGCCACCTATCTAGGCCAAACTGGACGGAAAATGAACGAACAGTTGGGTAAAAATTACATGCAATAGTGCACAGATAAACACACATACACCTCACACGCACCCTGCTTGCGCGTACGAATCGCCCAATTCTTTGTCCCACGATAAAGCCCGTTGTTCTATTGATCGCTATCACTCGATGTCTGTAAACGTGCACTCATCCATTCAACAAACGACCTACTTACTGAACGATTGTTCTGTCTCCCAGCAGTGGGATCATAGCAGTTCACGACGAAAACAGTGGCAATCTGAACTTATCAAAACTTTTCATCAACAACTCACTTTAAGAACAACAAGAACGTCAAACAAAATTGATTGAATTACAGACCGCACCTCTCATTTCTGGTTATGCTACAAACGACCAGTCGTTTTTAGCCAAGTTGAAAGAACTGCTAGCTACCAGCATAGAATAATTTGAATACGACGCAGAAAATGTTATTACATCATGGTACAAGCTGTATGAAAACATCTTTCTTGTGGACGGCGACATCTTAGATGAACAGTACAAAGTCCGCTTGTTCATGCAGAAATTTGGATCATCGGAATACTCACGATATTACAGTTATTAGAAAGAGAATGCCCGAGCTGAGTTCGATCTTCGGGGAAAGAACACTTTTCAATATACGCTTCAATTGTATCAAAATAGCCAGACAACCATTAGAAGAAACTGTGTCGTATGCTGTAAATGTCGGTAAGAGATGCAAAACGGTTCAACTTAAAGAAATCACACCAGTGGGTTCATAATGGTAAAGTTGATTTAAGTGGTTCACAGAAACCCGTAGAGATCAGTGAAAAATATTAGGCAAAACTATTTCCAGCATTTTCAGTCGAGCGCCGATTCTCGAAAACAAACGTTCAACTCGGGTGCGATGCTAAATGCTGTCCATGTGCTCACTCCAACAGTTCACGTTTTCCGCAGCTCTCAATCGACAACGATATGAAGATTAGGTATGATATGAAAGTTCCACTCATATTCTGAAAATTACCTTAGAAACGATATAAAAATCATGCAGCTACGACGGAGCAAAGAGTTCTAAACTGTTATTGGTTTCAATGGATTTGAAAGTTTATGTTGATCATAGCTCAGGTTTTTGGTTTTTATGGGGTTCAATCTGGATAACGTTAGGATTGTGGATCAAGCAACTACGCGAGGCACGCAAGAGAATTTCTGTAAACCTGGTTTTCTTCAAATCATTCCGTCAGTAGATACACCGAAGTTGCTCACGCGTACACTTGGATGAGAGGCAGATAACTCAGCTAACTGAGAGAGCGGGAATTCAAATCCTACAGATCCGTAATCACAAAGCTCTCATTTATACGGAGCTGTCTGGAGAAATGAAACAATATCGACATAATCAAACCAAAACCAACGGCACACAATCAAGCGGACCAAGCTTCTCAGCCCGAATGTCAATTTTTTAAGTTCAAATGTCAAATCAACAGTAATGATGCGGAAAACAGACGCACATTTCCCAGGTCATTGTCATCAAAAAGGTCCAAGGTCAAAGGCAATGGTAACCCTATAAATAGAGAAGAATCCCAACACCTGCACACATGCATTGGCGGCGTCGCTGCGACTGGTGATGAAGTGTTTGCGATCGGAACCCCTAAGAATGTTATCGGTTATTTTATACTTACAAATTCTGCATTGTTCAGTCTATCAGTTGACTGGTGCGCCTGACTGCTTTATTGTTTGATCATTGAGTTTGATGTACTCACGCTGTCGGCGACAATTTTAGTTTCTTATTTATTTCTGAGAATTTATGTACGTCTATGCCTTTTCTATTAGTGAACGAGATATTCTTTCTAATCACGTATTGCTAATTTTACTAACCGGTTGCGGAAATTGTTTATCATCACCACCTGTTTCATTTTTATCTAAATCTCCCGTCTACCGTATTTTTCTTCGTGGCACAGTTTGGAAGCTAAGCACCACAACAAACTGATAACTTTTGGCCCCAAATTGTTACGCAGGACTGTTAATCTAAGGTGCAAAAAACTTAAACTACAATATTTAGTTCCTAGACTGCAAGGATCACGGTGGAATGATGGTATTTCCCAATCGGCCGTTGCTAAATTTATCCATGGGTGACACTGAAGACGTGAAATATTCTTCATCCTTCCTTGTCCTACAGCTTATTCTCAATTTGAATCCGGATTTACTTGAAGCGCCGTTGGCCTCATCTCATCTGTTCTCAAATGCACGGGCACTGGCGCGTTTGTTTACAGTTGTTCTACCAGGCAAAAATGAAAATATATCAATCGAAAATGGGACCACTTCGGGGTCTAGTCCATTTCATGCAGACACAGTAAAACTATTACTGCAGCCATATTCCGACGCCAAAAATCATGGACCCACATTTGATCCCATTCTGCAAAGATACGTACAGTTCACGACTTTTGGACTAATGATAGCAGATTCACCGGAGGTGAGCACTGCCGTGCATCGCACAGGTTAATTCGTAAGGTTTAAACCTCTCAATGCTTGTGTTAATGAAATATGTATTTTCTCCCCAAGTCACTAGTTTTACTTTTGCTTTCTTCCTGATTAGGTCCCCATAACACAGAATTGAGTAAATTTAAGCTCTCATATTCTGAGCTGATTGTCAATAACATAATGCTACTCTGCACAAAATGAAAACAATGGGCTTCTCCTTCTGAAGCTGATTGTTAGAAATCGCGGGGGATGTTTGATTTTTTTGTCACTGTGGGGTTGGTGGGTGCATATTTCTCTGTTGAGAAGTTTTTCATTGCAAAAGCATGACCGCGACTCAGATTACATAACACCGCATCCCGTTATGGTTTTACTGTTTACCCGTCTTCTGTGACTGTTATAGGTAGTGGCCATTCTAGCGTTTCGGTGTCGCAGACTTCAGTTCTATTATTTTTCTACGATAGCTCATGTCTTTCGAGATATTTTAAATATTGCACTGTTGTAAATTTTTATACGGCGGCAAAAAGGTGCATAAAATCAAGCCCCCTTGTTAACTGTTTTTCCTATCGATCAGGGTCACGTGTTGCATATGCCAAACACTCGTCTACCATATCCTGTCCTATTTTGTGTTCCTCCCAATGAATGGAAGAAGCCAGCTGGAGGTCAGCAGATGACGTGGCAACACGGGATGAAAAAATGTACAGCGACCTTAGGTAAAGTAGGTGTCTCACGTCTTCGCGGTTGGAGCCCGAAAGATCGGTCAGCTAGTTGGTCGGAGACATTGAAGGATATGGCAGTGAACCGTGAGCAGTGGCGATCGCTTTGCAATTTTCTATCGAATCAGAATGATTGAAAACACGTGCGTTTGTACAGTTAGACTGTGTTCCGTGTGTTCCGCGGCAGCACCTTATCTCTTCCCGCCTGTGTAGGTCTACTCCCTGCTCCCCTTGGATATTCACTCTTTTTATAGAAACGTGTAACTGTGGCGAAAAGGCAGCGGTCAGTAAGGCTTGTCTTGCTGTTTAACGCTGAACGGTGATGATGATGACCTCTCAAAACTATATACGACTTTGTAACTTGTACGGGCGGGTCTCCACTAGACGTGCGGTTCTCCACTAGACGTGCGGTTGTGTTCTGTGTTGTTTTGTTCTATCTTGCCACAGGGTTGGGCTGAGCGTTTGATTTCTGCGTTGTTTCCCATGTGACTGCTCAGTCAAAGGGTATCCGGTCAGTTCCATTCCTTTGGGCTAAAATGGGTGTTGAAGGCTCAACCCCGTATCATTTTGTTTCCAATAGCAGCGTGCTGGTGTCCTGTTTGGCAGCAGCCTGCGTTATTGTGCATCCGGGGTATACCTATCTTCTATTGTGCAAAGCGCACCGACGCCTAGTCCAGTTTGTTTTCCTACACTTCAGGGTTCAATCGTGCGACGTCCACTGTGGACGTCTTTTGTTCCAATGTTGTGTGGTGATTAATCCCACAAGCAATTAGTTCATCATTCCTTTTTTAACAAGCATGACATGCCAGACAGTTTGACCAACCAAAGAAATTACGTCCCGGGCGTGTTACCCAAGCGAGCCCAATTCAGTGCGGTCTGCTTAACTTTTGGATAGATCATAAAAAGTTACCGATAAACGTCTGAGTTTTAAGTAGAACTCGGCAGGACTCTGTCTTAACTAGCGTGTCTCTTGGTCTCGGATGTGGGAACGGCTACCATTTCGGTTGTTTGCAGCGACAGTGTGAAGGACATGACGGTCCTTCTCCTGGCAAGCGTTCTTCTCCAGAAAATGCCACTGGGGTCCGCTGGTGACCCTGTGACATGGCCAACAAAACGGGACCATCGATTATTGTGTCTCACCGTCCTAGGGAAGAAGAGGTAAACAAACTGATTAACTGGTCACCGGCTTGCTTATGACAACGCTGCTAATTTGGAGGTCGCGATTGGCCACAAAAAAGTCAGGCGTGCACCTTCAAATTAACAAGCATTTTCTGGATTGTGCGACCAGGTAGTACTAAGCAATGGACAATGATAGAATGTGTTAAAAGCTTCTCTTTTTTTCCGGTTGATGCGGTATGCACAAACGCAAGCATTTCCACATCGTAAACTTGTCACATACCAAGCCATCGTTTTTAGTCCCTCATATTTCCTTTGGAAATTCATCGGGAACTTCAATCGGTTGAACTATTGGTCGTGTCTCTAAAAAAACATTGTACTTTCAGTTTCGCGTCCTCCTTCGGCTAAATTACAGGTTTCATCGAATGTCTTTTTGCCGGCTGACGCTCTTGTTTGTCCTTGATGTCCTGTCAGAATAGCCTCATTTAAAGTGCGGGTGCTCGTGCATATAAGGCAGTAAACGTGATTACCTCCTACACGGAGTATTTCATTCAAGAGAGTGGCATTCAAAACCGCGGCTCTGTCTTCCGACTAACATCTCTTTTTAATCCTTCGGTGAAGTTTTATCTGCACCCGTCTAGAGACTGAGGTTGCTATTCCCGATCTTGCTGTTGCTTGGCTCTCGGTGGGAAGGACTGTGAATGCGCCGCTTGACTGGATCCCAGTTAGAACTCTAGTAGATCGATTTAGACGACCGGGTTGAAGTCCACGAGACCTCCCCATTAAGCAGTGTTCGGAGACGATATGGGTTAATGCCGCGGTGGAAGAAATTCTTGTTCAATAAACAGTTCCACTTCCTTACATTTCTGCTGAGTCATGGTCTTTCAATTTTTTCCAGTTGTTCGCTGCTGCTAGGCAGCAGCTGATGTCAGAGAACGTTTGTGCAAGTTTAATAATTGTGCCGTCTGAAACTGAGCCGATTGGACCGTGAAGGTGGTTCTGTTCACCTGTTCCTCCATTTTTTTCATTTGCTCTATTCTTGATCGAATCTCAAATCCTCCGTCAAACACTATCAACCTTCAATTCTCTAACTAGACGTCCACAATAAATACCCTTGATTGTTCCAATTGTTAATTTCAGCCGGTGTAGCGAGCTCCGACTTTCTTCTTTTAATCAATAGCTCTATGTTGTTTCCAGTCCCCTTAACAGTGGGAACTCACTTGTCTTCGAACATTGAGCAAATGTTTGTGGCAGATTCAAAGTCTCATGCCTGCGTTTTAAGAGATTTTAATGTTCACAACCATGATTGATTGATCCATTCACCTGATACTTCGGTTCTGGGGTGCGAAGCCACTGTTATTGGTAACCTGTGCTAATTAGTTGACTTTCTCACGCGTATCCCCAATCGAGATAGCCACCATGCTAGTGCATTTCTGTTTCTTCTTTGTTCTCCAGTAGCCCCCTGGATCTTTAGGTCACTGTACGGTCTCCTAGTTCATTATTCTTATTCGCCTCGATCCTCAAATCACCTGGAGACACATTTTTACGCTACGATTCATCCATTCGTTAACTCCTAGCTCTATACCCCTGGAACGTTTGTTTCACCTCGGACGCGCCTCCAACTGTATCAGCATCGTTCTTCGGGACATCATACTTTTTATAACACACTTCCGGACCAGGCAAACCCGAGTTCCACGCATGGTTTAATCGTGTGGTCATGCTGAATGCTGCTGACACGGTCCACACATACCGTGTCCCGCGACCGCTTCGTGCAAGCTAGCAACAGATGTTCATCAGCTATACGTGGACACGAAGGACGCTTCGTCCACTGCAAAGCTGAAAGCCTACTTGCAGCCGAACATTTTGGTTCCTCGCGAAAACAACCTTTCTGTATTTCTACCCCTCCAATTTCCCTCCCACATGTTATTCCTCGAGGAATGTTGTTTATGAACCACACGAGAAAGCTAGCTAGAACTTTTGCTTCCCGGTATGCCTCTGATTCCACTTTATTCACTTATCTTGCATCTTTCGTTTCTTCATCTCCCATTTTTTTAAACCTCATTAACATTAAGAGGACCCGCCATCGGCTGTTTTCAGTGCGTTCTGGAACTTCCAGGTCCGGATGATATATGCTCTTTTACGTCGTCTCTTTTGCCCTTTTGTCAAACTTTGTACTTTTTCGACCCCTTGGAAACGCTATTTCTAAGTGGAGTGATCCTTCTTACCCAAACAGCCATTCTTCTGATTCTCCCCTCACCTTCTATTTCGAAGGTATTCGTAACTGTCGTTTCTCGAAAGCGAAGGGCAACTGACCAACTGCAAATATGGATTCCGACCTAGCTTTTCTTGGGTTCGCCAAATACTACTGCCGTAACTCTGGATAGCAACAGATAAGCACGCCTGATCGATCTGCATACCTCTGAGGCGTCTGACCGCGTTTGGCGCGAATTTCTGATGAAACCTTCCATGTTTAGATTCTCACCGTTTCTCGTATCGCGAGCATCAAGTTCTCTCAGTAGGCAAACTGCCTCCGTTCTAGTTCATGGGGTTCTTCCCATCAGATTCCCGTCAACCCAGGTGTCACCCTGGGTGCAGTACTTAGTTTATGGTCTATCCATTACATATACATATGTATATATATCGGCTTGAAAACGAGCATAGTACCAATGGAACAACATGTCGATAGAACTTCACAGAAGGTGGAAAGTAAGAGGTGAAAAACAGTGAACCACAACAAATCGACTGTCTTTCTTGTTTTCATCCTACACATTCTGTGATTTTCGGTTGCTTTTGGATTATTTCTAATGGGATGAGTCCTGCAGATGGACCACACAGCATTCGCGCCGCTGACTTCGGTTCTGAGTCATATCTCTGAGCGTCTCCAACCAACAACAAACCTCATCTCTTGGACTCCGACCAAGATGGCGGGAAGCACCAACCGAGACCAAAGCCTAAGCCAATTTTGGCGTACCTCTACATCAAGTCATAGCCTGACCACCGCGTCACTTCTTCCAGGCTTGCCCAGCATGTGCAAAAAGAGCATGGAAAGGTAGACGATGGGCAGGCATACGCCATCGGTGTTCAAGCCACCGAGGCAATATAGGACGGTTATCTCAGTCCGAGAACGACTGTCTGCACCCAGTCGTTTCTCACCCGATGTTCCTACATCGGTGGTCAGAAACGGAAATTCGCCGGACATCCTCAACGCGACTAGCCCAAGTCTCACAACCGTAAAGAAGAACACTATGAACTGCGGCATTGTACACCCTTTCCTTGAGGGAAAGTCGGATGTCATGGCGGTGGCACAAGTGTCGCAGGTTTGCGAAAACAGCTCTGTCTTTCGAAATTTTTGATGTGACCTCATCAACACCTCCACCAGGTGTAGTCACTCTTCTAAGGTCCTTGAAGCTATTGACTACTTCTAGCCGATCACCGCAAAGGGTGAGTGCAGGTACAGGCTCCTGCCAATCCTGAAGAAGTACCTTGCATTTTGAAGGTTCAAAGCACATACGGTATCCAGAGACTTAAGTCGCTAAGCGGTGCAATGTGCGTTGAATTGCCTGTACATTGTCACACAGCAAGTTGATATCATCGGCATACCGGTTCTCTGAAAGGAGTTCAACTCCGCTGTCCAAAAGACCAAATAAAGCGTCCTGTATGAAAAAGTTAAAAGGAAATGGGCATTTAGGGTGTTTTGCCGTACTCCGCTGGAGACAACCAAGAGAGGCGGAAGCTGGTCGTAAGCCCTTACCCGACCTGGCCTATGACAGTTCAATTGTTTGAGGACCTTCACCGTCTCAGTAGGTTTTGTTGTAACAAGCCGCTGGACACTTGCCAGAATAGCCATTAGAGGCGCTGATGCTGAGAGCCAGCTAAATTGCGCCTGAAGTCGCTCCATCCGGCGTGCAAGACGTCGCTGGTGGTTGTGGATAGGCGAACCGTCAGCTTCACAGGTCGTCTCGCCCACCCCCAATGCCAGCCTACTGGTAGTTCGGATTAGGTGAAACAGTTGGCATGGATTCCCCCCCCCCCTAGTAGTAGCATGTTCCGTCTCCAAAGCTCGTTGAGACCACCAGATCTCGCGATCTCTATGCAAGCTTGCACGGCTTCATTTCACTCTGTTCCAGCAAGGATGGACTGGTTTGCATGAAGAAAGCGCAAAGACTCAGCAAACATCCAGAGTGTCACAATGCGACGGGTCTGGCTACAACTCACCAAGCTAACAGGATGCAAGGCATTGTTGATAGGCGATCAACACACACTGATGTTGTGAAGTGAGGTCAGTCCTAGCTTTCCAGCCAGTGCGCTCCGAAAGATTGGTAGGCGAGTTGGGTTAGTTTGCTCATCGCAACCTAACTGGCACTCGACCATGTGTTTTGAGCGCTCACCAAAGCACATGGACAGCCTAGTGCATGCTAACGCATGATCGAATTCGAAAGGTATATTCCGGTACTACCGGCATTCTTGTGGACTGGCCCGCCGTCTATAGCTAATAGCGACGTGGTCGATTTGGGTCCACCGCTGACTCGAAGACGGCGAACTCCAGGTGGCGTATCGGTGATTGGAACGTCTACCGGGATATAATTGCTGGTCTGAGCACAGTCAACAACCGTTCCCCATCTTCTGAACGACAGGGAAGGGACCTCCCAGATGCGCTTCATTCGAGGACAACCGACCTACTCTAGCATTCATCCCCCCTGCCAAAATCATGATGTTACCGCACCTTGCTGTGTGTAAGAAGGCGTGCAGCTTTTAATAGAAAGTATTATTGACTGCACCTGGGCTGCAGTCTGTTGGCGCCTGCGCTGGGACAACAAGCAAGTTGCATCTCTCAGAGTGACGGTTATTTTCTTTGCATGAATTTCCAAGTCTTACTGCGCATAGCCGGCTGTCAACTGGGATCCATTAAAGTAGTACAGCCTCACCCCTCTCACTGAGAGCCACACCAAAACTAGCATCACTAGAAGCCTCTGCCTCGGGTCCCCACAATTTCGCAGATGAAGCTTCACGGAAGGGCCACATGGGAATTTCAGTCGAATAACAGCTGAAGTCTTGAATGTGAGTTTCTTGAATGCAGCACGCATCGATGGTAAGGGTCTCCAGCGTACGGTCTAAACACCCCTGTTAACCTATACGCATTTGTTCGCACATCGACAGTGGCTAGTTTGAAAGGGCATTGAGGACGATAAAGTGTATCACCGGCGGAAGCGGGTTCAGTAAGATTTGGATACTGTCTGAGGGAGAACGCGAGAGAAGAGGAATTATTTCAGTAACACTGTCATTAACATGGGCGACTGCAAAACCCGAAGACTGAGAGAATCAAGTGAGAGGGGAAGTAACGCGAATCAATAGGAGCACAAACGGTTGTGTACGGTGGAAGGTCTCTGTGGTGAATGCTTGGAGAATGAGAAGCGTTCGCACAAAGACCAGCCAGATACATAGTCGTATGCGTTGATGGCTGTTGTATTATTAGGTCACCCAAGTCCATTAACCTTGACTCGGCTGACTTATTTTTTCAATGACATGCTCGAAGCATGATTGTGCTGTAGTGGCACATTCCAAAGCCGCTAAGGCCCATTACACAAGGAGAGGGGAACTGGAAATCATGACCCTTAAACCATCTTGAAAATGGCAGGCACTTCACCAGTAACGCTACCTTTCATTATCCCCTTTCTTGTCCCACTCGTCTCCACGTCAAGGCTAACTTCAACCGTTGTCACCAGTGCATCCTTATGTTCCGATCTTAAACAGAGATGGAACTCCGACAATTATGTTGCATTTAACTATTCCAAAACCTCTTCTCAATTTCTTTAAGATTATTCTTCCCCCCCCCCCGTATGCCTCTTGACTCGGTTGGATTGCGTCTCACAAACCTTCTCTTCCCGGTGTCTCCATTGGTTGTCCATCATGCTGGTATTTTCAGATCTGTGTTTGGCTCTTGTGCTGCGCGCAAAATTTGTTTTTCGTCTCACACCAGAGGTTTCTTTGTCCAACTGACCTTCTGTTTTATAGAACTGGGGTCCGCGCCGCACATAAATATGAAGGTCATGCTTAAAATAGGGGCTTGCGAGTCTTTCGCCCTTTCCTTGGTCGGGTTCAATGGAAGTTTATCCAACTGGTCGCCGAATTTTTTATCCTGTATGCAGTCACTAACTGACTACCGAGCGGTTGCCTTGCCATCTTTGTTTTTGTTCTCGGGAGCTTACTTCAGCGATTCCTCTTCTTGTGACCCTTTATCGACCGTGTTGTACACAAACAGTTGAACATCCTTTTCAGATTTCTGTTACTAGTCGTTCTATTTCTTGGCTTCAATACTGTCTTTCGCCTGAATTGTGAAATTTGTAGCACTGTCATTTTCTGTCTTTCCGTTCACCTACAATCTCCAAAAGTAGAATGTTCCCCTCTATTTCCCTTGTACAGGATGTATTTTAACTAAGGGATTTAACCCATATACTGCATTTCATTATATACTTTGTAAAAAAACGTTTACGCTGCGGAATTCTAGAGCTTAGTTATTCCCCCAACAAAAGACAGTAACAAGCAATTCAAAGTACAACAAATTCCAGGTCCTATTAAATGCGTTTTACTCTTCCTTTTCAAAGTCCCCTTCAGAATTGCAATGTTGTCGTTGATTTAATGAAACTCCTCAGAAGTTAATAGCTGATCATTGCTGATCATTACCCTTTTATTTCTATCGCTAAAGTGACTTGCACGTCGTGATGAAGTGTGATTTCGAATACTGCCGTGATCGGAGATAATTCGCATTTAAGTCAGTTCAACATTTACTGAATCTGACAACGGAATTTCGTTGCTCATTTCGATTTGCTGTCGTTGTTGCCACGTGTCCATTGCTCTTATGTACCGACATCGCTAATCTTTCCAAATCTTTCGATTTTGCTTTTGAAAGTTACTCATTCTAACAATTAAGCCGTCGATTTTTTCATTTGATTTACCTGGAGCCGGAAATATGCTCTTTATTTTCAGTCGATTTCATGCCTTGTCTGCAGCAACATGAAGCAACTGAGGAACTGTCATGAGAAGGCGCAGAATTTCTCTGAGGAGGGTTAGTAATGAATGTAGACTTTGTAGTGCATTGTCTTCGACCTTGCAAACAGTATTAGTACCAGAGTGAACACGATCTGTTCGGCATACAAAGGACGTTTCTTAGTTATCGTGCGGTAAGTTTATGGGCTATTTTCGTTTTCAAGTTGTTGCCTTACTAAGAACAAAATGTACAGCAGGTTTAAAGAAGTCTCGAAAATATCACATGGTTCCACAGCATACCAGTGTTTGTTGTCACGTTTTTTGATGAATTTGCTGTAACACTTGTTCGTTCTTTTTTGCAGAAAACTTCCCTATACGGAATGTGGGATGATATTCTGGGCCAGTTCGTTTTCGTGGATCCATACAGACGAATCACTGCGGCCTACACGACGAATCATGCTCATGGTCGCAGTTTGAAACGTGATTTCATCTTAAAAGATCTGTTGGGTGCGGTGTACCAATGTCTTGCTTCCGAATCGAACTATCCTCATTCGTAATTTGTGAATCGCCCTAGTTTTTCTATTCGCCGTTGCACTCAAAAATCGATAGAATGTGCCATGAATGCATTTGCTTATTTCAAACCATCGTTTTAACTTTTTGACCAATCTGCCACTGTGTTTCAAGAGAAACTATTTTCTCCCAGTTCTTTTCTGAGTCGACTAAGATGGATTTGTTTTCGACACAATTTTTAAACTTACAATTGCGTTGCATAATGAAAGTTTCGTATAACTGCAGGTTTTTCCAAAAGTTTAATGAAAATGTGTGCTTGATGTGTGAATCGCATGTCATCTAACGGTTATTCAGCACGAACAAAAAGTAAACGACAGGTTTGTGCCGTACTACTCAGGAGATTTTTTCTCCGTTTCCGGAGTCAGAATTCGGACCAGTTGAAGCCGGTAATTTTTGTCAGCAAACCATTCCAAGTGACCAATTAGGGAGAAGAAGGAATTTCTCATTGTCTCTTTAAATCATTTCACTGTCCACAAATCACCGTCGTGGTTCAGAAATAGATTCACTATCCATCCATTCTTGGGGATCAGATTGACTTTCAGGTGCCAACGCCAAAATTGGAGTGTATAGGTATAGGGACAGTTTGCCATGATGTATGCATAACTCAGGAGGGGCAAAACCCCCGTGGTCTCCTGGGGAAATTTTATCCTCATTCATAAATGATACTACTTAGAAGAGAAGCCGATTAACATTTGAATCACGACATAATCCCGAAGTCATCCACACAATATCGCTCATCTTCTGACCTCGCGATGTTTTCCGTACGTAGCTGTATGCTCATACGTCTCTAATCTGGTCATCTATATCTATGTACTCACTCGCGGTTCGTTACACAATGATAGCCCATTCCCCAAAATGCCTTTCATTTAGAGAGGAGTAATTTTGCAGCGTGAGCGCATTTTGGCGAGTGGAATTCAGGCGGCGGAACTGAAATTCAAGCAGTCGGCCTCTGAGATAACGCATGCATTCGATTTCTACTGGCGGAGTATGATAAATCGGTAATGCAGGGCGAGTCTGCTGGAATAACCAATCGAACTTCCGGAGAAAATCGATTATTTTCGGACATCGTTTTCCCTAAGACCACTCGGCATTTTCGTTCCGTGGTTTGCTTGCGCATATATTATTTTATTGGTGCTGTTTCGGCACCACGATATATACAATGCGTTACTCGCATCTGGTTACTTGAGTCTTCTCTACTCGGACGACTGGGGGATATGGTCAACCGCGGCCCCAGAATCCGAAAGAAGATAGGTTCGGGGTTGCATTCCGGATGTCTTCCAGAAATTCAACGGATTGTGCTTATGACCACAAACTAGAAACGGTCCCAATGAGAATATGCGTATGAATTTTACTTGAGTGGCCAATAGTATCAGAGAATTAGTTAAATGTTTAAATGGGTAAATTTGTAGGCACTCACAATTTATTTTATTTTACGGCTCCCGAAAGTTCCTTGGGACAAGACATCCGTTGTTAGCCTCGATTTCTTAGATGTCCAGAGTCAATGCAGGCTTGAGCACCCACGCACAAAACCTTTCATTCACTAAACGGCCTTCTTGCTCTTTGCTGTTCGTTCAGATTTGGAGTCCTGTTGACACCGTGGCTAGCAAAAATTAACTCTGACCGATAATATTTCAGAATCTTCCTTCGAAGGGGTTTCATTTCAATACTATGCACTCCAAGTCATCCGCGGCAAATACCGGCCTGAATTTTCAGTCATAAACTAACGAGTGAAACTGCCAGTTTTCGTTTCTACTGTCGTATGCCTTTTTTCTTTGTTATTACAACCCGTCGACCCTTTGCTAGTTGGCTTTTGAGTGCATTCCTTTCATCTTTAGTGTAATGGTAATTTCTCTGTTGTACTACTAACTATCTTCTATCAACAATCTGTAGTATGACCCAGAAGGCTGCATAATATCCAACAATTTCTTTTATTGGCGGTCTTGGGACGTTTAATATTTTCTTTCAGAAGTATGATGCCAAGAAGCGGGCAGCAAAGGCATGTCACCTGTCATGTTAGCTCATGTATACCATATTAGCTGACTGACCTAGAATAAAATGTGGTTATTGATTGACCTGAAGTTGAATCAGCTGATCGATCACAAGATCAGCCGTAACGCAATCTTGCAAACTAGTCGAGGAAGTGATTACGATGGATGGGAAAACCGAACCATATAGTTGGTATACATATTATGAACCCATCGTTCCAATCACCGCAGATTGTGTTTTGGAATGGCCAGATGAGAGAAACCGTAACGAGTTCCCTGTTATATGTCCAGTTCATGGTATTCTCGGTCGCTGCACTTATTGCCATACTTGCCCGTGTGAAGATGGGGCTAAGTCAGCTGGAAAGGAAACATCGAAATCGCACAGTCGTAGGGTAACATCCGTAGAAGATGCATTACGTCATATTTGGTGCGGTGAAAATATCCCTTGCCTGTTCAAAGCACTGAATAGTGGGACACCAGCCGACTCCACGGAAAACAGGCGTTCAATGTTCAACGGGGCCCAGTTGAGTCTAACACCAAGAGGCCCGGTGATTGTAAACAGCCATTCTTTGAAACCATTGGACGAGAGGACAAAGAGGAAGCCTAATATTAATATTTCTAAGCTTAAGCTTGGTCCCGTATATGCCTATCTTCGTGACCTTGGTCTGTTTAATGAGTACTGCATGGTATTTAAGAGCGAAATTCGTAAATCTCCACCGGAAGATGTAAATTTTGACCAAAAGTTCAAGGAAATCATTGTCTACCGTAAATACCATTGTACCGGACTTTTGGTGAACATCTTCCCAAAGACCAAATGTTTCGTGACAGAGATTGACTATTCGCATTTCGAAATTCGACCCGACCTACATTACGGAGACCAAATCTTGGAATTTGGACATTGCGTTTTGCAATCGGAACTTGATGATCTCAGCCGCCACCCACAAGGGCATGACGTGTTTCGTCTGAGAGTACGCCCGTGTCCATTCTTAAAATGGCTGACACTTTCCGTCGGATCCTGTCCACTCGTGACAGACTCTGCACACCACCGAAGCAAACGATGCGGTCACCGTAGCCACCGGGATTTAGGTTTCTCTTTGAATAATGGATGTGTAACCGCAGTCGCTATGAACTCTCCGGCATCAGAAGCTGGTCTCAAACCGGATCACTTCATCGTTGAAGTTAACGGAAATTTCGTTGCAAATATCAAAGATCATGAGAAAATATGTTTGATAAGACAAGCAATTACCGATAGTTGTTCACGCTCTGTAATTCTTGGTGTCATCCCGGTGAGGATACACAGGCAACTGCACGTAGTCGATAATCTGCACTACGTGTCCACAAACAGTGGTTTTAACCTAGACGCTTGGGTGAAAGCAGAAGCTTTTGGACTTTGGTAAGTCAGCGCTGTGTACTCGAAGATTCAGCTAATCTCTTTTTTATGTTTCGTGACTACTTGAATCAGACCTAGAACTGTCGGAGATCTCTTGGCCGGTAGGCGAACTTCCGTATGTGAATTTTTATTCTGCAATGTTTAACTAGAATGTTTCTCGCCTCGTAAGCCTTTCCGTGAGACTGCTATTTCTGGGGGTTAATAAATGAGTCTAATCAAACGTCTAGGTACGGAATTTCAATTGCTTATTATTACTTTGGCACCATGATTTAGTTTGACGAATGATTTGTTCAGTAGCTGCTAATCTTCTTCCTGATTTTTGCTCTCCAATTAGTCAATCCTAGCTCCAGATCGCTATCTTCCATCCCTACTTGCTCAAGTTAGAACAATCAAAGTTACCCGTTCTATTGAGTGAAACCACATTTCCAGGTTACTTTGCTTGAATATTTGCGTTTTTGCGGTTGCCATTATTCCACCAGTTGTCAGGGTCGCGCTTTGATTGGTCCGTCTTGTTTAGTGCATTTCATCCGGTTTAGTTTATGCCGTTTTCTTGACGAATCCGGACCGCTCGCCCTGGTTGGCCAACACTCCTCACGATATGGACTTTTCAGTTTTCCATGTTCACCCTATTGCCTTCTGGCCGGGCCATTGTCGGCTGGCCGCTGGTAGCCAGTGGGTTGACGCGGTCTCAGTCAGTTCTAGCGGTGTGTATTCGCCCGCTGTCTGGCAAGGTTGGGTTAGATTTACGCCTGCGTATCGACGGCGATTTGTCCGGCACGGTCCAGCGTCGGGGAACTACTGAGAACCAATGAGACAACTCTGCTAGACTCGGGTCCGATGCCGATTCGATTACCGTTTCTTCAAATCCGCCTCTTCTTACTTCATTTATTAATTAAATAATAATGTACATCATTTCTCAGGGAGGGGGCTGCCTAGTAGGAAACTTAGCCGGTGGTGGAAGGATTCGAACTCACGACTTTCACGTCCAAACGACACGACCCTATGCGCTTGGCCACCGCCGGCCAAGTGAGTTTATGTTCGTAAACTTTCCGTTCGGCTTCAGATCCTTGTCACAAAACAGCCCTGGAGTATTATGTTCTTACAGGGAAACATTCTCGGTTTAGACAACTGTTATGTCGAAATCGATTCACCAAGCAACAAAACAACATAGAGAGGATGCAGTAGTTTAAATTTGAACTCTGGCTGACGAAGGCCGCTTCATAAATTGATTTAGGATTCGCGAATGATTTGAGAATCGCGAAGACCAAAACGTCAGCTTTGATGGTCCACTGGAAGACCATTTTAAAACAAAGTCAAGATAGCATTGTATTTCCAGTAGTTGGAGGGGCAATTGCTGATTTCTCTGCTGCCTCCATGTATGATTACTTTTGAGTTGGGAGCATCTAATATTGCTGTTTTTTCGGTTGATGATTTCTGTGATTCCTAACTGCTGTTCTCGGTACTTTGTCCTCCCTCCACCAAGTGCAAGGCAACGACATCAGATCCTCGGCTGCTTCCACTCAAAGTCAAGAGCTCACGATCAAGTTACCTCTTTTTCCATATATTTTGTCCCCTAGAGCCTAACTTTTTGACTGAATTCTCTTATATGAGGTTTCCACATTCACTAACACTGGATACTCCAAATGGTTGGCAATTTGTTAGCATCTCGGTTACCACGGATGATCTTTCTCAAGACCTGATCATCATTCTCCCACGCGTTCTCCGGTCTGCAACACAACTGATTTGGATTCTTCGAAAGTGTGGGACAATTCTCTTATGCGTTGGTAGTAGGAGGTATCATCGTTCAACTAGCCATTAAAAAACCATGGAAGCAGTGTGCAGCTGTTTCATCCTTGTTAGAAATCATCAGCAGTGCATATCCACCGCGCTCGAATTTGGACGCGAACCCGGGACGAACGAGTTTGAGTCGAACGCCTTAGCCATTACGCTACCGGGCAGGTTCTGAACGGTTTTTTGGACTTCGCCACCGGATGACATTACACCTATCCGTCACTGACTTACTCAGGCCGCTAGCGCACAGCGTTTCCCTCTTACCGCAACACTGGCACAGTCGAAGACAGAACCACTGGTCTAAGAATGCCATTTTTCTAGCATTTACATGGCAATGGGTTACGGGATTTACCTCTTTCTATGTTTCTTCGTATCTCAATGATTACCAACAAATGTTGGATGCAGAAGCGTTTTTCCATAGAGTTGATTAAAAAAATTCATAGTTCTCAAGGATCTAAGACAGTCATTTGGAATATCCTATATCTCGTTGTTTTTCAGTTTGAGAATATAAGCGTTGTAACATCATGGACCGTCGTGTAGACCGATAAGACTTTGATGAAGGGTGGAATTTGTTTAATGCATCGTGGTTTCCTGGTACATGTAGGAAGGAATAACTGTTATCAATTAAAAGTCTGTTTTTCTTGTCACCTTCCAGTTACAATGCTTGATCTGAACCGCGGACTTCAAAACAGAAAGCCCGCGGAAACCAACGGGAGGCACTGGTATCCTAAGAACAATTTGACTTTTTATTTATCACGTTTCGTGGTTTTCACGTCCCCTTGGATCCAGTTTAACAGAAAGCAAAGGATAATTGCTTTCTAAACTGCTCGTTATCCCTCCGTGCCCTCAATGTGTTTCAACATTCCTTTCCCGCATAAACACAAGTAATCGGACGAGAAAATGACATTCTTCAATACAATCGAGGGTTTTTAGTCAACCATAAGAAATCATCGAAATCTTAAGAAATAAAAACGGATGTGATGACTTCCACTGGGATGAAGATCCAATGGTTCTTCATGAAGTAAGTTGTTCGACAACGGAACTGCTGCTGCACAAATTGGGGGACTTTTACTTCAAACCTTAACGATTCGTGTCAGCTGTGCATGGTACTTATTCAGTATTCCAATAAACGTCCCTGGTAAATTCGGATTCGACAGCACCCATAGGTTACCACATTATTCCCTCAAGGTGCTTAAAGCGCTATTCAGCAGATTGAAAACGCGGAGACTGCTGAAGACACCACTACTTTTCTGTGTAAATGTATCGGTTTTACCCACCACACCGTAACATGTCTATGAGAGATCATAGTCAATCAGATTGCAGCAAATTTCGGAATCCCCAATCGGCTGTATGGATCTTTAAAATTGTAGGATAATGTACTGCGTGGAATCTGTGGATGGACTCAGGGATGGAACCGAGGCCGAATATCGTCCTGCAATCAACCAAACATTTTGCCTGTAACCACAGATTTCGCGAATGAAATGCGTTTGTATGCACTGACTTCGGATGTGAATTCCTCTACTAAACAAGTCTCCATGGTGAAACTCATGCTGGTTTTAAAAGGTAAGATGGTTGCTTGTGCAGAAGAAGGGCATCATCTACTAAAGGTAACCCACAGTGACATTCAGTTCGATGCAGCGTATACAGCTAATGTAGCACCGATGTGCTCTAGTTTTCCTTCACATTCTAGGACAGTGTACTTTTGGGTGAAGAACGAACAAAAAGCAATGAGTATAGAAGTTATGTAGTTGAAGAAAAATTTCGAATGCTGACTTCAGCACCATATCATGTCCCCTAACGTGTTTAAACAACTCGCGGGAGGATGCTGTGGATTCCAGCCTATCAGTTTGACTGAACCTGCTTCAGTCAATTCGGTAGTTGAGGTTTTCATACTTCCTTGGCATTCGGTCGAACCAAATTGACCAATATCAGCTTTGGTGAACGATGTACACCAAAGAAATCCATCTCTAGGTATGCATAACATGTTCCAATTAGCGTAACCTGTGCCAATTCAGCCTGCCCCCTAATTCGCAAAACTCCGACGTCACGTTTCGCTCCAATTTTCGCATCCATTAACGTTGCGCCAAAATGCGCTGGTTTTTGTTGCTACCTCGCAAAGCTATCTACGGAAAACACAACAAGAAACAGCAAAATATCGATCGCCAAACGATAAGTTAAAGGACTATATGCCGTCTGGCAGGATCTCGTGGATCCCAACTCAGCACCAGCCAGTCCACTAATCAACGTTTTCTTACCTGGCTGGTCAGTGTAAACCATCAGCCGCCTAGAAAAACAACCTAGAACGAGGTAGATTTTCTGCTGCCATAGGCAAACCAAACCCCGACCACCGTAATTAACTCAAGTTCAGTCCCTCTCCTAGGGATTGAATCCCAGGCTACAGTATCTTACTTCTAGCCTCTGAGTTACTGCAAAAATTCTCGCGCCAGCACTACGGTAACAAAGGTGTCCAAACATCGAAAGCCTTCGCACATTCGTCTTCAACGGTTATGTTCCTGAGCTGTGTAGCGTAAGCTACCTTACGTTGTTGTAGATACTCGACCTTTGATCGACAAACGGATGTAACCCCGGTGCTACAGATGCTTAAACAAGTGTTGAATTTCAATCCACAATTTGTTAGTACCTTCCATTCACAAGTCTTGTTAGTGAGCTAAAGCATCTAAAATGAAAATTCAGCAAGCAAGCACGTTATCTGGTAACTTCCTGATCAGGCAATGAGACATACAAAATGTTTTCGAATACTAAGTGCTAAATATGTTTATCCATGTGTCTATGATTGTTAAGGTAAATAAAGAATATCAAAGTCGTTGACATGTGCATATGTATATCCGTATACATACCAGATTTCACCAGAACAATGGTTGCAAGAGGAGGAAAGAAAAAAGAATCCGTATTCAGGGTTCGCCATTTATATGACAGGTATTTCATTCTCCACGTTTACATCATCTGGACGCACAAATCAACAATGGGCGTTATACTGACCGAAAAAGTGAGTTGGTTGGGGACCCATAAGCCCAGCTTTTGATCCAAGCCTCTAACTGACAGAACAGTAAGACTGGGTGGGAGTATCGGGGCCCGCCGGAAACTGCTGATCGATTGCTCAGTTCATACACCATTCGGACGAAGCCCGATATCATGAGTGCTCAGCACACCCTTCCGTCTACAGATACACTTGAGGCACGGTGTAGCATGCTACGTAATCCGACGGTAGAGTTTCAAATCAGGATTTAGCCAACTTCTCTGGACTGATTACCAAGGGTCAACCTGATGGTAACCAACAGATTTTTTCCGTCTTGTTGCTTCCTAGAGAACACCTCGGCCAATAGCAAGAAATGAGCGGGGTTCCCCAATCAGGTTTTTGAGATGTGCGGTCACTTTGAAGCATTCCTAGAGATGTTCGGAGAGAGTAGCCACCACGGGGTCTGAGTGGAGCACTCCCGACGTTCGGAGGCTAGAAGTGGGGAAGCGGCGAACCGAAACCCCATGAGAATGTTGCTAATGGAAGGGTTGAGAAATGGAGGGAACCACATTGGGCTCTCAGAACACTGAAAGGATTCGCGTGATGCGAAGTTAGGTTTGCAGTAACCGGATTCAATTACTTTAGTAACGTCATCAAGTTTCTCGATGAGTTATGAATCTTTTACGCGTCGAATGGCTGCCAGTCGGCGAATGAGGTTACTCAAAATGAGACTATCCACAATCCCGCCATCTATAGGTGGAAATATACCATAACATAACACCTTGGATCCCAAGAATTTTAAATAGAAACGATATATTCGGATCGGTGGGCAATACGTTGCGTTGAGTTCCCGTGTCACGGTGTCTATACCAGTTGCTGATGTCGAGGTCAAAAGCAGAGCAGTTCGCAGGATGAATTCGACTCAGTTTCGTTCTTACAAATTTCGCCCTATTAGGTCCCGGTTTTGATTGCTACCTCGAAGTACCGAATAATTATGACTTCTGTGGAGCCCATGATAGCGTGTTTTTTCAACATCATGAGGTTTCACACCTGATCTATCTAGTCAAATGAAGCGTGGACACTTTTTGGGAGAGACAAATATACTACCATCATGCGCAAGGGACACATGAAAACTGCATACCCATGAGTAACAACGGTTATTAATGATTGTGAAAATATTACGCAGGTAATGCCGAAGTCACGAGCAGGGTGCTCGGGATCGACGTCACCCACTGAACTATGCACTAACAATCGGTAACAAAGATTAGAGTTGGGGTTACTTACATCCGCGGTGCCGGATAGAGGCGAAATGAAAAATCAAGTGGATAGAATTAGAGGGTGTAACACCGCTTGGGCGATAAACGAAGCACCGAAACACTTAGTTTTCAGACTGAAACCTAAGCAAACCGCCATACAGTCTGGTTAGATGATGAAGTTAAACCATTTCCAGCTCTGCGATCCTCACTTATGCCTTTAAAAGGTATGGACCAAAACCAGCATTGAATTATTCGTTGAGTGGACGAAAGAACAGAGCCGATGTGACAAATCTATTGGTACTATAACAGTACTAATGCGTTCGGAATTCGTCGGCAGAGGATGGACGAAATAGTTTAATCGTAGAAGCAGCAGTAACAAAAACCCGAAACTAGGCCGGTGAGGTAGGCTGTTTGCAATCAGGAGAAACTGTTCATACGTGATTTGTAGACTAACCCTAGGGACCATGAAAAGAATGAACTGAGTGGGCAAACTAAATACCGGAAGCCATCTCACATGTGATAATCAGGGTAAAGGTCAGACGTGCAAAAAGTTAAGAATGACCATCGCCCGCTGATCTGTTCCTCGTACGCGTGCGTCAGAATGCGTCCGCCGTGAGTTGATTCTCGTCCAATGATGAGTGCAGAACAAAGCAAACGCCAGGCATGCCCCAGAAAGTCAGTGAACTTGCAAACCGAACTAGGCTCTTCTACTGTAATCAAACACTTCCGCATAGCCACCGTTCCAAATGCGCTCAATGATATTCATGGGCAAAAGAGCAACTGACATACATCAAAGCTTTATCATGCAGGAAAATAATTTTCGTTGTGGGAACATTTCATGAAGATTCTCCTGAGTATCTTGAAAGAGGAGTTTGTTGCCGATGTTTCACTTGAGATTGACAAATCATTTTGTGGAAGAAGTGAGATAAACTGACTATTATTGGATAACAATTACACAGTTCAATTGAGTGCATTTCTAGTGAGTTGCTTGGATGTGCTTCTTGAAACGGGTACAGAAAATAGTCTCTGATCATAGGAATATTCTAATTGACGATCACCATCGCCTCTAGGAGCATCAATCTTTGATCGTGGGTGAATAACCGTGCCATCAGATCGATTGGATTGAGCAAGACTGGAAGTTTGGTCCCCAGATCGCTTTCGGTCAGTCGAGGACGGGACTTGAAAGAGTGCCAGTTTGCGTAGCATGCTGTAGATAACATCCGGATTGCAACCCAGCGTCAGAAGAGCCTGTATATGTCTGGGTAAAAGTGAATTATGACGACGTGGTCGTGTTAATTGCCCAAGTGACAATAACTAGGGTAAAAAGTGAAATGTATTTACCACCAATGGTATTTTAGTATTACACAATCATAAAAGAGGCTAAGTATCTTCTAGTTATATCTACCCATTAGTATACACTCAGAATAGACTGACTACGCCGTACAATATATTCGGATACAATATGTACTCATTCTTCATCTCACTGGTACGCGGAATAACATGATCACCACTACCCCTGTTAAACGAACCTAAAAAGTTGGTGATAGTCTTTTGGAACACAAAACAATCAAAATTCAAATCACGATTCCAATTTGTTCTTGTGTGATATAGCGGCCTGTGTTATACAGCAGTACTCATCTCAAGTCGAAAATTCCGTCACATCGCGAAGGTAACTGACGGCAGGGGCCCAGTGAAGTTGGCTTAAGCCAGCAACTGCCGGAAAAATCAATTAAAGGACGCTTGATCCAAGCATGAGGATTTTAGCTCAGCCACTTCGCGCTGTCTCAGGGACAGGTTCTCGAAAGAGCTTAAGACTTTGGCTGGGAATCCCAGGTCGTTCACTTGGTCAGTAGATGTACTCCCTAGCAGTATGTTGGCTCGCCACAACATCAAAGCACTGACGAAATCACCTCGATAGGTGATGAAACTTTCGCAATCAAATTGCCCAGCTCAGCGAATAAACCAATGCCATCCTGTTGAACCTGAGCTACGAGAAAGAACATCATTCTATAACCTGCTATCATATATATATATACCGTTCTAATGAATTTGGGAAATAAAACCAATTCCGCACTGCACAAACTGTCTCGCAGGACAATCAGGACTGCGTTGCCTATTTTTCCAAGTGAGACGGTCAGTGATAAGTATGCTACCGTTCAGTTCCCATGCCTTATGGATCAAACTTCTCAGTCAAAAGCTGTGGTTAGGGTTCCCAAATAAAAACTGCGATGAGAACATTTGCGAAGTACAGTTTGCCTGAACATCCACAGCATTTTTACTTTGAGGAACTCTGCTACCTTCCAATTCTGTGATGTGGGTTTCCTCCATAGTCCTTTTGTTTCACGATGTTTTGACTTTTCTCTCACTACCGCTCAGTACTGGGAGGAAGTAGCCAAAATCAGAACACGTTATCGTAAGGTTAAAACTTGTATAAACGCTACAAAGAAATCGTTTCTTCCATAGTTATCCATCGGGTTTCAAGTGTATTTCTAATGAGACAACGTTCAAAAAAATCATGGGGGGCTGATGAACTGGCCCGCCAACTCCTAAACGGTGCGATCACGCAGTACCAGTGTACTATTCTGCCAAGTAGTATTTTTATTTTCACTTGCATCCAATGTCCCTAGCTTGCATGTTGGTGATTCACCCAATACGACATTACCATTAAGACCAGAAACGGACAATTTGAGAATCGGGATCAAAGCAATCTGAAACAAGACAGGGCTGATCCGCTCCCATACGGCTAGATAACAGCTCAAATCAACTGTCAAATTCAGTATAAAAGTTGAATTTAATGAAGGGCTATCAAACAGGTGACATTGCGCGATTACTTTATCCTAAATTAAACAAGACTCCAGAAAGTTCGAAAACAAAATCAGCACATTTGCACACATCCATTGCACAAATTAGATGAAATACAATGCACTTGGAAGCAATAGGACCGACGGAGGCTTAGGTGCCACAGTAGCGCCAATGATGTGTGTTGTAACTGCAATGATTGCGTGGTGGACTTGAAAGAAACCGTAATATAGGTTTTGCCAGCTGCAATTACATTTATTTGTTCCCAAACCATCTCAGTTTACGAGGAAATTAGACCCATTAAAATTGCATACGATTTGGTCGTTATTATTTCGAGTGGTTTTAATGGGCTTCTTTCCGAAGAGTTGGCAAACAGGATTTAGTAGTCAGTCAGTCTATTGATGTTGTATTGATTCAGTCTCGGTTGATGGCCGTTGAATTTTGCCTAGAGAAATGCCCGCACATAACAGGAGGCCGTTCAACGAAAGAAAATTGAAAATGGACGATGCGTCAGTCAATATCTTTTTAGTGAGCAGTAAAATAGAATTCTAAAGGAGAATGATACTCGGCGATTTCACTTTCGATTCGTCAAAAATACACCCAACCGTATGCTTCGAGTTTCTAAAGTATAGCCCAACACATATAGCTTTCGAATTAGAATGGCAGAATATTCGAAGATATACCAGGAAGTGTACAATCCAAATGCACGTCTTGCGCTGTTTGTAATGGGTTTGTGTTGTTGCTTATGATCTGGGAATGTGTTAACAGCGGAAACGATACAGACAAATACTGACAAAGTGAAATCGAAATTACTCCTACTTGGCTCAGATTTTACAGTAATTGAACTCGTGCTACTCTGCTGTTCTTGGCTGCTGAAAAACAGGAAAAGTTAGCAAGTAGAAGGCAAATTATTGCGCAAAAATAACGCAGACGAAGTTCGAGTGAGGTTAAGCCACCGGTTGTGATATCCACTAGTCTCCTAATCTCTCAAATCATCCCAAGGGAGGGAATTTTAGTATGCATTCGATGAAGTTCATTAACTAAGATTTTTCGGCCTTTTCACCATGCCACTGACCAATTCCTCGGCCATCATCTGGCCAAAGAAAATAGGTGACCTGGAGATAATCTGCAGTATTGTAAACAAGCACTAAATCCGCGAGTAGAAATGACCGTAACTTGATCATAAATGAGCGCTGCGGCAAAAATTTCGCACCCACCATGACAATTTTCAGCCATGATATATCATTTTCTAATCACTCACTGAGACAAAAATATATTCATCATTAAGTGCTGCCTGTCTCTAGCTGCGTTTTGACTTTAGAAGTTATCTAAGTAGGTAGGTTCTGTGACTATCTGGCATCCTGAACTTATGAGGGAGTGCATTGTTGCCTTGATAAAATGTGTTTGGGACGACGCCGAATTGGTCGTTATTGGCAATCATAAGAAAATAAATCACCATTGCGAAGACAACAATCAATGGCTGTGGATGGATGGTTCGGAAAAGTATGATCAATCTTCGATGGGGCGACCCAGGCGGGAAAACGTTCAACTGTAATTGGGCTACGGAACCAAGGCGACCGATAAGCGAATCAGTCAACTAATAGTTGGCGGCTTAGCTTTCCAACAATATGATTTTCATCGACCGCTTACGGGTCCCGACAAACGCAGAAGATGAAACCAGGAACTGTTCAAGAAAACCGCTGAAACTAATGATAATTACAAAGTCGCAGATACGGACCCATAAATACTCGATGCTTCTGCTGGACATAAAACTCCTTTGCTAACGGAAACAAACGATACCGCTGTGGAGATTGGATCGATCAACGATTCCCAACACGGTATCAGAGCGGACTTTACAGTTTTACAATAAAAAAATCCAAGCGTACTAATCAATAACACAGCACGTTCGAAACGGCGAATCAAGTTTTGGGATGCTTTGGGTAGGCTTCCCTTGGGATTGTTTACAAGCGAAAAGTAACTATTATCCTTAGTTTCAAATGGACCTTCAATTTCTCCGATACATTTCGGTTTTGAAAGATCATTTCTCAACGCTGCAGTAAGAGCACAGATTTCTCCCCCATAGCAAGTCCCGGTTTTTTTGCAATTATGTAAACCTAACGTACTGTGATCCCCTGAGTGGTCCAATCATGCAAGCGCTCAACCTGGATGCATAAGCAGCTTGGTATTCACATGATATGTTCCCTCTCACTCGCTGATCTAACAAGCGCCTATACATATCAAAAAAGCGATTGCTTTTGATCCTAAAACTGGCGACCATTTGCTCACCATAAAGTGGAATATATATAACCGGCCACTACTAGCAGGAGAACACTTGGAACCTTCGTCAGGGCCGATTCGCGAAATAACTCCTCTCCAGGTGTAACTCTTTAAGTTCCCCGATATTCTATACTCATACGACAGCAGGTGGTTTTGCCTCTTAGCTTCTATTCGAATGTACTTTGTTTTGCTTATCTGTTCTTCCATCCCAATTCCGGATTACTACCTCCCTATCGTCACTCTATATCATACAAAAGGTCGGTTAGACCCTATAGACACAACCAAAAGCAAACTGTTCCCAAATAAGCGCCCTTTAGCAACTTCATGCGAGAACAGTGATAGTACTACTTGCACAGATAGACAACTGTCTTATTCAAAATATTTGAACGAGTTTTCACAGCACCGGTAAGATGGATTTTGCCACATGACTCAAAAACATGGTCGCGGCTCACAGATATCCGGAGACTGTCAATGTTTGCATATAGGTGTCTACTACATATTATTATCGGTATTTCATGCACCATTATCGAGCAACATCTAAACGCTCTAGGTGTTAGCGGACATGAAGTAATGGAACAGAATATAATTATCCTGCACAGTTGTAGGAAATGTTGAGCGCCCTAATATGACAACTCGCTGATTTTGTTAGTGGATGCATACCAGTGGCCTGAAAACCACTTACGCAATGGACATTTCTGGAGCGAAGTTCCTTGAAAAAGTTGCCCTCGCTTCCTATTCCCGCCCAAGTTGTTCACTCTCACACGAATAAAAAGAAGTCTTGCTAAAGGATTAGAAGAGAATGCATCACGATAGGGGAAATTTTGCCGTCGTGATGATGAAGATATTGTCTTGATTCTGTAAGAATAGAAAATTAGAAGACAACAATTCATGCGAAAGCCCTGCGTATCACTATCACAGTTTAGTAAACAGGTTACCCTGAGTGGAGTGGTTTTCTTTTAATCTGACGTAATTCAGATGAAATCCCACTTGAGTCGAGGGTATGCGTCAAATAAAATCGTATCACGGACTGAATCTTGATCTTATCCAAAATGCGCGTTGTGTACTGACGCGAAAGTTGGAGTATGGGGTGAAAACAATTTCACCGTGGAGTTACTGGATGCCAAAACAAAATGATCAAAAAATCACTGGATAGTGGCGGGTCGATCGATTGCCATTGCTTATTCAGACACGATTTCCAGCAAAACGTGCCTCAGAGTATTATGATTAAGTCTCACTCTGATCTTTCTTGCAAACTCGTAATGTGTCACGACTGAAGAACACATAGTAGTGAAAATGGGTTAGCGACTAAATTCCTAGCTTATCTGCTCGCCAGCCGATTCCAAAGCTTGAGGCTTGTTGACCAAAGTAGTCACCAGCTCAAGCTGGAAAAGAAATACATAAATATTGAAGAAGATTAAATCATAATCTCCTTCGAAGTCGTGCCTCTTTTCACATCAATATCCTTAGATTTGGCAACGCAGACACCAATGGAGCGAACAACTGAAGTCCAGCAGCGCATGCAAATTATTAGAACTGTGCCCGCGAATATACTTCAAGTGTGAGGGTACGTTTTATGAACAAAAGAAGAGAACCCAAATGGGCTCACCAATATCGGGCTTCATTGCAGAGACAACAAATCAAAATTGTGGCTGAGCTATGTTGACAACACATTCATAATCAGTAAACGATCTGAACTACGACGAACTTTCACTATCATCAACAGAGTTTTCACGGAAATCAAGTTCACTATGAAGATAGAACATAACAACAATCTAACGCTTCTAGACGTGCTCAACACTCGGACAAATACAGGAACATTGGAAACATCTGTATATCAAAAAACACGCACATAGATCAAATCCTACAATTTCAAAGCAAACACCCAAGTTGTCACAAGAGAAGCTGCATCAAGACACCTTTCAAAAAAACAATCCCACTGCGGCACTGCGGAGCGAGGAAAACAAGGAAAAAACATCTATTTCAACTGCTACTGCGTAACGGGTACACATGAAGCTTCATCAGACGAAGCACCAACAAAAAAAACAGTACTGAAAGACGATCGCCCAACAGACAAAAACACCAACCGTACGCCTTACATAAGACATCTCTGAAATGACAACAAGGTTACTCAGGCCCCATGGAATTGAAGTGGCGCACAAGCCAACAAGAACCCTACGAAAGATTCTATAGAAGACCAAAGAACCGGCAACTGACAAGAATCGAATTAACGATGTCCATCAAATCGACTGCAAAGACTGCCACAAACAATACACTGGACAAGCCGGAAAGAAACTCGGGACACGAATCCATGAATATTNAAACTAAAACTGTGGCTGCGCTATGTTGTTGACACGTTCGTAATCATTAAACAATCTAAACTAAAACGAAAATTTCACTATCATCAACGGAGTCTTCATGGTAATTAAGTTCATCATGGAGACTGGACATGACGATAGTCTGCCGTTTCTAGACGTGCTCGTCACACGGGCAAATATAGGCACATTGAAATCATCCGTATGCCGCAAAAACACGCACACAGATCAAATCCTACAATTTCAAAGCAACCACTCGAGCTGCACCAGGACACTTTTCAGGAGAGCACAATCCCGCTGTAGTACTGTTTCGAATGTTTCTGCTCAACGACCACACACGAAACTTCGTCAGACGAAGCACCATCGGAAGACGGTACCGAGAGATGATCACCGAACAGACCAAAACTCGAACCGTCCCGCCGTGCATCAAACGTATCTCTGAAATGACAACAAAATTGCTCAAGCCCCATGGGATTGAAGTGGTGCATAGGCCAACAAGAACCCTACCGAGGATTCTATCGAATACCAGAGGACCGAAATCTGACAAGAATCGAATTAACGTTTTTCATCAAATCGACCGTAAAGACTGCGAAACACGGTACACGGGACAGACCAGAAAGAAACTCGGGACGCGGATTCACGAGCATCAATTGGCAGGAAAAAGGCACGATCCACTCTCTCTAATTTCAGTTCACGAAGACCGGGGAGGTCACAAGTTCAATTTCAAAAACGTGAGGATCGTCGCCTGAGATAGAACAAAACATTCGAAGGAATTCCTCAAAGCTGGGCACTCCTCGGAAAGATCGGTAAACAGACGTCGATCCGTACTACCTAAAGCCATCGATCCGGTCACGGGACCAATCAGCACAAACCAGTGGGAACGGACGCTGATTCATCCCACAACATGTCACCAAAAGACAGGTGAACAACGCAACTGGGCAGCATCTCCACCGTACCACTTCACCCAGAGCAACCAGTCAACACCGACCAAAGACTGAGTGACCCATTTAATCGGTCGAGGAAGACCAGACACTCGCCACAATATCATAGCACTGATGATACCATCTCGGGTGGTTATAAAACGTTTACAATCAAATTGCCCAACTCAGTGGGCAAATCAACACCATCCTATTGAATCTGAGTTACGAGAAAGACCCTTCTCTAAGGTGCTATCTATGTATGTGCATGTATTCACGAATCTCGTACAAACGTAGTGCCAAAAAATGACGATGGAATAATGATGGTAATAATAATAATAACAATAATAATAATAATGGTACTCAGTGGGCAAAGCAAGGGATAGGAGGTTAGAAAATTAAACACTTTTTGTAAGTTTTATCACGGTATTCTTGTTTGTTTGTTCTTTGTTTATTGTTTTGTTATACGTGGAAGAAGAAGAAAGATGAGGGCCACCACACCGTTCCAAACAAGATTGACGCTACCGACCCCGATTTCGAGCCATATCCGCCAGGGTCTCCAACCAGCGATTTTCGGTGTCGTTTGCGTTCCTGTTTGGTCCACGATAAGACGGCCAAACTGGAGGTATACGTTTTCAAACTCATCGTTTATCCACCGCACCGTCCGGCGAGCGCGAATGAAGTGCAATGAGATAGACGGTGGGTGGGCATTCGCAGGACGTGACCTAGCTATCACAATGGACGTAGAGAAACAATTCCTTTCATTGATGCACAGTCAAACCCAAATACTCTTCTTCGTACTTCGTCACTATCAACATGTTGTCACCATTTCCATACGAGTGGCTCCAGACACAAATGACTCAACATAGTCAGCGCAGGTCCTTTCGAACTTGCCGGGTCTATGAGCAGGCTTAATTGCCAGTCTGCACTGGATTTTTGATGATTAGTAACATACGACGCGGATGCCACAAGTGCCTCAAAGTGGTAACAGGCAAATTTGCTTTTTATATGCGGTCTTGGGGCCACTTCGTATGAATTTGGTGACAACATGTGTGATAGTGACGATTCGAAGAAGGAGTAGTTTGGGTGTTGACTGTGCATCAATGAAAGGAATTGTTTTCTGCTACGTCCTTTGTGATAGCTAGGTCACGTCCTGCGTAATGCCCCCCACCGTCTATTCTCATTGCACTTCATTTCGCGCTCGCCGGACGGTGCGGGTGGATAAACGATGAGTTCTGATAAAGCGTATACCTCGTTTGCGGCCGTTTATCGTGGGACGCAACATGAGGAACGCAAAACGACACGCGAATAATCTGCTGTCTGGAGAAGCTCTGGGGATATGGCTTCGAAATCGGGGTCCCGAGCGGTCAATCTTGTTGTGGAAACGTAAGGTGGTCGGCCATATCTTTCTCTTCTTCCACGCAATAACAACAATAAACAAAGAACAAACAAAACTAAGAATACCCGTGATAAAAACTTACAAAAATGTGTTAATTTTCTAACCTACCTATCCTTCTTTGTGCCCAACTGAGTACCTATATTATTATTTTTGTTATGCTTCTTTATTAGCATCATTTTCCATTCGTCATTTTCTGCACTACGTTTTTTACGATGATTCGTGAATACATGCACATACATAGATTAGCACGTCCTTAGGATAGGGTCTATTCTCGTAACTCAGATTCATAGGATGGTGTTTTTGCCCATCTGAGTTGGGCAGATTTTGACTGTTAAACGTTTTATAACACCCGCAGATTGGTTCATCGTGCTCATGATATCGTGTGGACGAGTGTTTCGTGAGTCTTCTCGGTACCGATTCAAATGGGGTCACTCAGTCTGTTAGGTCGTTGTGCTGGCTTCTGCTCTGGGGTGAAGTGTACGCGTGGGGATGCTGCCCAGTTGGCGTTGTTCACTGTCTTTTGTGTTTGGTACATGTTGTGGGTATATATGCATGCGTCGCGTTCCTCACTGGTTTGTGTCTGATTGGTCCCGTGACCGTATCGATGGGTGTTAGGTGTGGTACGGATCGATAGTGCTGTTGGTTTGACCGATCTTTCCGATGGAGTGCCCCTATTTGAGGATTCCTATTGCGATAGTTTATGTTCATATCTCAGGCGTCGGGAATCGCTCACGTTTTTGAAAATGAACTTGTGTACTCCCCGGTCTTCGTGACTGAAATTAGGAGATGTGGATCGGCCTTTTTCCTGCTCAATGATGCTCGGTGAATCGCGTCCGAGTTTCTTTTGGTTCTGTCCGATGTTACGTGTTTCGCAGTCTTTACGGTTCGATTTGATTGAAAAACTGTTATTCGATTCTTGTCAGATTTCGGATGCTCTGGTATTCGATAGATTCCTCGGCTAGGGTTCTGGTTGCCTATGCACACTTCAAATCCCATGGGCTTGAGCACATTTTTTGTTGTTCATTTTCAGAGATACAGTTTCTGATTGACGGGGACGGTTCGAAGTTTTGGTCTGTTCGTGTGTTCATCTCTCGGTACTCGTCTTCGATGGTGCTTTCGTCTGACGAAGTTTCGTGTTGGTCGTGAGCAGATAACATTCGAAACAGTATTACAGCGGGTTGTGCTCTCTGAATCCTAGGTTGCAGTCGATTGGGTTCTTTGAATTGTAGGTATTTTCATCTGCCCTAATCGTCAACTGTGCGTGTTTTTGCGGCATCGGTGATTTCCAATGTGGCCTATATTTGCCGTGTACGAGCACGGATGTCTGAGAAACGCAGATATTCGTATGTCCAAGTCTCATTGTGAACTTAATTACCAATGAAGACTTTCCGTTGATGATAGTGACATTTTCTTTTTAGTTTAGATTGTTTATGATTAAGACTGTCAACAACATAGCGCAGCCACAGTTTTAGTTTGATGTCAGCCAGGATGGTTTTTTCCACTTTCTGCACCATTCAGCGAATGAATCAATACATATATATATATATATATATTCCGCAACAAGAATAAACTTGAGAAGGCCCGAAATGAGATTACTAATGCCTACCGCGCCTGAAATAAGCCACAATTTATTTGAATAGGACAGCAATTTTCCCTTACTCCAATTTTCGTCTCCCATATACAACCTTTTTTCTTCCTGCTTCGGTGAGCAAATTGAATGCGGGTATAAGGCAGCGGAAGGTCTTCAAAACATATTCGTCGAAAAACAATAGGTACGACACGTCCATATATACCACATAGTGATGATACCTAATATGTAAATAAGGAACTCACTAACCACGCCAAGCGTGGTCGTGCCGGTTATTTAACTCTGTAGCATATGTTCGGAAGTAGCGAAACGCAACCCAAACAGCCACATTGACACTCAGGGCTGTCGAGGGAAATATGCAGTACCTTGATCTGTTTGCCGCGGTATGCACAAAATCGTCTGTGCACCGTAAGTCGGGCACCTTTACGTTTAAGACAACGGGCTATTTCTTGCTCTTGTTGACACAAATCTGAAGAAAAGGGGGGGGGGCTGAACGCAAGCATTAGACAGAGGCCGGCGAGTGAACGCGGTGAAAATGACAGCCAAGGCACGATTCGGGTATTCGGTTATTTGAAAATCGAAAAAAACCGCTGGGAAAGCTATTTCACATGGGAGGCTAATTGTTTTCGGTGAGTGATAGTAAATGGACGGTTCGCACCAGAGATCCTTATGCAGGACTATAGATTAGATGTTGGTCTCTCTAAATATTTTTTGTACTGTTTCACATTTATGGGTCGGGGTTTACAGGGCATGGCAGATGCAAGTGTTTTCGGTCATCTAGGGTGAAGATTTGATGAGGGAGTGTTATCATGATTTAAAAAGACTGAATATAATCATTCCATTTGCAATGGGGATAAATTGAAGCTCTCCATGGCTTGAATCACTTAGGTTCTCTGTACCGTAGGTAAATTCACTTCACAGCGAATTATTTCGTCTACAAACTTTTGATTTGTAACAGTAAGGTTTATCGGAGGAACTGTGTATGCACTATTGCTAGAAACTATACGTATCAAGATGAGCCGAGACGCCCACGGGTATGGGTAAGAATTTTCTCTCGATTGATTTACATATTGACAGGTATACGAGTTCAATTTTCCAGCGCTTGGGTAGTTTTAAGATACAGGCATATTCTCTGTTGTTATTTCGGACCATCGGAGCAAGGCTGTTATAATTTCCTCGTCGGCTAGTTGTATCATTCCTTGACCACGTCGCCTACGTTGACCTACAATTGCGGTTTCTTCTATCCCAGGAGTACAAAGTAATCTGAATGTAAACTGCCGCGTCATGGCAACCAGCGGCGCGACGATGACGTAGTAGGCTTTTTGTGCTCGAGCATTATTATAACGGATGGAAAGTCTGTGTAGCCATTGGGTGTAACTTAATCGAATCTGGAGTTATAGGATAGAAAGTGAACAGACCGTGGGGAGTGGATTAATTTTGGTCTGTAAGTTTTTGTGTACAGAGCAGTGTATCTCCTC